>BJKM01000705.1:0-199627 GCA_015082035.1 Chaenogobius annularis | reverse complement strand
TCCATTCATTTTATTTAGCACATATGAAACATCATCAACAACTCAAAAAAAAATACAGTAAATTAAAAAGTAAGAATCCAAAGAGCTTATATTAAAGCCTCCACCTAAAGAAAAAAAAAAAATCATATATAATTGTCGCTGTGCATAGATACATTTTATATGTTGTCATTTGTGTAAATTATTTGTGTAAATTATTCACTACTCGATTGGTGTGAAACTATAATTTATATGTACAACAGGTAGAGATGCACCAAATAAAGTCAAAATTAGAACATCGTAAAAACCTGTCATACGTCACTTTTAGTCATATATTCATTATTTTATTCAAACAATAGTCTCTTTTACACATTTAATTGAACTGTATATTCGGCAGCCAGTGTCACGAGTCAATAGTATTTCAAGTATTTGCTACAATATAGACAATAACCGCCCGATTTCTCTCCACGTTTTCGGGCCGTACAATCAAACACATCTAATTAGGCTGAGTGCTTTGCGAGTGTTGCTCCGAGTGTTGATAAAAATGCTCTGCCTCCGTCTCATCAGATCCTCTTAAATCTATACGACGAGGAGCAGTAATCATACAGAGTACAGATCGATTGGCCCGAGCTGTTTTCGAGTTTCGCACGGACATGAATTCACGTCACGGCGCGGCAGATCAGTCACTCTGTAGCTACATGCAATCGGTTTAATGCATATTCAGTTTGGCTCCGTCGGAGGGTAGTAAAAATACCATCGTTCAACTTTCAAAATGCACAAAAAAAAGCCATAAAATGAATGTGACAAGTTTGTGAAGCCGATCGCAGAGAAATAACGGGTTTGTCACGGCAGAATGCGCTGACCAGAGAGCGGGGTTTGAACCGGCGACCTTCGAGTTGGAAACCTTTGATCTGGTGGAAATGTATCATCAATAAAGTTGTTAATGAATATTTTTTCCACCAGTAGTATTTGTACTATTTTTCTCAAATGTTGTCTTTATTATTATTATTATTATTATTATTATTATTATTATTATTGTTATTATTATTACAGTATTTGTACCATTTTCAACCAGTAAAAACTTAAATCTGACTAAACTATAAATTGTGTGTCTATATTCAGTTAAAGTATTTAGTATAAGTTTATTTTTATTTTATTTAGCTGACCCAATGTTTAATTAATGCCTTATTATTATTATTTTTGAATATATTTTGCCATTATATTTGTTGTTTCCTGTTGCACCTTTTCACCGAAGAAAGTTCCTAGTTTTGTGAATCTTGTTTTTATTCACTGACGACAGCAATAAAACTTTTTCTGATTCTGATTCGGCTAATTGATAATTAGGACTATTCAGGTCACAATATAATCGTAAGAACCAAAAAATAATAATATTGACCATTTTAGAAGCAAAATTAAGCATTTTTAGTTCAATCTCTCGTTCAAAAAATAATACTTAAATGTAAATAACTGTAAATAACTTTATTTTGTCTTTCAGAAAGTAACATTTTGTGACAAGCTTGAGGAACAGTCACATGTCAGACCGCGAGAATGAAAGAACATTTAAGATTTCACCGTTTACTCTCAATAATCGTGAATAATCGTTAAATCGTGACATCTCTAGTAACAACACAGGTTTCATACGGTTCCTTTAAAAGCAGGGGTTCCCGAGGCCAGGACCCCCCGAAAACAACAAATACCTTCAATTTAGTTTATTTGTATAGTTTATTGTTTTGGACCCAATTTCACCAAACTATATACAACCCTGGAAATCCGCGTTCTAAGCATGTCAAATCACCTTCAATTTAGTTTATTTGTATAGTTTATGGTGTTGTTGGACCCAATTTCACCAAACTATCAAATACAGTGTCATCCATTTTGATTCGGTCAAGGTGTTTCGTAAATCCGCGTTCTAATGCCAACTAAAACCAGCGTCCCAAACATCCCGCCATAATATGAATAATCAGATGTTGTGCTTATCTCCCGCTTCATAATCCCTCTGCCTCCGCCCGGACCACCGCGACAGGACCACACCGGAGGATTATCGACACGCTTTTGTGATTAATCTTTGACTTTTAAAAGAGCGCTGAAGGTTAGGCTCCCCCGTGTTTAATTCGAGCAGTAATCCAGTTCTGTGGGTGCGCGAGAACTTCTGGTGCCCGGTCCAGAAAGTGCTGCAAAGTTCAAAATGGATGGAATATAAAAGTTTGCCAAGGATCCTGGCATTTCAAACGAGTGAAGAGATGGTGGCGCTGATGAATAGCAGGCCGAGAAGGGACGCGAACGCGGCAAAAACGGAACTTTAGACCGTCGTTGTTGTAGAATGAAAGCGCGTTCCTAGTTTGCGACACTTTTGTTCGTTGACGGCGACAACAAAGTCGCTGTCATTGCATCCAGGAACGCTTCATCGCTCGCTCGGCCGACTCCTTCGCGATCTCCTCAAATCCCGCATCGATTACGGTACGAATTCTCCTCTATTTTTGTCGCCCCCGTGTATTGGCGAGTTCACAAACTTCTACCTTCTTCCGCTGACCGTTTTCGGCTCCTTCGTCTGCCATGTCGCTCCACTTTGACTCAGAATTGTGACGTTCGTCCCTGGAAATGTGGCCTAGCGATAACCGTTCAGGTCGGACGAACTGGACCTGGAGCGCTCGGACTGAAGTCACATGTCATATATAAGCATGTCATGATTATGAGGTGAATCAATTATATCGATTATTCAATATAATCGTAAGAACCAAAAAATAATGACAATAACACCGTTTTAGAGGCAAAATTAAGTATTTTTTGTAAATAACTGTATTTCATCTGGCTGTTTTTGTCACATTTCACTTTATTTTGTATTTCAGAAGGTTAATTTTTGTAAAGTCGGTCACAAACTTGAGGAAATATAACATGTCAGACCACGACAATGAAAGAAAATGAAAGGTTTCACCGTTGTTTAGTCGCAGTCTCAATAACGGCGAATAATCGTTCAATCGTGATGTTCTTTTCTCACAATAATCGTAAACACAAACATTTCATATCGTGACATCGCTCATTTCCACATACGAAAGTGGCAAAAAGCGGATACAGGTCACAAAATGTCCAAAAATAATAAATCTGATTTGACCTGCGGTGTGAACGCTGCCAAAACGCTGATTCTGGTTCATGAAAATGTCCAAAGCAACGGTTCGGACGAAGTAAATATGCACAGCTTTATGTCGGCGTTTATAAACGATGTGTGGTTTCTTGCCTGGAGACATTTGTGCCCCCCGCTTGTATAATTAAAATCCGCTTCAAGCCCCTTTTAAATAAACCATTTCTCTACTTTCTTTTGCTTTTGTGCTCATGGTAACCGTAGCCCTGCATCAGAAACAGAGCCGTGAAGTGTGTCTGTGACCGAGCGGCCCGCGGACAAAGACCAGAACCGGTGTCTCTCTCGTGTGTTCCTGTGTCGTACGCGAGGTGGTTGTGGGTTCGGTTACCGGCTCGGTGGCGGGAGTCCGGTGGCAGTGACGCAACGGACGAACGGAGGGAACGAGACGAGTGGCTGTTCGGGAGGAAAGGGGGAGACGGAGAGGCGGAGGAGGAAAAGGCAGGGAAATGAAGAGGAAAGAGAGTGGATTTATATGAAATAGCGGTGACAAACTGGCGGGAGGCAGAACGATGAGGAAATGCAGTCTTCCTGGGTGAATTTATTGGTTGTAAGATACGGCATCTTAAATTTTACTCTAAAGCTTTAAAGGTGATGTGTTTATAAACGATGAGTGGTCTTCTAGTCGATTAGTCCAAAAGTGGTCCATGGGAGAAAAGGTTTCAAATGTAGTCATCCAAACACTGTATCAATCTAATGGAAAAGAGCAGGTCACGTTTCATAATAACTTATTTGTTTTACTTTTAACTACATTTTGACCAATCAGAGCTCAGTAAAGTATAAATGCTGCAACCATTTCCTTCAGATTGAACATGACTTTCCGAATGTATCTCAGATGAAAAACTGATGACTGTGGAGATGGATGACTGTGGAGATGGATGACCGTGGAGATGGATGACTGTGGAGATGGATGACTGTGAAGATGGATGACTGTGGAGATGCATGACTGTGGAGATGCATGACTGATGGAGATGCATGACTGTGGAGATGGAGACTGTGGATGACTGTGGAGATGGATGACTGTGGAGATGGATGACTGTGGAGATGGATGACTGTGGAGATGGATGACTGTGGAGATGGATGACTGTGGAGATGGATGACTGTGGCGGATGGATGATGACTGTGGCGATGGAATGATTTGTGGCGATGGATTTTGACTGTGGCGATGGATGACTGTGGCATGATGGAGACTGTGGCGATGGATTACTGTGGCGATGTGGAGATGGATGATGATGATGAGATGCGATGGCATGACTGTGGAGATGGATGACTGTGTGTGGAGATGTGGAGATGGATGACTGTGGAGATGCATGACTGTGGAGATGGATGACTGTGGGATTTTGTGATGTGGCGATGCATGACTGTGGCGGATTTGGATGACTGTGGAGATGGATGACTGTCAAGGACTGGATAGAAACAACATTGGGAATTTATAACATGGAAAGACTAAGTTTTGCAGTGAATTGAAAAATGTACTAATTTGCTGGATAAAAGGGACATCTTTTCACTCTCTGTGTCTCTGTTTTTCATTTTGTTTTTGTTTTGTCGGATCACAGATGACCCTTCTCAGCCTGGACATGGAGGAGGCTCCGGTCCATCTGGACCAGAACGTCCCGCCACAAGAACAGTTTCTTCCTTTCTCTCAATGGACTCATGAACAATTAATAGCACCGTAACACCTGTCACTTCAATAATTCATGTAAATATCTCCTATTCCACAGTTTTGATCACCGTTCTGATCCTGTCGTACATATATCATATTTAAATCACTTATTCTACACATTTTATTTTGCACGCCCTTAATAGCACAGTCTAAACTTTTTTCATCATCATCATCATCATCATCGTCATCAACATCATTATTATTATCATTGTTATTGTTATTATTAAATAACACCGTTTTATGTTGCCCCCTTAATAACGAAGCAAGTTCCTGGTTTGTGAATTGTTCACTGACAATGGCAATAAAACGGATTCTGTTTCTGATTATATAAGAACAGGAAAAAGAACTTTTCTTCACATGGTCTTCTGTTTTTCGTGAGGGAGACATTTTACACAACAGTAGAAGACCTGAGGACTCAGCACATCTTCTCTCTCTGGACTAAACACAATGGAGTGGTTATTCTGGCCAATCAGAGCAGAGGGGTGGGGCTTAAGACAAAGGAGACCCAAAGCATTTCTTCAGGTGTAATTTCCCCAGGGCCGAGCACGTACTCTGGAATATAACATTCTACTGCGTCGGCTCAAGCCTTAAACAGACGACATGAGTCACAAAATATCACACGGAAAGGCCAAACCTCCAAGAGCCCTGACCCAAGACCCCTGACCCAAGACCTCTGACCCAAGAGCCCCAACCCAAGACCTCTGACCCCTGAACCAAGGCCCCTGACCCAAGAGCTCTGACCCAAGAGCTCTGACCCAAGACCTCTGACCTAAGAGCCCTGACCCAAGACCTCTGACCCAAGAGCCCCAACCCAAGACCTCTGACCCCTGAACCAAGGCCCCTGACCCAAGAGCTATGACCCAAGAGCCCCAACCCAAGACACCCATCTTCCGTCCTCCGTCCTCCGTCCTCCGTGAACGCGCTCTTCATCTGTGGCGGCTCCTCAGGCACCGGCCGGTCGCTCCATGGAGACCAGCTGCTGTCGGGTGTCGGGTTTCCCAAACACTCCCCCTACACGCTCTGCTCCACTGGCCTGTACGTGACACTGAGCAGGTACGGGGGCTCAGGAAGTCACCACGGACCCCCGACGAGCACTGATGACAAGGATCAATACAAAGAGCTTAGAGGGGACATTTTCCGCGCATTTGGTTTTACGAGCTTTTATATTTCAATGCTATTCCGTCTTCATAAACGTACTCACAGTTGTGTCTCGATTGCTTTCGTGTGTTTGAGAAATCCTGCATTGTCTTGGTTTTGAGGCTTGAGCACACAGTGTTTCCCCCTACCCCCTATCCCCGCCCACACTGCACTGTACTTGTGATTATAAAAGAAATACAAAATAAAACTCCAGGTCTCGTAGGTTTGAAAAATATGATGCATCTGTTTTTCACTTATAAACACATTAGTTAAATTCAATCATTACATTTTCATTTGTTTCTAGCTTGTTTTTCCTGTTCAGTTTCCACAAATGATCTCTTAAGCAGTCAAGACAAAACAACAGTCATGGAGTAGGAAGAAGTAAAACATTTTTACCCCCAAAGAGACATCTGCAGCCTGTTAGGGTCAAATGCAGTTTCAGGACTATTAAAGGACAAATATTATGCATTAGTTGTATCGTTATCAGCCTTTAAACATGCTCTTGTACCTTTTACTTTGGACTCTCACGTTTTAGAACTAAAAAAAACGCAGTTGTACTGATCGTGATTAGACGGGAGAAATTCACAGAACGAGTCTGGAGATGATTTATGGACTTAAAAAACAGCAGAGAAGATTCTCTGAGCCACGTCACAGATCGAGGAGAGAGGACTTTCTAACCAGGATTCATCACACTAGTGTGAATGAAGCTAATGCAAGTCCAGATGTGTTTCGGATGAGGGAACAGTGTTAGACCATGGTCAAATGTGCATAATATGTGTCCTTTTTAGATCAATTTAGATCAATACTGGCCCCGGTTGCTTCATTTTCCCCAACTCAGTTATGCAACACAACCACCACTTTGCATGGATGGCTACGCTTCCAAAGGCAGCAATATATAGTTTTTATAATCAGGGTAAGGTTAGTATTAGGGTTAGGTTTAGGAACAGGTTCATTTGGTTACGTTTAAGGCTTTGGGACAGGTTTGTTAGCCAGGTCTGGGCAGGACTGGGGATAAACACCGGAGCGAGATGATTGGGTAAGACAGAAGAGGTGAAAACACAACGGCAAAAAGCAGATAATAATAATTTCTCATCAAACACGGATTTGATTTTGTGATAAACTGCTGTGTTTCCATGGTGATGGTTCCTTATGATGAGCAGACTTTACAAAACAAACCTGGCGCGCACTTTGGCAACAGCTGTTTGAGTATTGATGCTCAGCATTCTGACATTACCCAAAATGCATCTGACATTCACAACCCCAATGCAAATAGGAGCAGAAAAGGCTGACAAGAACCAGAAGTAGTTCTGTGTTTTCTCTAGCTTTAGCCACATCGCACTGTAGCTCATAATTCAGGAATGTATTTGATTTTATTCATGAAGAAAACATTTGTTATGTCAGTTTCTCACGTAACAGACCAGGACCAGGGCCTTTGTAAGGACTGTGCCAAGGAGCTCTAAAGCGAACCGGTCTGGAGGACCAGGGCCCGTCAAAACATGGCTCACATTAGAAACTACAGCCACATTAGAAACACATTAGAGCCACATTAGAGCCACATTAGAGCTACATTAGAGAGCACATTAGAGCCACATTAGAGCTACATTAGAGCTACATTAGAGCTACATTAGAGCTACATTAGAAGCTACATTAGAGCTACATTAGGGCTACATTAGCTCCAGCCACATTAGAGCCACATTAGAGCTACATTAGAGCCACATTAGAGCTACATTAGAGCTTTATTAGAGCACATTAGAGCTACATTAGAGCTAATTAGAGCTACATTAGAGCTTTATTAGAGCTACATTAGAGCACATTAGAGCCACATTAGAGCTACATTAGAGCTTTATTAGAGCTACATTAGAGCTACATTAGAGCTACACATTAGAGCGACATTAGCTACAGCCACATTAGAGCCACATTAGAGCCACATTAGAGCTACATTAGAGCTACATTAGAGGCATTAGAGCGACATTTAGAGCTACAGCCACATTAGACTACATTAGAGCCACATTAGAGCTACATTAGAGCTACATTAGAGCTAGCCACATTAGAGCCACATTAGAGCCACATTAGAGCTACATTAGAGCTACATTAGAGCTACATTAGCTCCAGCCACATTAGAACCACATTAGAGCCACATTAGAGCTACATTAGAGCTACATTAGAGCCACATTAGCCCCAGCCACATTAGAGCTACCACAGCACGCCGCTGCTCATCACGTCTCGTTAGCCTGCGCAGGTCGGAGCAGAGCAGGGGTCAGGACTCAAACGCCTCACGATGCCTTCACTGACCTCACACGGCAGCAGCTGCTGTTGCATAATAATGATGAATATGACACTGTGGTTATATTACAGAAGATTAATGATCTGAAACCCTCCAACACAGCGACGTGAATTGTTTGGCAGACACTTTCTTTCTGCTCACAGTGAGAATGCAAGTTTTGAAAGGCATTTTTGAACAATAAAAACACCTGTAGCTGGTTAGATGCAAAATATGGATACAAGTTTAATGCCACACTGTGGGACATTCAAGTCAAAGCAGTAACATCTCCAAGGATAAGCGTTACAACAAGATTCAGATATTTATCCTACCTCATATTCAACATTCATCAGAAATGTGCTAAAACGTTTCAGAAAGTGTCTTGTTTGAGGTTCAAGTATTAAAATCAATCATCAAAAACATATTATATATACCCTTATACCCTTTTATTATTTATTTAGTTTCTTCTGGATTCATTTATATCAGCTCTTTTTGAATTTGTTGACACTCAATTCTATTCACTCAATTCACATATCTCCCAAACTGCATCTATGATACGATCTTGTGCCCAAGTCAAGTCAAATCGGATCTACAAAAAAGTTCCAACTCTTCATTCACAAAACCGAAAACAGCTGCCACTTCAGATACGTTTGTACGCGCCCGAGCTTCTGGTATCTCAGGAGGACGCGCGTCTCACCGACAATCCCTTTAAACCCTGTGTACGTTTGAGAGAGCACAAATACAGCCATGCGACCAAAATAAGCACCGCTTCAACGGTTATAGGAACCTGCCTCTGCGTTTGACTGGCTTTTATCTGCAGTCGGAGAAGGAGCGGAGAAGACGAGCTCAAACAAGCGTGAATGAGGCTAAACACAACTCCAGGTAGGTTTTTGATGAGGAAACAATGTTAGAACGTGTTTCAAAGCTCCAAAAGCAAACCGCAACGATGCGAGTTCGAATCCGGCTCTCGATAGTTTGCTGCAATGTCCTTCCCCATTTCCCTCTATTCGCTTTTGTCCAATAAAGCCTACGGGCCCCCCAAAAAAGTATGTAGATTTTGCTTAAATGTAATGAGACAGACAAAAAAAAAGTGAGTACAACGGTGGCGTGCGGTCAGGGCAATCCAGGCAATCAGTGATCAAATCTAAAATTACCGTGTGTCACAACTATATATATATAAATTGTTCCGAAATATATCCAAATAAGCCCGTTTTCGCCTCACTTCTGCTGCTACAGGCCGCTGGGCATTACTGCGCGGGAAGCTTGGCTCTTCTCTTCCTGCAGCCGCTCAGTCTGTGGCCGTGTTCAGAGGCCCGTTCATGCTCCGCTCTCTAACGTGAGCTTTTAGAACCAGAGCGGAAAGCAGCTTCTTTTGGAGGTCTGCACACGCGCTCTGAGGACCACCCAGCCTCAGAATCTTGTGCCTAACTGAGCATGTGCAGAGAAGCGAAGCAACAGCAGCGCCAAGTTTCAACAAACAGACTTAAAAACGATCTTTTAGAGACAAGTATTTGTTTGTAGCTCAGGCTCTGTTCACGTTTATAATGATTAAGATGTTAGTTAGAAATACAGCCAGTCATTTAACTACGTAGAGCGCTAATTTGTGTATCACTGGTGGATGAAGTCAGCCTCTTTATCCATTCAGCACTATGATAGGGTATGTGAGTTTCGCTCAGTAGGATAGGCGTTCGCCCTTCACGCGGGTTTGAAGCCCACCTTCCCTTTTTTTTTTTTTTCACTTTTTCTGTTATCCACTGAATATTAAAGAACACCCAGGTCTGCTTGCCCACCAATAAAAGTTCACCGCACGCCACTGATACTGACCACGGAAAATGACTGTTCATCGTTTATTCGGGTCAAACTCTACCATCGAGCGAAAGCACTTTAATTACAACTTTACTGCAGACGTGTGTGAGGGGGCCCAGAGGCAGGCGTGTGTGAGGGGCCCAGAGGCAGGCGTGTGTGAGGGGCCCAGAGGCAGGCGTGTGTGAGGGGCCCAGAGGAGGCGTGTGTGAGGGGCCAGAGGCGGCGTGTGTGAGGGGCCCAGAGGCGGCGTGTGTGAGGGGCCAGAGGCGGCGTGTGTGAGGGGCCCAGAGGCAGGCGTGTGTGAGGGGCCAAGGCAGGCGCGTGTGGAGGGGCCGAGGCAGACGTTGGTGAGGGCCAGAGGCGACGTGTGTGAGGGGCCCAGAGCGAGACGTGTGTGAGGGGCCCAGAGGCGACGTGTGTGAGGGCCCAGAGGCAGGCGTGTGTGAGGGGCCAGAGGCAGGCGTGTGTGAGGGCCCAGAGGCAGACGGTGTGGAGGGGCCAGAGGCAGAGTGTGTGGAGGGCCCAGAGGCAGACGTGTTGTGAGGGGCCCAAGCAGGCAGTTGCGTGAGGGCCAGAGGCAGGCGTGATGTGAGGGGCCAGAGGCAGGCCGATGTGTGAGGGGCAGAAGGCAGGCGTGTGTGAGGGGCCCAGGAGGCAGGCGTGTGTGAGGGGCCCAATAAGGCAGGCGTGTGTGAAGGGGCAGCAGCAGACGTGTGTGAGGGGCCCAGAGGCAGACGTGTGTGAGGGCCCGAGAGGCAGACGTGTGTGAGGGGCCAGAGGCAGAGTGTGTGTGATGGGGCCGAGGCAGGAGGTGTGTGAGGGCCCAGAGGCAGGCGTGTTGTGAGGGGCGCAGAGGCAGACGTGTGGGGGAGGGGCCCAGAGGCAGACGTGTTGGTGGAGGGGCCAGAGGAGACGTGTGTGGAGGGGCCAGAGCAGACGTGTGTGTGAGGGGCCAGAGGCAGAGCGTGCGTGAGGGGCCCAGAGGCAGGCGTGTGTGAGGGGCAGAGGCAGGCGTGTGTGAGGGGCCAGAGGCAGGCGTGTGTGAGGGGCCCAGAGGCAGGCGTGTGTGAGGGGCCCAGAGGCAGGCGTGTGTGAGGGGCCCCCAGAGGCAGGCGTGCGTGAGGGGCCAGAGGCAGGCGTGGTGAGGGCCAGAGGAGACGTGGTGGAGGGGCCCAGAGGCAGACGTGTGTGGAGGGGCCCAGAGGCAGACGTGTGTGAGGGGCCCAGAGGCAGGCGTGCGTGAAGGGCCGAGAGGCAGGCGTGTGTGAGGGGCCCAGAGGCAGGCGTGTGGTGAGGGGCCCAGAGGCAGGCGTGTGGGTGAGGGGCCAGAGGCAGGCGTGTGTGAGGGGCATAGGCAGTGCGTGTGTGAGGGGGCCAGAGGCAGAGGTGTGTGAGGGGCCCAGAGGCAGAGTGTGTGCAGGGGCCCAGAGGCAGACTGTGCGTGAGGGGCCAGAGGCAGGCGTGCGTGAGGGGCCAGAGGCAGGCCTGGTGAGGGGCCGCTCGTGAGGGGCCCAGAGGCAGGCGTGCGTGAGGGGCCCAGAGGCAGGCGTGCGTGAGGGGCCCAGAGGCAGGCGTGCGTGAGGGGCCCAGAGGCAGGCGTGCGTGAGGGGCCCAGAGGCAGACGTGCGTGAGGGGCCCAGACGCAGACGTGTGTGAGGGGCCCAGAGGCAGGCTCAACCACTCCTCCGCTGCCCTTTCGTATTTAGAGATGAACTTGTTTTTGCATAATTTTGTATATCTTCAAACCAACAATTGTGATATCCATTTTTTCATATCCCCCTCTTGGTAATAAACTAAATAAAATATATATTCTTACAGACTAAAAACCTTTACAGCAATGACGATCTTTGTAACCTTTTCTACTACTTCTACAACAATAATAAGTTGATTCTTCCTCTTCATTTAAGACTATTCACATCGACATTTACTGTCTTACTTCGTTTCATAACAATCCCTCCTTCGTTCCTTCAACACTCTTACATCATTTCTTGAAAAACAGACAAAAAAAAACCTATTTGTATAATTTCGGGATCAACTGAATACACATTTCTACTGTAAAGACCCCTCGGTGCAGTGCAAAGTGAGCGCAGCGGTACAAAAAGATGTCATCAGCACCACGGACAGCTCCTGCTCCAGCTCAATAAAAAATCAAGACAGTCTGCTGCGGTGTCAATGGAAACGCCAATAACGCTGATGCTACAGACGGGATATCAGACCCTACGGAACACAACGCGCCGAAATACGACGAGGGAAACATGTTAAAGTCTGCGTTACCGAGGGGACGGGTTCAATATATGTCCCTGGGAACGGTTAGCGCACAAGGCAGCATCATCAAGACGATCGATAGCTTTCTGCAGGCGCAAAAGTCCCCTGCATAAGTTCATGGAAATAGAACGTTAAAACGATACTGCTGAACGTTCTCCAAACATATTTTATGCCATACTGTGGAATATTATAGCCAAATAAACAGCATTTCTATGGAAACGAGAAGGAGGATGTTTGTTTGCTCTGTTTTTCAGTGCAATAAAAACATTATTGCTTTTGTTTTAGTCGCTTTTTTGGCCAAAAAGCTCTGTTCTGGGGCTTTTATGGGGCACTATTTGTATATACATATTAATCTGAGTTATTGGCTATGCTTTGTGAACCTTTAAAGTCTGTTTTATTGGGTGGAGTTGTTGTATAAGTCAATGGCAAAGGTCAGTACAATAAAAATATAGAAACAAAATGGCACAAAGCAAATTGTTAAAACCAATGTTTTGTTGTTTTTATAATATATGTTTACAGATGTTCTGCTGATCTGATGCCGCTTCAGCGTGCTAAGAATCCTGCTGTGAATTCAGATATGATTTTGTTTTTTTGTTGCCATCGATTCCAAAAACCCACAAACAAACCAATCAAAATAACCTTTTTAAAGTTTGAAGTGCAGTGGAATATTCATTTTCTACAGCTTTTCACGAAACAACTGCATAGATTATCCTTCTAATTATGATTGAATATGAAGTTGCACTGCAGGCTCGGATGATATTTTTCACAAGAGGACCTTCAACTACACCGAGAACATCCAAACTGTCTGACAAACAAATCACTGAAAGATAAATGGCGTAAAAATACACATACGTTTTAAAACCCACACGGCGAGAACAAGCCCAGCAGAACAGCGTGGAAAGCATTTCAAAAGTTCTCTTACCTTCACAGCCTCTGCGTGTGTGAAATTGTCAAACGTCTTGTCGTTGACTTTGAGGATCTGGTCGCCGACGCGCAGCCCCTGCTTCTGGGCCAGACTCCCGGGTTCCACCAGAGACACGTAGATGCCCACGCCGTGCTCCGAGCCGCCCCGGATGCTGAAGCCCAGCCCCTCCTGGCTCTTGTGGCGCTTCATGCTGACCTGGCGCGGCTCTCCGGGAGGCTCGTGGATGAAGTTCCTCCCGAGCAGAGGAACCAGAGGAGCCGTGCCGTCGCTGCTGGTGCTGAAGCTGTCCGGGGAGCCTCGCAACGCCACCGGGAGCTGACAAAGACAACGTATGACGTCTGAGAGGACTGCGCGATGAACCACACCAAATATAACGTCTTTCAGTTTTGGTTTCATGAACATAAACAAGAGATACTTTAAATCAGTGACATTTAACACAAAAAATAGTCACATTTATTGCTCCAAAGTCTGAAGCATATAATTGACAATAAAATATGACTGCGTATCAATTCAAATGTGATGAATTGCCACGTCCTAAGATAAATAAGTAACAATTCCATAAATTCAGAATCCTGTTTTTCAAATTTCCGATGCATTTTGCTTTTACGTCTAGGTTTTTGGACTGATTTCTGTGTATTCTTTTCTTCTTGTTCCTGCCATTGGAGGGAGATCTTGGTCATACGTGACTTTTTAGCTTGAAGCCCCTTTTAAATAGGATTTGGAAGAGGACAGATAAGAGAAATCCCTCTAAAGATACGGGTACGAGTCGTATCACGATCATTCGCGTGGGTGCCTGTCTGAACCGTCAAAACCATCATTCTAAATTGGACACGGTACAAAACAGGAAGCCTTTGAAGAGCCTGCCAAGAGCCCGCCTGTCACTCACTCAGAGCCTGACGGAGGCCGGCCAATGGGAGCAGTGTGTGTGAGGAAGAGCCATCCCTGTCGGCACGTACCGTTACAGCCCAAGACCTGCTTTGCTCCGTTTTCATCCACACATTAAAGTAAAGTATCAAAGAAGAAGAAACACAGCTGAGATTCAAAAGATGCAATGTAAAAAGCTGAAAACGAAGCACTAAATCCCATAATTTGCAGACCTCAGTAAAGTTGGATGTTTGCATCAGCTCCTGCGTTTGTCCGTCTTTCCGTGGCTTTTGAAATAAGCGAACGTTTCTGTGGAAGTTGTCAGTGGTCCAATGAGACTGCTTCCGTTTCAGCGCGGCGGCGTGGGTTCAAATCCGGCTCGCCACAATTCGCTGCATGTCATTCCCCGGTCTCGTGCTCGTTTTCGCTCTGCGCTCTCCTGTCAAAATAGAGCTCATGGGCGAAGAAACGCTGAGAAAACGCAAATAAAAAATAGATGGCGTTGGCTCCAAAAGTGGCAGACATAAAAAAAGATGGCGCTAGTCTTCTGGGCTGACGCGTGCAGAAGTCATGAATGAACACATGAATACATAAAACCAGGCCATGAGTTATGGAAGCGCGTGCACAGCTTTAGACGACAATACGAGCATTCGCCGAGTTCTAACTGAGACGGAGCGATCATTTTCACACTCTGACTTTGACCCCCCGTTACGATCTGCTGTTCCATCGGGGAAGAACAAAAATCCACTGATGGCAGCGTTGCCGTGCCAACCCCAAAGGTCGGGGGTGTGATTACAGCTGCCGCCATCGCCCACTGGCATCGTGTCCTTGTGGGAGACACTCGCCTCGCCTAGAGCGCCTGAGGCTCCCCTGAAGGCGCAGCGAGCATCAACGCCGGCAGTAGGGCGGTCGTCGCTCACTCGATTGCTCGCTTCAACGGCGTCTTAGCGGACCAACGCTCGTATTAGTCGACTACTTCAATGAATGGAGCAGCGTTGAAGTGCGTTTGGTGGAGAGTTTGAGAGTTTAATCTGCCCTTTTTGTTACTCGCCAGGACACGCCCTTCTTCTGCTCACCTCGCCCTCCGTCGCGCCTTCGGGTCGAACTCAAATCTTACCGTGCGATCAGATGCGTTTGTTGCCGTGGCGCGGGTGAAACAAAGGAGGTCGTTGGTCATTGGTCATTGAGAACAAAATCAAAACTTCTCTCACCTCAGATCAACGGCGTTTTGTGTTTCGCATTTTGACGCAATGTTTTTCAGTCCATGTGATTTGTTTTTCCATTTCCCCCCCCCCTCGTAAGCAGCCATGTTTGTTTTGATACAGACGGACCATGCGTGTCCCTGATTGGCTAATCCACCTGTCGTTCACGCCCACCTGAACTCATGGAGATTACGGAGTGACCAGACTGATATCGATCTGTATGAAAATATTGAGACATATCATTCTGGATTTTCCACCTTTTTACAGATAAATACACGGTTTACTTGACGTTTTTGTATAAATATTTGCAATTGCGGGACCTACTGTGATCTTGTGGTCTCGTCAGTGCCTTTTGGGTCTGATTGTAGAGAAATGTAATCGTTTGGAGAGCTTTGACCAGCGCCGCACGTAGGGATGTTATCAAATGTTGGTGTTACGATGATCGGGATTATTCTCCATGATTGAGACTGAGACTAAACGACGGTGACATCTTTTGGAATTTTCCTTCATTCTCGTGGTCTGACATGTCACTGTTCCTCAAGTTTGGGACGGATTTTACAAAATTAACATTCTGAAAGACAAAATGTTAAATGTGACCAAAACAGCCAGATAAAAAAGTTCTTTACATTTAGGTCTATTTTTTGGACGAGAGATCGAACTAAAAAGACTTCCTTTTAAAATTGTCAAGATTCATATTTTTTTGGTTCTCACAATTATATCGATTCACCTAATAGAGTTTTTTATTCACAAGGAATTTTATTTTTGAAGGTTTTTATTTATATTATTATTATTATTATTATTATTATTATTATTATTATTATTATTATTTTATTTTTTTTTTTTTAATTGTTTCTTCCATGCAGTTTTATTATTTTATTGTTATCTATGGTTTTATGCTGTATTTTATTGCTCTTATTGCTAAGCATACACTTGAACAGTCTTGTTTATAAAATGTGCTCTATAAATAAAGTGGATGGATTCTTTCGTCGACTACAGCACTAATTGGCTCGAGTCTTGTTAAAGGTCATTTACTGCTCATGTTGATAAAATGTCTGATTAAGTCCATAAACTGTTATTGATGTTTTAGGAATCTTCTAGTCAGACCTGGAGTTAAGCACATCGACATGTTTGGGCTCAGAAGCGTCACCGTTACCGTGACGTGTCTGATTTGAAACACATTCTGTCTCCATTCCTACTTGGAGAACAGCGCCATCTGCAGTCCGACTCCCTCAGAACTGCTTCCCGGGTGCGAGAGAATCGCTACGCGCCCCTCGTCCTGATCTACGGTCTGGTCGGCGTGTCGCCTCATCTCTCCGTACCCCTGTCGCTGTTGTGTCTGACTCACCTCTGGAGAGAAGTGTCCCGGGGGCGGCGGGCTGGCGCTGGGCAGGGGCACGGGCGACTCCGCCGTGCCGTTGGCCGCCTGCCCCGACTCGGCCTTGAGGTAGAGCCCCTCGGACGTGTACTGCTCGAACAGCAGCTGGTCCGAGCGCGGGATCACCAGCCGGAGCATGGGCAGCAGCTGTCTCTTACTGGGCACGTTGAGGATCACGTTCAGGGTCTGCACCAGGTCGTACACGTTCCTCTTGGAGTGGTAGACGTTCAGGCAGTGGATGAACTGCTCCCGCTCCGAGTCGCACAGCAGCAGGTTCAGCGCGTTGTGCAGCTTGCGGACGTTGGCCGAGAGCGTGCGGGCGGAGGAGACGGAGTTGGCGGAGGAGGAGCAGAGGGACACGCGCTCCAGGTCTGTGCCGCTCATGGTGCTCCTGTCCTACGCGCATGGGAGCAGCCCGGGCAGAGCGGCGGCGGACGGACGGGGGCGCAGCCTGGGGGGAACCGTGTCCAGGGACGACTCTGCGGCGGGAGGCATCTCACGACCGATCACGCGCTAGTTTACGATCTCCGAAGTGTCGCCGATTAAGGCTCGACAAACCCAATTGACTTTTCTTTTGCGGAGAATGGAATACGTTGTCTAAAAAGCCGCAAGAATGATCGCAAACGAATCAAAATCTCTATTTGAATACTGCAATAATTTCGCTGATATAAATTCCTCCACAAACAACTCAAATATCCAGTGTAATCGTGGCTAAAAGTGGCTAACCCTGTGGTTTAGACCTCTGCAAACATGGGATTCTTTAGGGATTTAAGTTCCTGGACCGGTTTATAACGCCAACTAAAAAGGTTTAACTGCAAAACCGCGATTCGATATTCGTCCTAAATCGTCTTGTGTTTTGGAGCTATAAAACCCGTGCCTCTTGTAGTTCAGACCTCTACGTACGCATTCACCAGTTCATATTTCAGTCCAATTGCAAATGTTAACCCACAAAACAACATCTAATCTATGATCCGTTCCAAATAGTTTAGCAAATATTTACAAATCCAACGTGCTCCTTTTGTCCCAGAAGTGTCACCGAAACATTATCCACGTCTCCTTAATCCAATCCACTCAAATATTACTATCATATTTCAGTTTGAAGAAAAAGTCCAGCTCAACCAGCGCGCGCAAAAGGTCAGCGAGCTTTATCGGAACGACTTTGGACGATATCGGTCGATTATTCTATGTTCTACGCTTTAAAGAAGAAGATGAATGGCGACTGGGAGTAGCACTTAAGTATTATGTAAGTATTGCAGTATTGTCAGTAGAACAGCAGCGCGGACCCAAAACATGCAACTACAAAAAAAAGGTACATGCACGGACAGCAGCGTTGAACTTCAAATGCAAAACAGGAAGCAAGAAGACCCCACGGGGGAAACGGTGTTGTAACGCGCGCGGCGGACGCAACCGACGGACTTTTACAACCCGAATACGACGTCAGAACCAAGCAACTGCCAAATCCCGAGGTCCACGGGGAACATTCAGATCGGCACCGTTCAGAGGCTCTCCAAAATGACGGTATTCCATTCCATCGTTCGCTCCAACTCGGGCCCCCCCCTCAAAAAAAAAAAGAAAATATCCCCCACGTTAACACACAGAAAAAGAAGCAAGTTGCGCGTAAATTCCACGAACCATGAACGACCGTCAGCGCGTTCTCACGTGTGCGGGCTTAAGTTTCCATCCAGCAACGCCACATCTTTAACGGGCACGCGTTTCGAGTACGATGCACCGTAATCCGTGCGTAAAAAACACACAAAAAAACCAAAAAAAAAAACGTGCTACGCGTCCACGGTGTAGCAACTCGAGCGGTTTTCTGGAAAAGTTTAGTTCCTCCAAAGGGCGATTTCGGTTTAATCCCAACTCTCCCCGTGCGTAATTACACGTGGCTGTCGCGTCGTAGCCGAGTTGCGGTGCCGTTTTGTGCCATTTTACGCACGAAGCTCGACGTACGCGGCGGTAAACTCCGGTGGAAGTCGTTCCGCGGTGGACGTGTAGACGCAGGAGGCGGTGCGCGCGGTCGTTAATGCAGGCGTATGTCCCGGGAGCGGGTCGGGTGGCTTCTCCGGTGTCACTTCACTGGAAGAAAAAACAAAAAAACTAAAAACTGCACCGAAACCAGCGACAAAAGCGGCGAGAAACAGACGCGCAACGGCCGCGTCTGTGGAAGCGCGGTGGGGAAAAGTCGCTCTGCGGCCCCGCGTTGGTGTGAGTCCGATGAGCACTTGTTAGGGTGAGTTCCAAAGCGAGGAAATGTGAGACCATGGACAGCTCCAGGCCGCGTCTGTGACTGTGGCCGGGGAGAAGTGCGACCGACGAGCGGCACAGGCTGAATGAGAGGCTCGAGGCTCGGGGCGTCTCTCTCCCTCTCCCTCTCCCTCTCCCTCTCCCTCTCCCTCTCTCTCTCTCTCTCTCTCTCCCTCTCTCTCTCCCTCTCTCTCTCCCTCTCTCTCTCTCTCTTACTCTTATTCTATCTCTCCCCCCTCTCTCCCTCTCTCTCTCTCTCTCTCTTACGTGCGTTTGCTGAGGTAGTGACGTAACATGTTGCCGTTGTATTTTAAAAGATAGTACTACCAAACTTCAAAAATATATATACACAATAGACAAAATGGGACAATTATTTTGGAACTTAATAAGCTCTAACTCGAACTTTGTTTTTTATACTACTGCATTATTTTCTAACTTGATCCCTTATTGTCCCCCCTATTATTATAATAATAATTATAATTATAATCATAATAATTATGATTATAATTATAATCATAATAATAATAATAATTATTATTATTATTGTTGTTGTTGTTGTTGTTTGTTGTTGTTGTTCTATGTTATGCCTAAAATATATATATAGACACGTTCCTGATACCATAAGTACTGTTAAAGGTGTGGATGAACCCTGTGATTATTGAAGAACCCTTTTATTGGCGCCTGTTGCCATCTTCAACACCTGCACAACAACCACGATCAAAAACAGCATGCCTCCACTCTGTGGGCCTGAGCACCATGATTAGGCCTTAAATAGGCACACCTGCCCACACCGAGACATGACCAGACAAGCTACAGTGCCACACAGTGGCTGGTGGTGCAAACATGACATATGGCGTTTACAAGTGCCACTGTACAGGTTATATTTGTAAATATTTGGGAAATAGTTTAACAATATTTGTCTCTAAAACGTTCAATAACACAAGAAAACAATGAATCATAAAACATGGGTAATACTTTTTATTCGTTTTTTTATGTTTTCATTCAGGAATATCACAAAGCCTACAAACAGCAAACTTAGCTTTAAATCACTGTTGCTGTGGTGAACTGTCACTATAAAGAGGCGGGGCTTATCAGTTCTGCAGGGTTGAACAAATCAACCTTAACACAATGTCAAATAATGATCTAATTATGTTTTCAATCATAAATACCTGAACAAAGCAGAATATGTCTCCTTTAACACTGTCATTGGATTTGTTCTGTGTGTGTTTCAGAGCGCCGTTGGTCTCCCTGGTTACAAAAAGGTTAATTCAATCTATGTTCAATCTGGAGCAGTTTTTTATTCCTGAAAAATAAAAACCTTATTAAAATTGAATGTGAACCTGTCATAACTAGATCAGAAAGTAAAGAACTTAAATCAATGTGTACTTTTTAGGATTCTTTATAATGAATTGAAAAATATAAATAAAAACTCAGACCATACAACAGGACCAGAGAGCCTGTAATCCAAATGTATTTGGTTTCCATTTAGCAAATTTCTGTTACAGAATAGGTCTGGTCCTTGATTTATGGTTCAGTTTGTGTCATCCATCTCTCTGTGATGGCCTTCTTTCCTGCCATCAAAAGTATATTCCAAAGGTATCCATTTATTGTGTCCATGGCAGGGGTTTTGAGACCCAAATGCGTAGTTCTGAAACCAAACGGGTTGGTGATGTCAAAAACAGTCTGTTGCACTTTATTTATCTCAGTCCAATATTTCTGAGCAACAGAAAAATAAATATTATGATTCTAATTGGGAAAATGTCATTCGTATCCAAAACCTTGTTATTAATCCTAATTAATTAAGAACAGATGAAATTGCTTAAAGAATCACAGACAAGACACAGCTTGGTACTTGAGTCTTAGTTTTAGTAATTACATAGTCAGACAGACAAAGCATATTTTCATCCAAATCATCAAGGTGCCTGGCCAAGTTCTCCTCATATATATATATAACAGTTACAAAATGTGACTGAGATATAACTCATTCGCTCTGGTCTGTTTATTTCTGTGTCAGGAGCCACGTCCGTCAACACTGGGCAGTTACAAAAGACACTCTGAAGTACAAGCTCAGCAACACAGCCAAAAATAACACAAAAAATAACACTTCATACTTTTGCCACTTACATAACGTGCAGTACATTTAGTGGTGAAAATCAGTAAAACCACTTGAAACCAGCATGTATGTGCACGTTCACCCCACAAGACCTCTGCGCCTCGGGTGCATGTGCGGTTCTTCACAAAGGTCAAAGGTCAACAAGCAGAAAAGAACAGGCTTTAAAGTGACGTATGATTGGTTTTTACGATTGTTTAATTTTGACTTTATTTGGTGTGTTGATACCTGTCGTACATATAACTGATAGTTTTACACCAATCGAGCAGGTATTTGTGGAGAAAACGTTAATAAATCTGTAGGAAGTGACGTCACACTAGTGACACACTCATTCCAGTCAAAAAATATGCAGAATTTACAAAAAGAAACACGTTTTTTAACTCTCTAAACATGAATTCAACAAAATAAAGTCGCTCTTATATATTATAATTTGACAAATTAAAAAAATGGTGACGTTAGATGAGTTTTTGCCCAGTGGCTGCAGGGTCATTTCCTGGTGTGATGTCATCAATTACAAACAGGAAGTGAAATTATAAACCTAAAAAATTCTGTGATAACATTTATGTAATGTTTCAGCCCAATTCAACATGTATTAATCTTAACTGCGTTTTAGTTCAATGAGTCGTCCGACCTGCAGGGGGCACTTAGGGTAGTTTTATTACTCCACAATTAGATGTTTTTTGAGCAGACGTAGCCTTGATTTGAACTTGTGGTTTCTTGTAATTTACCTGTTTTCATCCTGTATTTTGTGTAATGTTTACCTGATTATAAAAGTGCTATTAATGTTCAGGGACACTTTACTTTCTCCAACATGTCCTCAGCATTGGACCCAGGTTGTCCCGCCTGTTCAGCACTTTGTTTAGGGTGATTAGCAGGAGGCTTTTACCTGGCAATGTTACAAGTTGCAATATTATTTTAAAGTACTGTTTAAGTCAAATGTTTTATTATATTTTCTACCATCCTTTTTTGCCACATTATGAATGCCTTGTACTTCTGAGCATTGAAGCGTTTTGTATTTATACTGCCCACAAATAGAACAGTTTACGGAAGACTATTACGGTTGGAGTCTGGTAGAAAGGGTTTTAGAGGATACCAATATCCGGACACTGTTTTTAGTCATTTTCCATCTGAAAATGACTTTTGGATGGTTTGAACTGCAGCATTTATACAATAGTTTAGTGTAAACGCTGCAGCTCAAACCATTTCCATCAGATTGAAGATGACTGTCGGGTGGAAGTTGAATTGTCTGGAGATGACCACTGAACCTGTGAAACATGTGTCTGTGATGGACCTCTCCTGGACAAATGGAGCTTTGATAGCTTCTTTTTCACACCAGAAGTGCCAGATATTCAATATTCATAAACATAATTGTACTGTTTTAATAACCAAATGCTGTCATGCTCCTGCGCTCTCATTGGGAAAGGAAAGATTTAAACGCCATCATTTAGAACTATCATTACTTTTTGCTTCTACTTGAGCAATATCATTATTTATAAAGCACATTTAAAACAGCCAGAGCTTACCAAAGTGCTGCACAGAGAACAAGTGCATAAAGTCACCCTTCTCTTACCTTTGACAACTACTACTGCGTATGTGTCTGTATTTTACACTCTAGAGTCACGGTTTTTTGAAGTAACAATACTCTTAGCTGTGGAGATTTTTTGCTACTTCTACTGCTACTGCTACTCATGTGTTTGTACTTTCCAACGTGTGTTTTTATAAAGCCCAGGCCGACCAAACGCACGCACACTGAAATAATGTGTGTTCCCGACTCGGCCTTTTTGACAAATGTCTCTGCGTGGACAAGGTTCGGGGGCCACGCTTAAAACCAGCTTTGTTTAACAAGAGATGTGTTTGAACTGCACTTCAGCTGCTACAGGAGACAGAGGACGGATCATTTTAACCACTGCAGGAAATAAACAAGTGTGCTCGCAAAACAATACGTTCAGAGCAATGGTTCACAACAAGAATGTGAAATGTCACGTAAAAGAAATGACAGACTATTTATCCAGGCTGAAGAAAACAATCATTGGCAGATTAATCTATGCATGTTATAATATTATTTATTTACGTATTTGCTTACATGTTCATTGAAAACAAGGGCAGTGTATAATTGCTGCAGTATTTTTCCATCTGTAATTGCCAGGCAGGTGTAGACACAAGAACAGAGAAATCTACGTTTATGAAGTCGTAAAAAAAATAAAAAAATAAAAAAATGAACAATCCAAAATTAACACCAACATATATCATCTAAATATCTTATTTTTTCTTCTCTCATCTTTGTTAGTATCGTAATTGTACCGAATATGCCGTTAACAGTAAAAAAGTTTATTTGTAATTTTTCCGATGCCATTGTATGAAACATGTTGTAATCTGCTTTTGTTACACAAATCTCTGGTCGAACACAACACACAAACACAGGAACCACAACAACAGAACACAATAGAAAAAAAAAAAAAGGGCTCATGTCAAAAGCATGCAAAGAGCCCACAGACCGATCCAAAAAGGGTCAGAAGATGGAGGGAAAACCATTTTCTAGGTAAAAATGGTATGGTTGGTATAACATTTTCATTTGGTATTTACAAACTAAAGTTGTACACACGTTAGGCCCACATTAGGCAAATACTCACATGTCTCCAGTAAAGTCCAGGTCCCTTTCATTAAAAGAAAGGGTAAAAATTAGAGAATTGTCAGACTATTTGGGGTCCGGTAATAAATCTAATACTGTATCGTGTCGGTGTAATCCCTCATTCGTCCAGGAGTGTTCCATTGTAGAAAGAGATTCAGTTGTAGTCATCTGGACTCATCCAAGAGTCATTCTCAAGTCTGAGAACTCCTGTTTATATCCTACTCTGTGAAAGCCCTGCCCACAGGGCGGGACTTCCTGATAATGGCCATTGAAACTTAACTGGGATGGGCTATTGTTCCCTGGCGTTAGGCTGCCTCACCTTGAGTGCCTGATTAGCATCAGAATGCCTCGGGCGTCTCCATGGTTTCAGCAGACCATTATAAACAACTGGAGGTTGAATCTTAAACCTCCATTACCATTTAAGGAAGGATTCTCTTTTTTAACAAAGATTGCCTCCTTAACTCCTCTTTCAAACCATCTTTTCTCCTGCTCAGGATCTCCAGCTCACTGTCTTCAATAGAGTGGTTTGTGGCTTTGAGATGAAGATGCAGCAGCTTGGGGTCCTGAACTTACGTGTCTTCTCTGCTGATAAAGCCTCTTGTGCAGTGGCTGTTTAGCTCCCCTATGTGCGCTCTTTACAGCTTTCTTCACTGCATTGGATAGAATACACTACATTGCTGTGTTTCTGGTTTCGTGGTTGAAATAAACAGGACTTCTGATGCTAAACAGGCACTCAAGGTGAGGCAGCCTAACGCCAGGGAACAATAGGCCCATCCCAGTTTAGTTTCAATGGGCCATTATCAGGAGGTCCCGCCCTATGGGCAGGCCTTTCACAGAGTAGGATATAAACCTGAGTTCTCACAGATTGAGAATGACTCTTGGATGAGAGTCGAAACGTATAGTTTTTTCTAAGTCCAGATGACTACAACTGAATCTTTTTATTCATCTAATACTGTATCTAATATCTCCTCCGGTGTGGTGAATCTTTTAATTTTTTCATCCACGTTGGTCCTCAGCATTGCAGGATCAAGCACAGCGTAATCCACTTTCTTCTCTCTCTCAGGCGAGATTGCACTTGGTCTAAAGTTTGACGTTTCTTGACCACTGTCGCCAAGTAGTCATGGAAGATAGAGACGTGGGGTTTATTTGGTCTGGTCCGGTCCACGGCAAGACGTCTGGATGAAGTTTTGGAACTTCAGTAAAATAGGTCTTGGATGTTGATTCAGAGCCGGCTTGGGAGCCAGGGAGCTTTTGATGCATTATACGGTAACTTCAGCCCAAAACGGTGTCCATCTGAGCTCAGGACGATAAGACACAGACCTCACATCCGGGAAAAGCGTACAGGCAAACAATACGGGCCCTTTAAGATAAAAAGTAAATCAAATACTTGCAGCGGAATCATTTAGACAGAGCAGAGGAAATGTAAGCCTGGGGTCAGAGAGAGGAGATTGAAAAGATGAAATCAGCATAGCAATTCACAACACTCGATAATACATGCTCTGACGTGTCCACGGGCTCGGGACTGATCCATCTGATAACACTGTCCATAACGTCTCCACCGAGACGCAGTTCAACCAGGAGAGACTTCAAAAGCACAGACTAATGAGAGAGAGAGGGAAAGAACCTTTAAAGGAGACATATTATGCAAAACGTCATTTTTACCCACTTGTAGTTGTATTTAGAGTGATTCATGGATGTTTGTGTAATCTCTATTCTCCTGCAATCAAGACGCCACCGCTCCGAAAATCATCGTTTTCACCAACTGCCAATATCCTGTATGCCCACTGCTCTATACTTAGTTCTTTCAATTTGTGTTGTCTTAAGTAGTGATGCACGTAGGATTCAGCATTTTGAGGAGCTAACTACCGGTACACTGAAACCAACAAATCCTATAGTTTTTACAATTCAATTTATTTTTTGTAACGCCCCAAAAAAAAAAAAATCACAACAGTAGTTGCCTCGAGGGGCTACAGTGGAAAACGAAATTAACAGTGTTCATAAGGACTTGGAAATGTCCCAGCGTCCTGTGTCCTTAGACAGATGTCCCAAGCCCCCCTGTCCTTAGACCCTCCTTCTCGGCCAGGAAAAACTACCAAACCTCTTTGGGAAAAAGGATAAATCCTGTAGGAGTTCCACAGTGAAGGAGAATCACGACTCCCTCGGAGGACAAGCGGTACGCGCCTCATTTGCCAGATACACGGTGCGAGCTGGACCCACTCAGGAGGAGAACACATTCTTCGAGGCCGATGAAGAAACCGTTCATAGGCAGTAGAGACCGTTTCTCCAGGCATGACCGTTTCTGCCAGCAAAGATGAAGGCCATCTGATCCACAGTCGTCGCATGTGCCCTGGCCTCCACTCCCTTCGGGGAAGTGGAGAGACAAAGAAGAAAAGCGAGAACAATTGCCAGTGAAATTAAATTATTAAATATTGTTGATAGAAAAGTAGTAGGAAACAGAGGATAGTGCTCAAGCTGCCTGACTTTCCCCCAGTTTATAGTTGCTCTCAGGGCAGCATAGCTGGGAACTATCGTTTTTATTTATGTTCTAACTGGCCTGACCATAAGCATTCAAAGAGGAACATTTTAAGCCTGGTCTTAATGAAGACGACTGTGTCGAGCGTCTCTTATAACATGGACAGGAAGCCGATTCCACAGCAGAGGAGCTTGTCACTAAATACTCCCTCCTACTGTGCTTTTAGAGACTCTGCGACCCAACCAGATAGTCCAGCACGTTTTGAGAAGCGAAGCCTGTCTGTTTGGATGATAAAGTACTATAGCCTCTTTGAGGTAGGCATGAGAGGCAGGTCGATTTATGGCTTTGTAAGTCTCAGGAGCGAGGCAATTTGGATATTTGATTCTAAACTCGACGGAGCCAGTGAGAGACTCGAGCACCGGGAATGTGCTCTCGTTCTTTATTCCTGGTTAGTAATCTTCGCTGCTGCATATTCGGAACGCAAGTTGACGCTTTTTAGTGGCGCTTTTAACGGGCACGCTGACAAGCAAGAGTTACAGTAGTCTAATCTAGATGTTACAAACGCATGGACAAGTTTTCAGCATCGTCTTTTAGGCCAAGATTTTCTGATTTGCACTCCATATTACGCAGATGGACAATAAGGCTGTTTTACGAGCTTGATTTAAACAAAGGGGTGTCTTTCAGTTTTACTTTCGTTCCATTCAGATTCACTCCAATTCCATCTTCTTCGTACTATCTCCAGCCAGGTCGCGACAGGGGCAGCAGATCTAAGCAGGGTGACTCCCTAGACACTTCCTCCAACTTCTCCGGGGGGGATCCAGAGCGCGTTCCGCAGGCCCAGCCGAGAGACCTCTTCTCGGTTGCACATGTCCCCGAAACACCTCCCTCGGGAGTCGCCAGGAACGCATTCCGGAACAGATGCTGAGACACCTCCGCTGGATCCTCTCGACGTGGAGGAGCAGCGGCTCTACTCTGAGCTCCTCCTGTGGGACTGAGCTGTGAGGGAGCATTCTATTCAATATTCAATTCCCATTTATTTTTTGTAACGCCCAAAATCCCAACAGCAGTTGCCTCGACGGTGACAGTGAAACACGATCAAACAATGTTCATAGGGACATGGCAACGTCCAGCATCCTGTTGTCCAAGGTCCCCTGTGCCTTAGATAGAATGTCCCAAGTCCCTGTCCTCAGACAAATCGTCCCAAGGTTCCCTTCTTAGACACAATGTCCAGGTCCTCCTAGACAAATGTCCCAGTCCCTCCTTAGACAAATGTCCCAAGGTCCTGTCTTAGACATGTCCAAGGTCCCTGTCCTTAGACAAATGTCCCAAGGTCCCTGTCCTTAGACAAATGTCCCAAGGTTCCCTGTCCTCAGAACAAATGTCCCAAGTTCCCCTGTCTTAGACAAATGTCCAAGTTCCTGTCCTCAGACAAAATGTCCCAAGGTCCCCTGTCCTCAGACAAATGTCCCAAAGGTCCGCCCTGTCTTAGACAAATGTCCCAAGGTCACCCTGTCCTTAGAACAAATGTCCAGGTCCCTGTAGACAAATGTCCCAAGTCCCATGTACTTAGACAAATGTCTCAAGGTCCCAGTTAGCCAAGTCAGTCCATGTCCTAAGACAAATGTCACCAAGGTCCCCCATGTCCTAAGACAAAATGTCCCAAGGTCCCCTGTCATTAGACCCTCCTTCTCGGCAAGGAAGAGCTACTCTGTTTTTTGTATTTCTTTTCCTATTGACACTCCTTTGATGTTCTCATCATCTCTAATGAGCTTGGCTAATGGCTCAATGCTAATGGATCAATGCTAATGGCTCAATGCTAATAGCAAATAGCAAGGGGGATAATGGCCATCCCTGTCGGCATCCGCACTGCAAACTAAACCTGGCTCCTGTGAAACTCAACTCTGACTGCTTCTTGAGGTGACGAGTATATTGTTTGTATTCCATCAACACATTTAGGGCCAAATTTAAATCTTTTTAGTCTTTGAGGTAGGCATTTCCCTGACACCCAATCGAATGCCTTTTGGGCGCCCAATGATATCGCAGCTGTCATGGATTGTCTCCGTTTTTGATAAGATACAATATTTAACAACCGGCGTAAGTTATTTCCATAATGTCTTCCAGTTATAAATCCTGTCTGATCTGGATGTGTGACTTCAGTGCAAATGCTACTGAGTCGCCATGCCGATGCTGCTGTCAATACACGGACGTCACCATTCAGCATCGACAGTGTCCTAAACACAGAGTCCTCACCAAGTGCATATCTATAAACATCCAAAAGAAGGAGTAAGTACATCACAGAAACATTTATAAAATTCATTTATATATAAGCTTTTTTATGTTTGAGGGATAAGATCATCGGTTTTATTTCCCTATCTTGATTTGGTTCATCTAACTCAATAGATGAAGAGTCTCAGCTCACAGACTTTAATGTTTTTTCGATACTGTGCTGTGCGTATCTCATCAGTATCTTGATACAAAGCCTTACAGAATTTTGCAAATGCTTTTGAAAGTTCCGAAAGGCTTTACCAAGGTTTTATTTCCCATTGTTAACTCTTGCACATTATTATTAGATGATTGTTGTTCCCTCAGTGTGAAGGCCAACCGTCTACTTGGTCTATTACCATGCTCATAGCACTGTTGTTTGGCATGTTCCAATTCTTTGAGTTTATTTTCTAATTCTATTTGTTTTCCTACCTTATTTATTTATTCATTTGCCGTGACATAGGAAATGATGCTTCCTCTTAAATAAGCTTTTTCACAGTCCCACAGGACAGATGTGTCTGATGCTTTATTCATATCTAAATAATGCTTGAGTTCAGTGTTCATAAAAGTAACAAAAGCCTTATCATTAAGTGGAGATGCGTTTAGTCTCCATCGCCTGGAGGACAACGTCACACCTAAATCGGAGAGAGCGGAGAGATATCAGATGTCAGCGTTTTGACCAGCATGGGGAGGTTAAAAAGGTTGCCCATCCTGATGCGACGTGACACAGTTGAAGTCTCCTGCCCCCCAGAGCTTTATAAACCCAGGGTGATCCACACTCGGAGCATATACACGGTCAAGTGAAACAGGAATGCCAACAATCAGCCCATTCACCAAATGAATCCGCCCTCCTTGTCTTCGTGTAGCAGTGTTTCAGTCAAATTAACTTGTTTGCGTACCAATAACCCTGAGCAATGAGATGACTAATGCACTTAATCTGCCCAGGACCTCTTCACTTTCAAGTTCTTATCCTCAGGCAGATGTGTTTCTGGGTTCCACCTGGCTCTTTACACCGAAGTCATATTTGTTTTTCTTCTTTTGATTGGGCCATTATGTCCCTTCATAACTTATAACCCTATTACTGTTAAAGCTCTCATGGTTTAAAGACTGGAGACAACAAGGTGATGCTGGGGAAACCGAGAAGGACGCTTTGGAGGCAGATGTGGGCAGGTATTGTGGGGAGGACGGTTGGGATTTAAAAGTGCTAAAATATGGCCTGATGTTGCAATGTATTGGTCATCCATTACATTACATACATGTGAGTTGTTTGGAAACTTGACATTAATATCACAAAATGCAACAAATAGGGAACGTGGGGCTCAGAACGCAAAAAACAAAGCAATTAACACTAATTCGACCAATGGTTTAAATCCCAAGCCACTATAGATTAGTAGCAAAAAACACAAACCTCAGATTACAGGCTGTGTAAAGCTAAATAAATATAATAATGAGAAGAAAAACCTTTACACATTAGAAATAATACTTACAGAGAAAGAAGGACATGGATATGAAACTGTATTAACCAAGTATTCGAATAACTGTCAAGAGTATCTTTAAATCTCGTCCACAGCAGCAGAAGTAAGAATATTCTTCCAGACAAAGACCGTGGCCTTACTGGGATCCTGGACATCCTTACTGACGCACTTGTGTGGAAAACAAACCCAAACGTACACCACTCCGTCCTTGTAGGGCCTTCCGTACGTCTGTGAATGCCACACGGGCTTTGACGACAGCGGTGGTGCAATCTGGTAAAAATGGAAATCTTAGCGATATAAGTCAGCGAACCATTCTTCTGGGCTCTTCTCAAAATGTCCACTTGGCAATAATCACCCGGGGGCTGGTACTCCCCCGAAAGAGCGGTGCGACCGGTCAACTTTTACATCTCGGTCCAAGTGCAAAGTATGTTATGTATGTATGTTAAGGACACTTCCATTTGGGCGGTTGGTGGTCCGTTAGGCCCTCGCACTTTTCCTGCAGTAGCTTCACTTCGCCTTCGAGTTCCGCGACAATAGACGGAGTCTATTGTCGACTTCAGATCGTTGAGATGATCGGACAGTGCACTCTTCAATTCTTCGTGAATAATTTCAGACAACATCGTTTTTCAAAGGGATGAGAATCTCAGTTTTAATTTCCTCGACCGCGTCAGGGCCCCGTGATGATTCCCCATCTTCTGCGGCCTGCTGCCTCGTGAAGGCTCTTGTTAGCTTTTCATTAGCATCAAACTTGCATTTTCTACTTCGGTCCTCCATCTCGTTGAAAATATTCCTGTGGGGTCTACGATTGTTAAAAGGCACAATCGACCAAGAATATATTAAGCTGCTATATATCTTTTAAGTCTGCAGGAGCTCTGAAATACACGTCTCTCCTCCGTCTTGGCTCACGTGCGCCCCCATACAACCGCTTTTATAATGGCAGTCGTATTCAGGTGCAGTTATTTTAAAGTACGTGCACCAGGTTGACCGCATACCGACGATCAGCTCCTTGTTCCTCCAGACTCGGAGCAGCGCCGTGCGAATGCCAAGCCACATCTCCTCCCTCTCCACAGATCTGCCCGGTCTGACTCCGTACACACGCCTCGGACACGGATCAATATCAGTTTTTTTTTTTTTTTTGTGGACGAGGAGGTAAACGCCTGACTGAATGTAAACAAAAACAGAGACTTCTGCTCGTTCAGTTTTCAATACGGTGAGATTTGCGTTTAGTGCTGTGTCGGCCGATATATCGATCTAATTTAGAGATATACATTTCATCTCATTCTGTGGTTTACTTACATTCATGTGAAAAGGTATTACAGGTTTTTCATCATGTCATGTTTTCATAAATAATAAGGTATTTTTAGTGTAAAAATTGCGTACATTTTACATATTAAGGGCTATTTGAAAAATGGATTGAGCAGGTTAAATGTTTTGCTTGAATTAATTTAGTTTGTGACATATCAGAGTGAATAACTCGCTGAGGGGATGTTCTACATATTATTATTTGAGTAAACTAAATCTGACGTAAAAAAATCAAATTTTGCCTCATTTTTTGCGGGAAAAACTTGAATAAATATGACTTGAAATTAGATATCAGCAAATCCTTCTGTAAAGCATCAAAATACAGTGTGTGGACGTTCAAATATTTTAAGAGCCAATTCACGACAACAAAAGGACCAAAAAGTGCCTGTGGTGTCTCGCTTTAATCAGAAATGCTTCTTGAAAATACCATCACCTTTTAAATATTGTTGGATTTGAAATGCTCCTGAACCCTGGCTCTGCTCCTGCGGCTCAGTCCGTTGTGGTCCGCGTTCTTAAACGTGTGCGAGAACATGTCCTCGGTGATGATCTGCAAAGAGAATGTGTAATATGAGGTCAGACGATGAGAGGAGCTGTGCCTCTGATGCCATCCTCCAGCAGAGTTACCGCGGCAGCATTAGCATAGAGCCGTCAGGGCCCGTCAGTGTGTGCGAGAAGAGCGGAGCGCCCCCTGCTGGAGGAGCACTATGTGAATGACAAGATGAACGAGGCGAATCCAGCTCCTCTGCGGCACAATCAATTCAAATTTGACTTTAAAAACAAATACAGGAGCGTTAACCGTCACTCTTAAAGGTGCGGTTACGGCCCGGCTGTTAGAGAAGGGGCAGACATACAGCGGACAGACTTGTTTTTCAATTAAGTCATTTTAGATCAGTATCGCAATTTAAAATGTCCAAAATGTCACGTAATGATCCACGGACAAAACAAGCACAGTAGTTCTTCTTTTGAACTCCGGGCCGCGTTACAGGTCAGATCTGCGGAGAGGAGACCCAGCTCACAATTAAAAATGCGGGTTTTTAAAATATTTTTTTTCGAAAACAACTCTTTTTAATGCATGTTAATAAACGTAAGATGTGACAAAAGTTTAATGCCATACCGTGGAATATGTGCAGGTAAAGCAGTCACATCTCCATGGAAACGAGCAGGTTTTGCCAACAGAGCACCTTTAAACACTATCAGAACAATGTAACGAAAGGGGCATAGTTCACAAAAGCTGAAAAGTGTAATAACTGAAGCCAGAGTTTCTCCAGAAGAAAAGAGCAGTTTATTTTTTAAAAAAACAACAAAAAAACATCTTCATTTACAGTTTTTGTTCAATAAGCGACTGATTTTCTGTCAAAAATACGCTCCAGTGTGTTCCACGTTTACCGCTGCATCTTCTGTCTGCTGAATTAGAGCGCTGCAACTTTTACTCGACACAGATTTTGGTTATAAAAAGTACAAAAGGGCAAACATTGTGACTTGCAATTTTCTTTACCAGAGTTTTGATTTGTCCATGTTTGGTTTGACTCGTAGATACAAGGATTTCGTTGAAGTTTGCTGAATTCAACTTAATCTGTCAAAATGATGTAATATCACTTGTTTTGCAATTGCGATTTTCAACGTAATGGTTTTGGAACGTTGCCTTTTTTACTCGTACTGTGGTGTGCAGCCCCAGTTTGGACTTCCAGGTTAGTCGTTTAAACATGAAGGAAACAAACCATTTTGGATTTAGCAGCAAGAGAACATAAATATGGCACATTCCACAGAAGGAGCACTGTGGTCATCGCAGAAGAGTCACGGTTTTCTTTATCGTCTCCAATGGACACCGAGAAATAAACAATACGAATCTTGAAACATCTTCAGACATCAAAGTGCTTCCTCCAGTATTCGCCATGACGATCCACAGCTTTGTAAAGTGACTGCTGCTTTCAGAATTAAAGGTCGATCCTTCCATAACCCGGGGAATCCAACCGGTGACCTTCTTGCTGCGAGGCTGTAGTGCTAAACCATGTAAAACGAGTTGGTTCCTCTGTAAAGTTGTATTGTGCAAGCGCGTGGATGTCAGAATGAACTAAAGCTTGATTAAAGTGCAAAGATTACGATTATTTTGAGTCCGTTCTGCGCTAAATGGAAAGCAGCCCAAACCAGTCCGACGATGGAAAGACAAAGGAATCCTTCCTCTGAAAACAACCCTTTTATAACCGAGGAAAAGGGTTTGTTCAGCACGGATAGAAAATAAAAAATACATTAAAAAACCCACAGCCCGGTGACGTACAGTACTACAAACTTAAAGGACACATATTACAGTACTTCAAACTTAAAGGACACATATTACGCATTGTTTGTTGTGTTACTGGCCTTTTGCTCGAGCGTCTCTGATTTGGCAACTGCTTTTCCCCCGATTTTTGGAACTGGAAACTCGTACTTGTGAATTCAAATGTTCAAGGGACCACAACAAGAGGATGTGAATGGTAAACTGCCACATTAACTGACACCATTCTGTTATTTATCATGGTAGAAACATGCGCATAAATTAATTTAACCTACAATTGAGCATGAGCGAAATGGTTTAAAGTTACTTCAGCTGGAACAGCCGAGCTCCCAGTTGCCTGGAAACGCAGTAATGAATTCAAAAGAATGAGTGTGGCGTTCCCTCATCAGGTGTTGGCACTCCATCTACTGGCAGCAGAGGAAATGCCCATGACAAACAGCAGAGGACACCTCTGGAACTGACGTCACAGACATTTGAAACAGTGTTTTTGTGAGACCCAGAGAAGAGCAGAGAAGATGATACAACTTCATGAGGGAACAATGAACATGGTGAAAATCTTAAACAATGGGTCTTTAAGAACCTTGCACCAACAAATAAATAAATAGGAATTCTTCAAAAATGTTCTTCCTTTTTCCTTTAGTCCAGAGACCAGCTCTAGAACCTGAATAACGCATGAAAAAAGACTTTGTTTATTAAGAATGATTCAGGCTTTGTAGTCGGCACTAAGTTTGAATCATTCTAAATAAATAACTTGTTCATTATTAAATTCTTTCATGCTTTATGAAGGTTATAAATAGTTATTATTAAGTGTTATTTTTTTATTGTAACCAATAGTTTGGAAATTTCAAACCTGATTTTGATTCTAAGGAACAGACTTGACACGATATCGATAATAGACTGACACTAAATTGTACAATTTAGAAAAAGACAAATATCTCGCCTCTGTCTTCACGATCTCACTCTGGAGACGAGGTAGAAGCAGACACGTGTTTTCAGCGTGTTATCAGCGTGCTTACAGCGTGTTATCAGTGCGTTTTCGGCGTGTATTCGAGGTGTTTTCGGCGTGTTTTCGGTGTGTTTTCGGCGTGTTTTCGGCGTGTTTTCGGCGTGTTTTCGGCGTGTAGAGGTGTTTTCTGTGTGTTTTCGGCGTGTTTTTCAGTGTGTTTTCGGCGTGTATTTCAAGGTGTTTTTCCTGCGTGTTTTCTGCGTGTTATTGGCGTGTATATTGGCGTGTTGTCTGCATGTTTTCTGCGTGTTTTCGAGGTGTTTTCTGCGTGTCGAGGTGTTTTCTGCGTGTCGAGGTGTTTTCTGCGTGTCGAGGTGTTTTCTGCTTGTTATTGGCGTGTTAGCTGCATGTTTTCGGCGTGTTTTTGGCATGTTTTGGGCGTGTTTTCGAGGTGTTTTTTGCGTGTAGATGTGTTTTCTGCGTATTTTCTGCTTGTTTTCTTGCGTGTTATCGGTGTGTTTTTGGCATGTTTCACCGTGTAGAGGTGTTTTCTGCGTATTTTCTGCGTTTATCGGCGTGTTTCGGCATGTAGAGGTGTTTTCGGCGTGTTTTCGGCACGTATTCGAGGTGTTTTCTGCCTGTTTTCTGCCTGTTTTCGGCATGTATTCGAGGGGTTTTCGGCATGTATTCGAGGTGTTTTCGGCCTGTTTTCGGATGTATTCGAGGGGTTTTCGGCATGTATTCGAGGTTGTTTTCTGCCTGTTTCGGCCTGTTTTCGGCATGTATTCGAGGGGTTTTCGGCATGTATTCGAGGTGTTTTCGGCCTGTTTTCGGCATGTATTCGAGGGGTTTTCCGGCATGTATTCGAGGTGTTTTTGGCCTGTTTTCGGCATGTATTCGAGGGGTTTTCGCATGTATTCGAGGTGTTTTTGGCCTGTTTTTCGGCATGTATTCGAGGTGTTTTCGGGCTGTTTTCGGCATGTATTCGAGGTGTTTTCGGCCTGTTTTCGGCATGTATTCGAGGTGTTTTCGGCCTGTTTTCGGCGTGTAGAGATGTTTTTCGGCATGTATTCGAGGTGTTTTCGGCCTGTTTTCGGCCTGTTTTCGGCATGTATTCGAGGTGTTTTCGGCCTGTTTTCGGCATGTATTCGAGGTGTTTTCGGCATGTATTCGAGGTGTTTTCGGCCTGTTTTCGCATGTATTCGAGGTGTTTTCAGCGTGCCCTGTGATATTTGTCTTGTCTAAATTATCTGTTCCCGTTATCGCGCTGGTAATGAAAAGACCAGTAGCTCCTTGCATTTCCTGACTAAACCATAACACTTTCTTTACGTCCTCGTGCTCTTGTACTACTTCTGATAAAGCTCATACTAAATCTGTGTCAATACTTCTGACAACCCTAGAAAAACCATCCACCCATAGATTTTGTACTTACTTGGTTGGTTGAGTAATTAAGTGCATAAAACCCCTCCCCAAAAAATTCCAAACTAGCTTCAAACAAGATTAGCTTTCTGCATTTCATGGATACTTCTTTTTGCAGTGAACGATGCGACACGAGTTCTTCCTTTCCTTCCAAGTCTCCTCAGTGTCTCCTTGGAGTAAACCCGTGCTTAAGTTCTACAGGGCACAAAGTGAAGGCATTAATTACTACTCCCAAAACATCTCCTGCAGCTCCAGCAGTGGACGGCGGCCCCTCGGCCCCTCGGCCCCTGTAAACGGCTTCATTCTGGGCCTCGTTCGAAAAAGGCGCGTGTAAATTAAGTGGTTATTTGGGCGGAGGGTTCCAGATGGGCAGCGGGTGGGCCTCGGTGTTGAAGACCACCTTGTCCAGGCTGAGCAGGTCCGCGTCGTCGGAGAAGAGCAGGAACAGGTACTTGAGTGTTTCTCCTAAAAAGAAGCTCTCCATCTTGTCTCGGGGCCCGGGGTTCGCGGGGTCTCGCACGTTGTTGATGGAAGTGAAGCCTCCACCGGGGACCTGACGCAGAAGAACACACTCTGCTGAGAATATGTGTCTGTGTGTTTATTAATGACCTTTTTTTTGTTTTAAATGACCTTTAATTGTGAAAAAAAGCGTCAAAGTTAATTCATGCAGACGACTCGACTGTTTATTATGCTGCAGATTCATGCACTAAAGCTTGGCCTGCTGTACGAGTGGGTCCAAGGAAACAAGCTAGCTCTTAATATAAAAAAACTAAAGGCATGATAATAGGCTCAAAACAGAAGTGGGCACAAGGGTCTGAATTCAAATGAAACCTTGCTGGGGAGAGTATACAAGTGTAGCCGTGACCCGATCACAGAAACACTATTGGTGACTAAATGCTAACGTGACACAAAGTCTTTAACATCATGTCACTTGTCATATTGTTCTGAAGTGTGGTCTTCAGCATCTCCAAAAGATCGAGCAACAATACAAAGTGCTGAAAATAAAGCAGAAAGACTTGCTCCAGAACTGCTGTATTCCACTGCCGAGGCTTATTTCAGACAAAAGACGACGAGATTACACTGGGCACCTTGTTTTACAAAACAATGGCTTTTATGTTGAATCAAAGGGTCTACAGTGATTCCACTAGAACTGCCGGTCATCTCATCCCACCACGTCCCCAAAAAGAGCGACATCCATTTGGAACCACATTCCTATTAAAATATATTTAACTCAAAAATAAGCAATCACTTAAAATGAACCTAAAGAGTCACTGCCCTGTACACTATTATGGACTGAAATGTAGCATTACTTTCAAAGAAGTGTGAAATTGTTGCTGTAATGAAATATTATGAAATGGAATGACTGAGAACCATATTATTGTACTTGAAATGAAATCTGTTTTTAATTGTAATGGGCCCAGGAAGAGCGGCTGATTGAACCGCTTTCAGCTAATGGGATCCATTTAAATCAACGAAAAAACTAATAAAGTAGGCTATACTTTCCGCTCTGCCGCTTTTGTGCACCGAGGAGTTCCGTTCATTTTACTTTTACAGGCAGTGGGAAAGTGAACGGGTGAAGAGGACGTGAACGGGTGAGGAGGAGGAAGTGAACAGGTGAGGAGGAGGAAGCGAACAGGTGAGGAGGGGGAAGTGAACAGGTGAGGAGGAAGTGAACAGGTGAGAAGGAGGAAGCGAACGGGTGAGGAGGAGGAAGCGAACGGCAGAGGAGGAGGAAGCGAACGGCAGAGGAGGAGGAAGTGAACAGGTGAGAAAGGAGGAAAGCGAATGGAGAGAGGAAGGAGAAGCGAACGGGAGAGGAGGAAGTGAACAACGTGAGAGGAACGAAAGGTGAGAGCGAAGGTAACAGTTGGAAGGAGGAACGGAACTGGGAGAGGAGAGGAAGCGAACGGGAGAGGAGGAGGACCAAGGCGAGAGCGGGAGCGAGGAGGAGGAAGCGAAGCAGGAGAAGGAGAAGAACGGAGAGGAGGAGGATAGCAATGGGAAGGAGTGACAGAGAGAGAGTGAACGGGAGGAGGAGGAAGTGAAACGGCAGGGAGGAGAGTGAACGGGAGAGGAGAGGAAGTGAAACGGAGAGGAGGAGGAACAAACGGAGAAGGAGGAGGAGCGAACGGTGAGGAGGAGGAAGCGAACGGGAGAGGAGGAAGTGAACGGCAGAGGAGGAGGAAGCGAACAGAGAGGAGGAGGAAGTGAACAGGAGAGGAAGAGAGAGAGGAGTGAACGGTGCAGAGGAGGAGGAAGTGAACAGGAGAGGAGGAAGCGAACAGGAGAGGAGGACAGGAAGAGCGAACGGGAGAGGAGGAGGAAGCAGAGACGCAGAGAGAGGAAGCGAACGGAGGAGGAGGAGGAAGCGAACGGGAGAGGAGAGGAGGAACGGCAGAGACGGGAGAGGAGGAGGAAGCGAACGGAGAGGAGGAGGAAGGAACGGGAGAGGAGGAGAAGTGAACGCGGGAGAGGAGGAGGAGATGAACGGTAGAGGAGGAGGAAGTGAACGGGAGAGGAGGAGGAAGAGAACGGGAGAGGAGGAGGAGGATGCAAAAAGAGGAAGCGAACAGGAGGAGGAGCCCGTCTTTCCTCTTGCTCTTCTGATCAGAATTAAATGCTCTTGTTCCTCTCTTGTTTAGTCAGATGAAAAAAAAAAGATTTATTTCAGATCTGTAGTAGATTATAGTTTCTGCTTCTCCTTAGATGTTTTCTCTGCTCAATGCCGATGATTTGACCCTTCTCAAACACACTGACATCTCTTCCATGACCACGGGATTTGTCTTTCCACATGGTTGTCTCCGACACGAGAAGCCCCTCACTGCACCAGTCGCAGATGCAGCAGTTCTCCAGGAGGAGGCTCGTATCTACTGTATTTGCAACCGTGTGTCAGTTCTGTCGACAAACCACAAAGTTGGTGTTTTTATTCCGCTTTCCTTTTCAAACGAGCGGGACAGAAAGACAGACTGTGTGCAAGTACTCTAAACATGTCACTCATTAATAGGGTCTATAGCAGGGCTATTCAACTTAAGGCCCGGGGGGCCAGATCAGGCCTGCCAAAGGATTTGATCCGGCCCGCAACCCATCTTCCAAATATTATAATTATAGATTTTTTTCCTTGGTTTCTGGTTTAATTCTGGGTTCATACAAGTTTAAACATGGTTTGCTGTTTTTTTTTTCTGGCTTAGACCTCATTTAATTCTGTTTTAGACCTGGTTTGGACCTGGTTTGGATCTAGTTTAGACCTGGTTTGATTATGGGTTAGTCTCGGTTCTGACCTGGTATGTAGTCTATGGCCCTCAGGAAAATTAAGTTGAATAGCCGTGGTCTATAGTTACTTTGATTTGTTTTAATGAATGCAATAAGTTGAATTATATCTCCAGTTATACAAATAAAAAATGGCTTTAGATTATAGAAAACACCGTGGACCCAGAAAATAATGAATAAACAAATAATGTGGTAAATAACTCTAAAGGAAAACCGTGACCATTGCGTCCGTACCCTGGTGTACTTGTTGAAGCTCTGGAGGATGTCCCAGCCCCACTCCCTGTACTTGGCGTCCTTGGTGAATCTGTACAGGTAGAAGAGGCTCTCCACCGTCTCCGGGCGCAGGAGATTGTGTCTGTCTGCAGGCTGCAAACACAACCGCACATAATGTCATCAAGGCCCAGAGACACAAGTGTTATGGCAAGAATGGACGGTTCAAAGCTCCTTCACAGACGGCAGAAAAGAGCAGGAGGTGAGATAAGGTTTTGTTCAGAGGATGAAGGAGAGCGGGCTAAAGAGAACGCTCCACTGGCTGAATAAAACATTGGTATTTGACAAACAAATACAAACAAAATGAATGAGTGTCATGAACAGTTTAAAAGATAAACCTTGGCGCTTAGACCCCGACAGAGATGTGATGATCGGTGATGAGGGGTTTTGTTGTTTGTTTGGATGTTTAATTGTATGTATTGTATGTCCAGTTGACCGAAAATTACAATTTGATTAAAAATGTATGTATATTTTTGGGGATAAATATTAAGTACCGATGTTTTCTGTATGATAATCGATTATCATCATTATTATTATTATTATTATTACTGACGGAAGTTATGCAGAAAGGCCGTTTCGCAATCCACGTCCTTGTGCAGAATTAGGCTCGTTTAAGCAGCGCAACTCTCCGATGAAATTGAGGCAAAATTCAAACCTGGCTCTGTACATTTTTATTTAGATGAGCCATAAACTTGTAGCACACTTTTTTCTTACATTTTTGTCACACAGGACAGTCACAGAAAAGCAGAGAGATGTTGGTTCAGGACTGGACCGCTCCTGCTGAATGTTTTTTTCAGTTAGAAATTGTATGTTCTAATGACATAACTTTAACATTTCAGGTTTGGGATTTTTCAACTGGTTTAGTCTGCGCTTTAGTCACCGCTTTAGTCAGCCATCTTTTCCAGACAGTCCGTTGTCATGATTACATAATTCTTTTGCCGAGTATGCCAATTATAGCCCAAATCCTAATCAATTATTAATATTTTGCAATTTACCCGAAAACTCCCTGAGATTATATTTCTGGTCATTTACCTTCGTTTAATATGCATTATGGGGACTGTTGCATTTTTGCTGTAATTTTCCAGTAAATTACCAATAATAGTTATTTTTAATGGTAATTTACTAGATTTTTCAAATTTGTGGTATCAGTGTAGGTACATTTCCACTGTGAGACAGAATAAAAAAATACATTAAAAAACAGAAATCACATTGTATGATTTTTAAACTATTTATTTTTATGTTATTGCTGCAAATAAGTGTTTGAACACCTGAGAAAAACAGCTCCCTCCAAAGATTGTCTATTGGATTTAGGTCTGGAGACAGGCTAGGCCACTCCAGAACCTTGAGATGCTTCTTATGGCGCCACTCCTTGGTTCTCCTGGCTGTGTGCTTCAGGTCATTGTCAGGTTGAAAGACCCAGCCACGACCCATCTTCAATGCTGTCCGAGCGGGAAGGAGGTTGTTGACCAAAATGTTGCAATACACGGCCCCATTCCTTCTCTCCTTAATAGAGTGCAATCTTAATGTCCCCTGTGCAGAAAAGACCCCTAAAGCATGATGTTTCCACCCCCAAAGTATGTTGTTTCCACCCCTAAAGCATGATGTTTCCAAACCCCAAAGCATGTTGTTTCCAATCCCAAAGGATGGTGTTTCCACCCCCAAAAGGATGGTGTTTCCACCCCCAAAAGGATTGTGTTTCCACCCCCAAAGGGATGGTGTTTGGTGGATGGTGTTTCCACCCCCAAAGGGATGGTGTTCTTGGGATGGTCCTAGTCCTTCTTCTTCCTCCAAACACGGCGAGTGGAGTTCATACCAAAAAGTTCTATTTTGGTCTCTTTAGATTGGCCTGGACATGTGCTGACAAAGCAGGAGAACCTTCTATGCGATGCATGTTTTTAAACGGCAAAGTGCATTACCGATAGTGACCTTTGAAATTGTGGTCCCAGCTCTCTTCAGGTCATTGATCAGCTCCTGTAGTTCTGGGCTGATTCCTCACCATTCTTATAATCATTGAGACCCCACAATGTGAGATCTTGCATGGAGTCCCAGTCCGAGGAACGCTCTTCCATTTTATAATAACTGCTCCAACAGATCTTTTTTCACCAAACTGCTTTCCAATTGCCTCGTAGCCCTTTCCAGGCATAAAGAGGTCTACAATTTTGTCTCTAGTGTCTTTTGACAGCTCTTTGGTTTTGCCCAAAGAGCTGTCAAGACCAAAGATTGTCTGACCCATCTGTCCACCCCACAATCTGACTGATTGTGCAGCTAAAGATTTTGCATACCCCCTTTTCAGACCCCTCCAGAATTTCTAACTGGGAGAGGTGGTCAAATACTTACTTTCCTGATTGTATGCACAGTGAGCATCTCGTTGGTTTTTTGCTCAATCAGTCTCAAATAGGAAATAATATTGATCTCTGCTGATGAGCCTAAAATGTCTTCTTTCTCAGATTGGTCACACTCTAGTTTAATGAGTATGTTGTTGACCGCTGTTTTAACAAGATCCAGTGTTTCGCTAATGCTGTCTGCTTGGGTTTCATACTCTTCAGCTTGAGATAAAATGTCCTTTGGTTGGTCGCTGATTTGTTTAACCAGCAAACCATGATTCTCCTCCTGCAACAAACTCTCCATTCGGAATTGTTCCATCTCCTCGTTAATCTGGTTGATCTGGTCCCTCAGAGCTTCAGCTTCCTTATTTTGCTCATTAACAAAATCCAAAAGATCAGAGTTCCTGTCTTCAAGGAAATTGGCCACCATCACTTCCAGGTTGTCTTCTCCGGTCGCGTTCTGAATCCTTTCAAAGACTTCCTCTAGAGTTTCCAGTGACACCTCCGCCAGAGAGTCCATGCTCCGCGTCTCCTTTACATCCGGAACCTGTTTGTGGTCTTCATCGCTGGGCCGGTCAATGCACTTGGTGTTCATAAATGATTTGTAATTTTGGTCATGTAAAATCAGCCTCTCCATTTCCTTCAGCTCTACGTTGTATTGAGCCAAGACTTTAACAGTCTTCTCTTTCACCACGGTCATCTTGTTCTGGACCACTACTCTTGTGTCGTAAGCAGCTGTAGATTGGTTGATGACTTCCCCAATCTTTTTGCGAACTTCTTGAAGCTCCTTGTCCCATTTTTTATACAGTTGTTGGAAGTGACCTCTTTCGATGTGCAGAAGCTGCTGCTCTTCGTTCAGCTGGCTGTTCTTTGTCAGTTGTTCACTCAATCGAGCCAATGCTCTGTCCAGTGTGTCCTCTAAAGTGCTGATGGCTTTCTGAGTTTTTTTGGTCTCAGTCTTGTGTATGTCTCCTCGGGTCATCTCTCTTCTCCTCAATTCATTCAACTTCGATTCTAAATCAGAGAGCTCTTGTCCAAGTTGCCTCTGGATGTCCCTCTCTTTATCGAAGTCCTCCTTAATGAGCTGAATCTGGTTCATTAAAGTGTTGTATTCCCCGGCCTCCGCCTGGTTCGGCTGTCTGCTCAGGCTCTTAAACACTCCCAGTTTACATCGCAGCTCCTCCTGCTCCTTCATCAGCTTCTCTATCTCCTGTTCTAGTTTGTGGATCTGCTTGTGAGCTTGAACACTGTAAGCCTGTCGTTCTCCATCCATTATTCTGAACTGTCTCTGCAGCTTGGCCAATTCTGAGGCATCCACATCCATCTCGTTGTCATCTTTACGGGTACTGATGGTGGGTTTTTTTCGTGACATGTTTGACTGACTGTGTAATGCTTTTTGTTCTGTTACTGTTTAATGGCGGTAGGCAGCCAACTGAAAAGGCGCATTTACCGCCACCTACTGTAGTTGTACGTCTTCAAAGTATGTGTTTTATGCTTTACATAAAAAAAAAAAAAGGAGAGAAAAAGAGAAAGATCCGCCCCCTTTTTTCATACTTAAGGTGAGTGTAGGGCTATATGACATCATTCTAATGATGATATCATCGTTCTGTATTCATCATTCTAATGATGTCATCAAGCACTGTCAAGAACCAGAAACTGTTGAGCATGTGCTGATTCACTGTTCGGCATATGAAAGAGAGAGAACTGAATTCGTTTTATGGTTTCAAAAATAAACAGGAATTCAATCTGCTGAATCTTACTATCCATTCATTTCGCCTGTCTGTCCGAGGGAGTCGGATCACGTCTTCACTGTGGAACTTCTCCAGGTTTCTACTTTTTCCCCAAAGAGGTTTGCTAGTTTTTTCTGGCTGAGAAGGAGGGTCTAAGGACAGGGGAGCTTGGGACATCTGTAAGGACAAGGGATACTGGGCCATCACCAAGTCCCTATGAACACTGTTTATTCAGTTTTTTTCCACTGTAGCCCTTCGAGGCAACTACTGTTGTGATTTTGGGCGTTACAAAAAATAAATTGAAGTGAAATTCACAAGGATCATGTAGGGCAATAGTTACTTACATAACACAGGATTAATTGGAAGATTTGGTATTCTGATCTCCGTTGATCTCCTGTCCACGCTCAATCCGGTGGGTGGCGGTGGATGCACCTTTGCGGCCATTGGAAGCACCAACAACAACAACCAAAGAATGAAGTCTAATGAATAAAGTCCAAAGAATGACGGTAATGTAACATTATGGATACCACCACCATCGCCTAAAGAATAAAGTCGAAAGAATAAAGTCGAAAGAATAAAGTCCACAGAATAAAGTCTACAGAATAAAGTCTACAGACTGCAGTAATGTCACACTATGGTGCCAACTGCCATAAACCATCACCAAAGAATGTGTCACCAAACAACACAAAAGATCATTGAATCTGGTCGTCACGGTGACACAATATTCTAGAATACCTAGAATTTAAATTGGTTAGAATTCTATGGTGGACGTCTCATCCAAGAGTCACAGGTTGGGAATGACACTCTGATGAGAGTGGAAACGTTTTGTTTTTCTAAAACAGAGTCCAGATGAATACAACTGAACCTTTTTCTATGGAACACTCCTGGACGAATGAGGGATTATGCCAAAATTTAACAATATAGCGTAAAACACATACTTTGAAGATGTACAACTACAGTAAGTGGCGCTAAATGCACCTTTCGGCTGCCAACCGCCATTAAAAGTAACACAACAACATCTTATGGTGAGCTTTGCTGTTTAATGTGAATATAACAAGTTAGAATACAAATGTGGCCAGCGTTTCCATGGAGATCGGCAGTGTACGAAGGCCATATTCGAGCATACTTTGCGGTCTTCTATATCCCACAATGCACTGCGCGGCATAAATCAGATATTTTGAAAATAGCCGGAGCAAGGCAAGGCAAATTTATTTGTAGAGCACAATTCGTACACAAGGCAATTCAAAGTGCTTCACACAACAGGAAAAAAATGCATTAAAATGACAAAGACAAGACAAATCACAAAACCTTCATTTCTATTCATTCAATTTTGCTGACATGAAGCATACATTTTGTCCGTGCTTCGTGAAAAACAGACGGAAAATCTATTGGACCACACTGGCAGACAGAAGTATACTTTTAAGGAAGTTTTTATTATTCCACTTCTGTTGGACTAATACAAGTTCTATCTTTTCTTATTTTAAGCATTTTCAAACAGTATTAATAGTATTATTTGTATGAACAATTATTAATATTTTTCTTTTTCCATCTGCAGTTTTTTGTCTGAGGACAGTTACTGCTGGGGTCGCAGAACTGTTTACTGACGAGAACATGAACATAAATAAAATGAGTGCAAATGTCCACCAAACCCTACGCTGGAGGAGCTCTGACCGGTCTGCAGAGAAACAGACCACTGCGACTGATAAGGTCTGGGACATGCTGCATTGCCTGTTCAAACACTCTTATAATAATTGGGGCTGTCAAATTCCTCACATTTGAAAATGTGAAAACATGCTAATCTAAAATGCATAGGACTCTTGTATTCATTTAGCTGTTTATAAGTGTCAATGCGCCTGGATGTGTATGTAAACGTAAGTATTTAAGGCAGGTTTTTTTTGTTTTTGTTTTTTTTCAACCAACAAGACACAGGCTCATTATCCCATTGTTCAAGAGCATCTTTTGTTCAGTGTGAATCTTCTGGTTCATCTTGGCGCAGCAGCAATGTGTCTGTAAAGTTGAGTCTTAACTTAAGATTTCTTCCAATAAGTCAAATAAATGTCCTCTACAGCGGTCTCAATGTTTTTATCTAAAACGGCTTTATGAGATCAGAATCAGAAAACGAAAATAAATTAATTTTGGACAGTCACATGCTCCAGTAAATTGTAACAAAATATAAGTTTATTATGCACATACAACTGGTTTCACTCAGCTTTTTAAACACATCAATATAAAAGCAACCACTTAAGCTTATCAGGGTGAGAGTTCTTTACTCTTAAGTTTATTATGGTTTATGCTGAGGAGCCTACTCAACCAGGGACCCAGACCACGGCGCAGGAATGCGAGAGCGCTGACCATGATCCTTCACTTAATTGCGACCCAGAAGATGAAGACCTTTTTGTTATGAAACATTTTTGTTGAATCGTTAGAAATATGACAAAAGAGCTCGGCTTCTAAACGCTCGTCAAGGGAATTTGAGAGAAGCTTCAAAAGCTCTTCAGAAGGATACAAACATTCAACATATTTACATTTTGCCTTGATTAAGATTAAGCCCCCTTTTTACAACATAAATGTAAGCAATATAGTATTTTCATTCTGTAAATGTCTCCTTTTCACTCAAAGTCCAGTTTTGCTCTCTGCATGTTTTGTTTTCAGTATTGACACTTGTTCAAATGAGTATATAGTTTATATCTTTATCATGTAATTCTTTCTGGATAACTAAATAAATTACTCCCTCCCCCTGTAAATCTAAGCATAATTACTGTATGAGATTGTCATTATGATAACAACACCTTTTCTTTTGGAAGGTTATCTAAATGTATCACCAAGGCCGCTATAACTAATGTGCTTTCAACAGTCGTACAAATGATCATCAATATAATCTGCTAAATGATATTCTTTTAATGAGTCACCAAATGAGATTTCATAAAGAGGGACAAATGCCAACCCCTCAGGTCATTCGTCAGCGCTCGTTTGTTTCAGTCTGCTGTTTATGAGGACCAAGCTTAAATTCAATCAGGGAAACAACCTCCTGTCGGCCAATCGCAGGCTTTTACCTTTGACACTAGACCAATCACCTCTCACCTGCTGCATTCCTCCTCCTTTGTGCTGTTCAGTTACATCCTTCCCTACCATGATTCCTCACCATAATAATAGTCAAGGAGAAGGACGTGTCGTAACTGTCAGGACGTAAAATGTGATTTGTAGTTTGAAATTAACCTAAATGGAAGGACTGAACCTTGAATAATCCATAAAATCCGGTCAAACTACAAAAAAAATACATAAAAACTACATCATATCTGAAGGAGCCAATTTATTCAACTTGCCAACATAACATTTACTCGAGTAAGACGACTGTAACACTGTCAAATAAGTACAGTAAAAATATGGCACTGAGAGGAATATTATAATTTAAAATGTTACTCTAGTAAATGTACACCTCCCTTTGTGTCAATAAGCTCGAGGCAATTGGAAAATAAATCCCCTCTCAAGACTCTCTCTCTGCCTCCATCGTACTGCTATTTCAGCTAAATAGAAAGTATGTTTTTAGGGGTTTAGTAGGGTTTTCAGGTATTTTCTGGAAGGAAGAATTATTGGAGCAGTTCTTGTAGCTTGTAGAAGAGGTAATGGTCACAGATCCTCATTGGCTGATCTCTGTGACCGTGTCGGGGCACGCCGAGGATCATAATCCAGAGCACGGCCCTGGAGAGCTTTGTAGTTGAGCGCGGTGAGGTCCTGAAATGTATTCTCTGCTTAACATGCAGCCAGTGCACTGTCGATTCGCAAAAGCAGTGCAGTACCTTAATAGATTTCTGTCAGAATCCCAGCAGCGGGACTTTGAATAAATCTAGACAAACTATGATAGACTTACCGAGACCCAAAAAAAAAAAAAGTGAGCTGCACTAATCTAGCTTTGATGAAACAGAGGCATGCTCGATTACTTGGGGGACAACATTACTTCTGAATTCTGCAATGTTTCGAAGGTGGGAAGAAGGGTTCACTGCGGTTTACTTCCTTAATGATGTTCTCCTTATCGTCAGGGGTTACACGGAGTACATCCGTTTTTGTCAGAATTAACGGGAGACAATCGTTTGCCAGCCAAGTCCCGGAGCTTCTAGACATTTCAACAGCTAAACTAACAACAATTGGATGTAATCAGTTTACATTTGAGACAGCTTTGAATCTTTGAATGATCTGACCGAGTGGGAGAACATAGAGGGCCAACAAACTGAACCCTGAGGTGCATCCAAAAGACAAAAGAGTTGATAAAGTGATACAGAAAAGGTTCTCTGTAACAAATAGGATGAAAACAAACCAAGTTTGCTCCTGATACTGTAGGGTCTCTTAAGATATTGTGATCCACTACCCCATGTCCACAGCAGCAGCAGACCTCCTCAGCCACTCCTCTTCACCACCACATGTTCTAGACCTCAGTGAAATCCCTCCTATTTAAACACTAAGTGGCATTTTCAATATACCGTTCCCCCCACAGCTCCGAGGCGTGATGAGCAGATGGAGCACAAATTGAATAAAGTGGAGGCTGCTAATGTAATCTGAAGAGAAGGTTTGTGTGCAAAGTCTCGTGACACATCCAGACTATTATCCCATTCGTCTCAGGAAACTCAGGTGTGAATCAAGAAACGGGAATGCACTGGATTTTATGTCTCTGACTCAGTGCAAGCACTTCATTACATCAAATTAATTCAGAATATGAATATGAATTTCAAGTAGATTTGACAAAACTGTAGCCAAGACTTTTTCTCAGCTGCATTTTCAAACTTAAAAATGTTCAAACAACAAATACATTTATCTTTGAAGCATGGCTGTCTTACTCTTCTGGCTGATAAACGTAAATTATGTCTTAAAAGGTGCACTATGTGCGAGTGAGGTCAGGATCTGCTCCTAGTCGAAGGAACAGCTGAAGCTGCTGAGATTTGGGCAGTGTCAGTGTTCAAGGGACATTTGTTTTCATAGTTGTACATTTAAAAGGAACACCATTTCACATGACACATGCCAATCATACATCACAATATACAGATGACATAACGTAATGCATAATGCATTCGATGCTGAAGAATGCAGAAGAGGACAACACATTTTTACAGTTTGATCAGTGATGATGGATGTAAGGATGAAATTATTGAAATGTGCTATGCCAAGCATTCAGGACAGAGAGTAAGCATAGACTGTTTCCGCAGCAGAGCGTGAGCCAGACGTTTATAGGACATGTCAAAACATGTCATCAAACCAAATGTCGAGTCAAATCACAACCTGAATTACCGGTACTTTTAATCTCCAAGAGGGATTTTTAAAAATTAAGTTGTCAACAAAAAATAAACAAAGAAATTAAGACCAAGTAATAAATACATCTAAACTACTCAAATTGAATATTAATATTCTGATTTAAAGACATTTTAGGTCTAGATATTTGTGCTGGCAGTGTAATCTGCATGGTTTTTGTGCTGTAGCCCACCTTGACCAGCACATCGGAGCCGGAGTTGGTCTGCAGGCTGAAGTGTGCGATCTCTGGACTCAGGCCGGTCTCCATCTGAGCGTACATCTGATGACAAGTCTCTATCAGCTCCAGGGCCAGATCCATGTGGGCCCCCGGGAGCCCGTGATGGGCCCCCAGAGCCAGGGTCCCGGGCAGGAAGCACACCAGGTGGTCCTGACAAGGAACAGGAGGGACAGTCAAGTCGCAATATAATAGACTTTGACACTATTACTAAATTGGTGGAAACAGTAAAAAACAAGAACGGTCAAAATGTCTATTGTTGCCATGGAGAAAGGCAGAAATGTCTGATATAAGTGAAGGAGGACAAGGACCAGACAGAAAATGTTTGCTGTTTGAGGGAGAAGAAAACCATATTTTTGCACAGGGAATATATACACCTCACATACTGCATATGGAGGTATCAGTCACCATATTTCAAACTTTATTTGAGTCATAATGTAAAAGTCTCAATATACAATAGAAATACAGATTTAAAGTCTGGACCACAAAAAGGTATAGAAGTGTTTTACCAGATTGTAAAAGAAAATCACATGAAAAGCTTTGATATGTTGAAAGAATCCTTTGATTTGGAGAAAAAATACTTAGATATTAGTATATATAGATATTTACAAATAAGGAGTTATTATAACCAAGAAATTAAACAAAGCAACGACCACCATAATCCCTAGATTTGAATATTTGTTAAATCTTATAAATTGGCGCTTTCAAGGGGAATATCTAAATTATATAAATGTATATATGTGATTTCTGTCATGTCTTTGAGATTTTAATGCATTTTTTTCTCTGTTGTGTGAAGCAATTTGAATTGCCTTGTGTACAAATTGTGCTCTACAACTAAACTTTGCCTTGCCTTATTCAGGCAGCCCAATACGAATTATATTAAAAATAAATGGGAATTAGATTGTCACTTTAATTTGACTGACAAAGAATGACAAAATATATGTACTTCTCATTTGGAGGACCACAAAATCACATGTTTGTGCATCATGTTTCTCTCATAAAACCATTTCATACAGTTCCGCAGCAGATCGTGATCACGCTCACCATCTTTGGGTTGAAGCGGTTGTGGCTGAGCTCTCCCACGAATGTCAGACGGTTGAGTCCGGTCTGTCGAACGAGATGTTTCCTCACTCCATCCACAGCTTGTAGGTAATCCTCCAACAGGCTGGAAACGGGATGTAACATAGACCAGGGTTATTTCTCACATTTTCTCTGTTTTTATCTGTAGTTTCTCGATGTATAAGATGACACAAAGAGTAAGTAAGTAAGTAAGTAAGTACAACTTACTTTACAACTACTGAAAATACAATCAAACAGATACTCCTAATAAATCTCAGCACCTTCCACGGGCCAAATTGGACCCCCTGGAGTGCCAGGTTTGGCCCGTGGGCCCCACTTTGGACCCCCCTGCTCTATTGCATTAGCAAACGCCTCGAAACATTGCAAACTATGAACCACCAGGGCTGTTTTGACCACTGACAACACTTGACCACACTTAGACACTGAGACTCATTAGAAAACATTACTGTGTAGCAGCAGTGTTTTGATTAGCCTATTAACGTTAGTGATTAGCACAGTAATTAGCAAACGTGCTAATGACCATGTAATAAACATTTCTTAGTGCTGGACAACAATTCACCAAAAACAGCATAAAAGTTTGACAATGATATACTTTCTTCTGGAAGTATGATATTGAACTTGAAAAAATATATATATATTTGTGCGCGCTATCTACAAACACAATGAATGTTTTTATTTTGCTGCCTCATTAAAATGAATGTAATTATTTTGTAATAGAATAAACAGTATAAGTTGATGAGTTGTTTTGTGATAGTGGTAAATTTAGCATAAAAATACACAAAGAAATTACTTTAATTAAACCTCATTATAAATAAACATTACATTGTATGGTATGGGTTTTGGACACCGCTACATATTTCAAAGTAAAATACGAATAGTGTTTTGTTGTACTCACTCGTCCTCGACCTTCCCTCCCTGGATCCACTGCTTGAGGAGGTACTCGTAGTAACTGTCTGCGCGGGCCCCCAGCGTGAAGGCTCCTTTGTGGGAGAACTGTCCGCTGTTAGTGTTGATGAACATGGGCACCAGTCCGTCGTGTTTCCCTGGAAGTTTGTGCACCAGCCTCATCACCTCGTTCACGACGTCCTGCACACGAGAACAACACGCATGAACAACACGCATGAACACGCATCAACAACACACATCAACAAGCATGAACACACATCAACAACACGCATGAACAACACGCACGGACAACACGCATGAACAATGCGCACGGACAACATGCATGAACACGCATCAACAACACGCATGGACAACACGCACCAACAACACTTATGAACAACACGCATCAACAACACGCATCAGAATCAGAAAAGGTTTATTGCTATTGTCAATGAACAAAACAAAATTCCCAAACATAGGAACTAGTTTTGGCGTTAAGGTACAACATAAAACATTGATCAATAATAAAAACAACATATATGAAATCAAAAAGGCATGCATTAGGAAAACACTTCAAATTTATTGTAGGATCAAATAAAAATAGGCTTACTATGTACACAAGAATTTACAGTTACATTTACAGATGTAGTGCAGAAAGTGAACAGTGCAGTGAGCGCTGTAGTCTCTGTTTGTCCCTGGCTGTGGCTCCAGCGTACCACATGGTGATGGAGGAGGTGAGGATGGACAATGATGGCCGTGTAAAACTGCACCATCATCTGCACTGGCAGCTTGGCTTTCCTCAGCTGCCGCAGGAAGTACATCCTCTGCTGGGCCTTCTTGATGAGGGAGCTGATGGAGGGCTCCCACTTGAGGTCCTGGTTGAGGAAGGGGAAGGAGTCCACGGTGGTGATGGGAGAGTCTGTCATGACGGGGGGCTGGGGGGCTGTGGCTGTTTCCTGAAGTTCCACGATCATCTCCACTGTCTTCTCCAGGGTGTTGAACTCCAGGTTGTTGAATCCAGGTTTTACCGCACCACCGGACACCAGCCGGTCCACCTCCCTCCTGTAGTAACAGACTCATCCCCGTCCGAGATGAGCCCGATGAGGGTGGTGTCGTCCACAAACTTGATCAGTTTTAGACGGAGTCGTAGCTGGAGGTGGCAGAGTTGAGCAGTTTGTGTACAGGGAGAAGAGCAGAGGAGAAAGTACACAACCCTGTGGAGATCCTGTGCTGATAGTCCGAGTGTCTGAGGCAAGGCAAGGCAAGGCAAGTTTATTTGTAGAGCACAATTCGTACACAAGGCAATTCAAAGTGCTTCACAAAACAGGAAAAAATGCATTATTAAATCACAAAGACATGGCAGAAATCACAATCTTAGTTCAAGACATAAAAAGAGAAGAGTGCAAAGAAAAAGCATTTCAGTCATATGCACAGCCAAACAAAAACAGTTTTTAGTTTAGATTTGAACATTGCCAGAGTAGCGGCCTGTCTCACATCCTCAGGAAGACTGTTCCAGATTTTTGCTGCATAAAACTGAAACTCGCACATTCCCCATGTTTAGTCCTGACTCTGGGCACCAGCAGGAGGCCGGTCCCTGAGGTCCTCAGAGTCCGAGATGGTTCATATGGCACTAACATGTCCGAGAGATGTACTTTGGTGCTAGGCCATGGAGAGACTTGTATACAAGCAGAGCTGCTTTGAAGTCTATATTCTCTGAGCCACAGGGGGCAGTGCAGAGACCTGAGCACAGGACTAATGTGATCGTACTTCCTGGTTCTAGTCAGGACCCGAGCAGCAGCGTTCTGGATGTACTGCAGCTGTTTTACAGCTCGTTTGGAGAGGCCAGTGAGCAGGCCGTTACAGTAGTCTCTCCAGGTCTGGTTTAGACACTATACTTTTGATTTTGGCAATGTTTTTTAGATGGTAAAAAGCTGCTGATGTGATTGATCTGACGTGGCTGTTAAAATTCAAATCTGAGTCCATTATTACCCCCAGATTCTAACTTGATGTGTAGGTTTTAGAGCGAGACTCTGGAGGTGACAGTTAAACAATTTCTCTTTGTTTCTGTGGGCCAAAGACGATGATTTCAGTCTTGTCTGAGTTCAGCTGAGAGAAAGTGTTTTGCATCCACACACTTGATCTGTTGGATGCAGTGACAGAGTGAATCCACTGGTCCATATTCACCTGCCGTCAGTGAAAGACTGAGACATTCTTCCCCAGCTGCACGCACTGCCTCCGATCCGTCAGGCTAGCAGTCAGTTGCTCCCCCTGCAGGTGGAGTCGGGCACGTTGAGCTGGGAGAGCTTGTCCTGGAGCAGAGCAGGGAGGATGGTGTTGAATGCAGAGCTGAAGTCCACAACCCAGGTTCCTGGCGTAGGTTACCGGGGAGTCCAGATGCTGCAGGATGAAGTGGAGTGCCAGGTTGATGGCTCTGTAGGCAAACTGCAGGGGTCCAGCAGGGACCAAGGACTTGAGGGACAAGACCAGGCGCTCAGGATTAAATGACTTCATGACTACATGGGAACGTCAGTGCCACAGGCCTGTAGTCATTAAGTCCAGTAATCCGGGGGCTTCTTGGGGACAGGGACAATGATGACCAGACTTGAAGCAGGCTGTGACGTGACATGACTCCAGAGAGGTGTTAAAAATGTCTGTGAAGACGGGGGTCAACCCTCCTGCACAGTGTCTTAGTGGTGCAGGATGGGACACGAGTCTTTCGGAATGGTGGGGGGGACCGGGGTTGCAGAGGTGGCCACAGTGAGGGAGGAGTAGAAGGAGTTTAGTTGCTCAGTCAGTTTCCGGTCATCTGCACCAGCGTGATCTGAAAAGCCCAGAGCGGCTCCCCGGCCACGGCGTGAAAGGCGTTGCTAACCTTTGATCAATGTAACAGTGATCCAGCGTTGTTCTGCTCTCTGGTCTGTACTTTGGTAGTTCATGAGGGCTGAGATTTCCCCGTTCGCGTTTAAAATCACCCAGTGATAATACCAAAAGGAGATACATCTTGCGGGAAAGGTGTCCGCTTCCACACTCATAAGGATTTGGTTCAACAACACACATCAACAACGCACAAAAGACAGAAACACGTAAACTGCACACAGAAAGACCCTAATTCTGCTTTAGTCCTAGTTTAGACCTAGTTTATGCTCCTGGTGGAACCATGAAGCACGCGCGTGACTCCAAAGCGCTATGAGTGTTACGTATTAATAGGCTCTAACTTGACTTTCCGTTTCCTCTTCGCTTGTCTCAAGTGCTTTTTTTTTTTTTACCCATAACACCGTGAGATAGCAAGAACACTCCTCGCCGTACGGAGGAACATTTTACATGAAACAGTCTTGACGCTTAGTTTTGTCATTTGAGATGGGAGTATTAGCGCAATTTCACGCGTATTTTAAGCCCCAGAGCGGATGGATTTTCAGCTGGGTCTTAAGCCCAGCGATGTGTGCTCAGGATTAACAGCTGGCTCAAAGAAGTGCTAAAGAATGAAGAGCACCTTGTACGGGGTTGCACATCGGCGGCGAAATCTCCAGGCACCGTGTTTTTTAACATTTTTAAGATTTGGAGAGCGCTCAAAAACTGTCAACCTGTAATGGTGGATTTAAAGGAGAGTTTAGCTCATGGCTACGTCATCGGATTCCATCCGATCATGTCGTCCATTCTAGTGCAGTCCGAGCGGAAGCCACCGCCGCCTTTAAACAGAATGAGCCCAGACAACCAGTGCTTTTGGCTGTCACAGGTGTGTTCTCAGGTTTTATCTCAAGGGATGGAAAGCAGAACCTCCGACTGACGCATAGTAAAAGATCTTCAGTCGCGCAGTGGGGGTTTGGGAAATAGGTCGTATCTAACGGCAAGTCTTCTGACAAATACTGCTGTTTAGATGTGAAAAGTACGATTGCGTTTGCAGTACGCTTTGTAAGAACAAATGTTGTGTTCCAAATGTCTGTACGGTAGATAAACTTCTCGGTTGGCAGCTTTTATATTTGTTGATATTTGTTTTTATGAAGAAGATTTATTACAGCCATCATGTTTTTGCCTTTCTTTGGACTAGACTTGGATGAGCCCCTGCTATAATAATAATCAGGATTAATCCAGGTTTATTTATAGGTTAGTTATAGTTTTATTTCATAGCCTGGTTTAGTAACGATTTTGTCTTTTATTCTTAGTCCCATTTTCAGAACCAGGCCCCTGGGTTTGGTTTGGTTTCATCTTGTTAAAGATGAGGACAAACTACACGATACCTTTTAGCCAGATTTTCTTGTAATTCTCTGTCACTTCCTGTCATCTCTGCTTTGTCACTCTCAGATCATCTCTATGGAGTCCCTCTCATTGAACCCCCCTGGCATGCTCCCGGTCAGGCTCAAGGGGCTCATCTCCCGCACTCTCTGTCACGCCCGTCCTCTCTGGATCCTACTCGGTGTCTACTGCGCCTCGTTGTCTGTCACTCTCTGTCACTCTCTGTCACTCTCTGTCACTCTCTGTCACTCTCTGTCAACTCTCTGTCAGACTCTCTGTCTCTCTCTGAAAACATTCTTAGAAGGGGGAGAACCATCGTGTCCACTTCTCCTGTCAGCTCTCTGTCACTTCTCGCTTCCGGTCTCTCTGTCACTCTCCCTGTCCACTTTGTAGTCTCGGTCTGTACCCTGGGCCTGTCACTTTCCTCCGCCTTGTCACCTCCCTGTCACTCTCGTGTCCTCCCTGTCACTCTCTGTCTCTCGTCACTCTCTCGGTCATTCCCGGTCACCTCCCGGTCACTCTCTCGGTCACTCTCTCGTACAACCTCCACCCTCTAGTCACTCTCCCTGTCACTCTCGTCTCCGGTCATCTCCCGGTCACTCTCTTCCGTCACCTCCCGTTCTCACCTCCCTGTCACTCTCGTCCCTCTCGGTTCAAACCCTCTCGGTCACCTCCCTGTCACTCTCCCTGGTCACTCTCCCTGTCTGGTCACCTCTCCTCGCACTCGTCTCACCTCGCACTCTCGCCTCACCTCTCGTTCACCTCCTCACCTTCGGTCACTCTCGGTCATCTCTCGGTCCATCTCTCGGTCGACTCATCGGTCACTCTCGTCACTTCGGTCACTTCTCAGATCTCTCTCACTCTCCCTGTCACTCTCCCTGATCACCTCCCTGTCACTCTCCTCACCTCTCGGTCACCCTCGTCACTCTCGGTCATCTCCTGTCACTCTCCCTTGTCACTCTCCCTGTCAACTCTCCCTGTCCTCTCCCGTCACTCGCGTTCTCACTCTCGGTCATCTCTCGGTCACTCTCACTCTCGTCACTCTGTCACTCTCGTCACTCTCGTCATCTCTGTCATGCTCTCGTCACTCTCCCTGTCACTCTCCCGTCACTTCCCTGTCACTTTCTCTCGGCACTCGGTCATCTCTCGGTCATCTCTCTCTCTCTCGGTCATCTCATTCTCATCTCTTCGGTCCACTCTCGGTCATCTTCGGTCATCTCTCGGCCATCTCTCGGTCGTCACTCTCAGGTCATCTCGGTCATCTCTCGGGAGACATTGCTCTCGGCATCATGCTCTTCGGTCTCTCTCCTCGGTCACTCTCGGTCACTCTCGGGGCAGGTCACTCTCGGTCATTTCGGTCATTGTCTCTCGGGTCACCTCGTCATGTCTCTCGGTCATCTCTCGGGTTCATTTCTCGGTCTACTCTCGGTTATCTCTCGGGTCATCTCTCGGTATCGTCGTCCATCTCGCATCTCTCGGTCACCTCGTCATCTCGCAGTCACTCTCTCCTCTCGGTCATCTCTCGGTCATCTCTCGGTCATCTCTCAGGTCACTCGATCTCTCGGTCATTCTTCGGGTCATCTCTCGGTTCATCTTCGGTCATGTCTCTCGGTTGAAGACAGTCACAGTTGCTTCAGTCTCGTAGTGTGGACCAGTTACGACTGAACTCACATTCGAATTTGGAATCACAAAGTGTGGAGCCCGGAAACACGGTGACTAGACTAGTGATTTGGGTAGATGCTTTGGGCCCTCCGGTGGTGCAGTTGTGGGAAGCCGCCGCATGTTTACTGGACAATTCCCATGTCTACAGTGTAACAAAACATGCTTCTACAGTGGTATGTGACCTGGTACTGGGGGTCCTGGGTTAGCCGGCTGAGCTCTCTGAACTCCAGCTGGACACTGGTGACCTCTGCCAGCGTGCTGTCCACGGTCCAGCGAGGCGGATGCGCCGTGTGCCCTTCCCCAGGTTCACGTCGGAGAACGGAGAACGGGATCTTAGACGGGTCTTGAAGGCAGGCATGAGCGAGAAAGCCCAGATCTTTCTGTGGGAGAGAGAAGAGATATGAGAGTGAATTCTGTCAATAATGACCAAAAGAAATATAAAGTTAAATAATGATATGATGATTAAGATTATGGAGCAATTGAATCATAACTGCAGTTTGAATGGGCCTGTGGGATCGGTAATTAGCGAATCGCAAAGACTGCAATGATATACTCTCTCTGGCGGACTTACTCATAGAGGAAACCTGAAAAAGGGGATTAGACGAGTGTATCTCAGATTAATGTAAAATACATAATGAATTTAGGAGGTCGGGACAGAGTGGTAGTTCTGACGAAGTATTTAGCAGTCCATGTATTTAGTTTTCTCTCAAATGTTAATGTTCCTGGATATTTAAAAAGGTGCCCTTTGAAGAAGCCAACAATTAAAAACATAAATTACAAATCTAAATCGCAAATGGAATGTTTGTCAGAAAAATGGCAGTTTATTAATATTTACAATATTTTGTCAAAATCGTCCTAACGGTGATACAGTCTTACACTATGACAGGGCGATATTGTTCCAGTTAATGAAGACCAGACTAAAGTGAACAGAGACGAGTGGACAGAGAGGACGAGTGGAACAGAGAGATCAGTGGACAGATGAGACGGAGTTGGAATAGAAGAGACGAGTGACAGAGAGCGGAGTGGACAAGAGACGAGTGGACGAGAGACGAGTGGAGAGAGACGAGTGGACAGAGAGACGAGTGGACCAGAGAGACGACGTGGACAGAGAGACGAGTGGACACAGAGATCGAGTGGACAGAGAGGACAGGTGGACAGAGAGACGAGTGGATCAGAGAGACGGTGACATAGAGAGACGAGGGACATCCTGGAAAACCAGTCCTTTACCTTTGTATTTGAAAGAGACGCTCCATGAAGCAGTGTTCTCTCAAATGCTAATGCTCCTGGCCGTGTTTCAAGACAACGTTATTAATACGATTACAAAATCCTAATGCGAATAACAGACTGACAGTGTGAAAGTCCAGCGTGAGGTTGTTTGTGGGAGTATCTGACATGCAAACATACACAGCCTTGTCCAGGAAGAGCGGGTCCTTGGTGAGGTGGTACGTGCTCAGCAGACCTCCCATGATCCTGATGGTGGTCTCAAACAGGTTCACATCCACATTCTTATCAAAGGACAGCTCCTTCTCCACCCACTCCCTGGCCTCTGCAAACTCTGGGTGAACATGTGACATTCAAAAGATAGAATATATATTGTTTATTGCCGTAGCAACAGGGCACATTTTTCATCACTCTAAAACCCCTGCATAAGTAAATTTTCAACTCTGTCACCCTTTACTACCCCGTAACTGCTCAGCTATACACAGTCATAATGCTGATTATATTGTCCCCTTTCGTACCTTCAGTGAGTCAATAAAAGTCCAGGATGCTCGACCACATGGTGTCCAGCGCGTCGATGAGGGTCAGGCTATATCCAGTCCGAACCACTCCGTGATTGAGACTTGGACACCGGCTAACTTGAGCTCGTCGTGGCCCCAGGCGTGCTCATCCTGTAGCCCCTCCAGCATCGTGTCTGAATTGGCCTCCCGCACGGCCTGCCTGACGCTCCGCACTCGAGGGCACTGTGGGCGGGAACGCGACGCGACAATAATGCTTTATCGAGACAGAAACAAAACCAGGCAAACAGTAACTGCAAAAAAAAAAAGTGATCAAGACGATGAAAAAGGTAAGGTACATTTTAAGGTTCACATGCAAAGTAAATTTAAGTATTTAAGAGCAAGTACAAACGAAATGCTGACTCAGAATCATTTGTTAATCATTGTAAATTGTGCTAAAAGAGCTGGATAAAAAATGAAGCTGTGAAGACACAATCGAAGAGAAACCTGCAGTGCAAACTTCCAAACGGTAACTTATTTTGGCTGGGTAATTAGATGATCGCTTATCTGAAAGCTAAAGCACTGCTACGCTTCATTTCACGTGTGTGATACTTTTTACTTTCATCAAGCCCTTTAAGCAGCACATTTTCACAGCACATTATCACTTCTCTTCGTTTATTTCAACGCAATGCAGACAATCGACTTGTGCAAACTGCGCACAAGATCCACGTGAAGCGCGCAGACTTGGTTCTCGCCTCTCAACACGACCGTTCATTTGCAGAGAAGCGTGCGAGCGAGAATAACGTGAGCGGGACTGAGCGTAAGGCACAAAACTCGACTTGGGAAAACTACTTTTAAGAGGCAGCAGAGAGCATGGAACGATCCTGAATGATAATAACAAAGCCTGTCACGGTTACATGTTTTGAAGTATGATAAATTGAGACATAAAATATTACTAAAAACTGTAATATTTCAACTATTTTACACTACTGAAACCATAATCTTAAAGCAGAAGAGTCCAGAAAACCCTTTTTAAATGTACAATGTTTGTTCATTGTATTCTTTTAAACCTCTAATAAATAACTACATACCAGATTTAAAGACTTAAAGTGATGTATGACAGGTTTTTACGATTTTCTAATTTTGACTTTATTTGACTTTTATTTATTATTTATACCTGTTGTACATATAAATATAGTTTTACACCAATAATGCTGGTATTTGTGGAGAAAACGTCAAAAAATCTGTAGGCAATGACAGGAAGTGACAACACTCATTCCAGTCAAAGTTTATGCAGAATTTACACAAACAAACAACTTTTTGACTCTCTAAACATTCATTCAACAAGATAAAGTAGCTCTCATGTTTCTTTTTGTCTAATTTTTGCCCAGTGTTTGCGGGAGTAATTTCCTAGTGTGATGTCATACTTTGTATGAAAAATCAAAATGTCCCCACTCGTGCAAAACAAACCGATAAATACTGAGTTTCCCATTGTTGCAGCCCACTGTCGGACCTGTTCCTCTCATGTTCCTCTTTTCGTTGTGCTCAGGAAAAACAGCTTTTGTATTGTCGGGATTTCAAAAGCCTCGACGCGTTTAAGACTTTCACGCGCTTCCCCCTCTTCTTTTGTTGTTCCATTACAGCAAAAAACACAATGGTTTAAAAAGTGACTGCGCCAACGGTGTGCTTTTGTTGTGGTTATATCAGGACATTCATTGTTAAGAAGAAAAAGAAAAAAAAAAAAAAGAGAAAAATGCAACAATGCTTACAAAATATAACACGAAAAGCTCTGTTTTGGATTGATAGACTTTACCTTTTGTTACTGGGTGTTTGTATAGCTTCTTTCATTCAAATGAAATCAGGGGTCAAACAAGGTATGGATAAATAATCTGGTATATTTTCTGCTGCACAATCTTAGACACTTTTGCTACATACAGTACAATACTTTTTGACACAATAACTTCAGTTCTTCATGTATTAACAATCTATGTCAAAATAAAACTTAAATGATGGAAAAGATGGAAGCCAGATGGAAAAACCTTGGTGCGATATATTTGATAAAGAGAGAACTCGTTAACCTCTACAAAGTAAGAACGCTCCCGGGAATTCATTCGGGGACCTGATTGCTGTGAGGCTAACCACTGTGCACATTCGTACCCTTTCTTTTCCCCCATTTGTGCTGCTGTGTGTCTCGTGATAACTGCCTGGATTATTGGGACTATTCTTTGTGACAGTGACATATCGGCTCTGACCTGGCAGAGCGTTGGCGTCCGTGGAGACGTCTGCGGGGGGCGGGCCTTCGCGCTGATTGGCCGATGGGAGGAGGTCCGTGCCCTGTTCGGCTTCGATCATGGCCCCTCTCCAGCTGCGACGGAAAGACCACAAAAAACACAAATACTACAGCACAAACTATGGGACTTTTTACATTCAGTTGTTTACCGGAACGTCGGGAAAACTGGAGAACTGGAGAACTGGCCTTGACCGTGGACCAGCATTTGTTTGGTCTGCAGGGTTTAAGTGAAAGTAAAAACTACTGGAGCTTCAAGAGTGTTTAGTTTCACCGTCTCTCTGCTACCTTGTTTGGCCTGCTGTAGACTGGGACAAGGGTGGCCTGACAGGTTTGTAAGAGCACTGGTGAGTTCTCTGTGCATGTTCCCACAGTGAGTAATACTCCACGCTTTACTGTGTTACATAATGTTGTAGTACGTGAAAGAAGGCCAAAGCTGAGGTGTCCAAGAGAGTAAGGCTGAGAAATGCAGAATATACGACCTTTAACCCGAGCATATTAAGCCTCACACACCTGACGATCTTCTTGTCCGCGTTGTCCTCCTGGGCCTCCTCCACCTCTTCGTGCTTCTCTCCTCCTGCAGTGTCTGAGGAGTTCAGCTCTTTCTGGAGGCTCAGGGGGCCTTTCTTTGGGGTCATTATCTGCAAACATACAGCTACAACTTTAAAGGACAAACACGAACGGACGAGGCAATGACAGAGAGAGGGGAAAAATCTATGAAGATTGAATGTTTGTGTAAGCCCAAGTATAAAGTGTAAAGTGCTAACCAGGTCTACACCAGGGCTTCCCAAACCTTTCAGGCCAGGACTCCTAAAATAACCAAGCAAGCAACTTGGGACCCCCATTGTAAAATGAAATATATGTCCGTAAAGAAGGGCGGAACCTCCTGAAAATAGCCTGTCTGTTTACAGTTTCACTTCAAACTGACAGGCTATTATCAGGAGGTTCTGCCCGGTGGGCCGGGCTTACTCAGAGTGGGATAAATATCTGAATTCTCAAACTCGATACACAAATTGAGAATGACTCATGGAGTTGAAAGTTCTTGTTTTTCTAAAAAACAGTGTCCACAACTAAACCTTTTTCTACAAAAGATCTAGTATTGATGACTGGAGGGTCCGACTGGTATGCAAACTCTACTCCAGCACATCCCAAAAAGCCACTGCACCGGGTAAGCGAAGAACAGAGATATGAACCCCATTAAGAAGGGTTCAAATCTTGACTCTGGTCTTTGCTTACCCGGTGCAGTGGCCTCATCAAAAGTACTGAGAGAAGCTCAGAGCACATGCAGAGCAATGCGGACGAGGAATGGTACTCCGGATTCCTCCCGGACTCTTCCCGGATTATTTCCGGATTCATTTCGTTGCAGTCTATTTTGACCAGGGGCCACAGCCCTCTACAGGCTTTTTATGTAAATGCGGCTTTCAAAACCTGTTACTGCAAGAAACCAGCAGAGAGCGCTGTTCTTCATGTGAGCGACCAAGAATACGGCTCTAACGACTCTGGTCTTGGTTTAGTCCTGGTTAAGGTCTGGACTCTGTGGTCTTGGTCTAGTCCTGGTTAAGGTCCGGACTCTGTGGTCTTGGTCTAGTCCTGGTTAAGGTCTGGACTCTGTGGTCTTGGTCTAGTCCTGGTTAAGGTCTGGACTCTGTGGTCTTGGTCTAGTCCTGGTTAAGGTCTGGAGTCTGTAGTCTTGGTCTAGTCCTGGTTAAGGTCTGGAGTCTGGACTCTTGGTCTTCGTCTACCCTGGCTTTAAGGTCTGTCGGACTCTGTGTCTTGGTGCCTAGCCCTGGTTAAGGTCCGGGACTCTGTGGTCTTGGCCTAGCCCTGGTTAAGGTCCGGACTCTGTGGTCTTGGCCTAGCCCTGGTTAAGGTCCGGACTCTGTGGTCTTGGCCTAGGCCTGCTGGTTAAGGTCCGGACTCTGTGGTCTTGGCCTAGCCCTGGTTAAGGTCCGGACTCTGTGTCTTGGCCTAGTCTGGTTAAGGTCCGGACTCTGTGTCTTTGCCTAGTCCTGGTTAAGGTCCGGACTCTGTGGTCTTGGCCTAGTCCTGGTTAAGGTCCGGACTCTGCTGGTCTTGGCCTAGTCCTGGTTAAGGTCCGGACTTCTGTGGTCTTGGTCTAGTCCTGGTTAAGGTCCGGACTCTGTGGTCTTGGTGCTCAGTCCTGGTTAAGCTGTCCGTTGACTCGGTTGGTCTTGGTCTAGTCCTGGTTAAGGTCCGGACTCTGTGGTCTTGGTCTAGTCCTGGTTAAAGGTCCGGACTCTGTGGTCTTGGTCTAGTCCTGGTTAAGGTCCGGACTCTGTGGTCTTGTCTAGTCCTGGTTAAGGTCGTCGGACTCTGTGGTCTTGGTCTAGTCCTGGTTAAGGTCCGGACTCTGTGGTCTTGGTCTAGTCCTGGTTAAGGTCCGGACTCTGTGGTCTTGGTCTAGTCCTGGTTAAGGTCCGGACTCTGTGTTTGTCAGTCTGGTTAAGGTCGGACTCTGCGCGTCTCGGTCTAGTCCTGTTAAGGTCCGGACTCTTGGTCTTGGTCTAGTCCTGGTTAAGGTCCGGACTCTTGGTCTTGGTCTAGTCCTGGTTAAGTCCGGACTCTGGTCTTGGTCTAGTCCTGGTTAAGGTCCGGACTCTGTGGTCTTGTAGTAAACAGGTGCAGCCCTCATTCTTCGGGCGCATCACGTTGGCACAGACGCGCTGTTACAATATGCAGCATATATTAGCGGCTTCGCTCGCTGCCACACTGACGCAATGTCTCTCTGTATTTAGGTCGCCATAAGGCATTCATACTGATGTACTTGTTAGTAATGCCGACCTTTTGAGAACTCATTCCCAAATGTTTAGTTTTGTTTGTTCTTCGTCAAATCTTTGCAAATTGACATTGACCTTTTAGACTGTGCTTTGTGAAAAAGGCAAGTCAAACAGGTGAAAATGCACCTGCTTAGGAAAGACGCAGCTCGAGGTGGGCAATACATCAAAACTCAGATAACATCGTGAACGGGGCATTGAAGAGATGCAACATTTGAATATAGAGTATATGATTTATAGTAAAAAATGCTACCTTCAGAGGGAGTTGGGAGAGGAAGGGTAAGTCGGGCCCTCGTGGAGCTGCAATGGCCCATGGACCCTCAGCGGGCCCCGGGTGTGGCTCAGGCGGTGGCTGGGGCTGCAGAGGGGGCCCTGGCTCCTGGGGGCCTGGGACAGGTCGGACCCCTGGTGGAGGAGGAGGGTCCAGAGCTCTGTGACTCACGTCCAGCCAGACTGTGTCAGAGGGGCCTGGAAAGAGCAGAGGAGGTTCCACATTTACAGAAAAGTTTCAAGTTAAAAGATCCTTTATAAAGGAGCAATAAAGTATCTCTCTACTTACCCATCCACCCATCTACCCATCTACCCATCCATCTATCCACCATCCATCCACCATCCATGCACCCATGTACCCATCCACCCATCCATGCACCCATGTACCCATACATCCATCCACCCATGTACCCATACATCCATCCACCCATCTACCCATCCATCCATCCATCCACCCATCCACCCATCCACCCATCCATCCATCCACCCATCCACCCATCCACCCATCCACCCATCCACCCATCCACCCATCTACCCATCCTACCCATCCACCCATCCACCCATCCACCCATCCCCATCCACCCATCCACCCACCCATCTACCCATCCACTCATCTACCCATCCATCCACCCATTTTCCCATCTGGGTCATGAGGCATCAGTTATGAATATGTACATTTTAAAATGATGACATGTATTTCTAATTGAAAACCGTATTTAAGTGATATTAGGTCAAATAACACAATAAGCCACTCAAATAAACCCAATAAAACCATCTTTTAAATGTTTTGAAGCTTAAAATGATCAGCCAGTCTGATCTTTCACGCACAAAGAGGATCGGCACAATGAAGTCCTCTGTATTCAGAATCAAAATAAAGTGTAAAACAATTGACACTTTATTCCTTAATTCAAATTTTACGCACTTAAACCCAACAAACCAACACAAAAAAATGCAAAATGTGAAGATCTAGAGCCACGTTTCGACTGGCCTTGTTCCTCCAGACGCCCAGGAGTGTCTCCATTGCTCCTGGAGAAGGGGCAGAGGTCTGTGATGGGAGCAACTGGTACGCAAACATAACAAACGCTTTCTTAATATCTAAACTGTACCCGAATTATACTTTTTAACGTTTAGTAATCTCAGGTTTGTGATGCTGTGAGAAGTGGAAACAGGAAACCACTTCAGGTTCATCACCACGCTTCATAGGCTATTCACGTAATGCAGTGGCGTGCGACGACATGGATTACGGATGGGCAAGTGTTCAGTCGTCAATATACAGTGGATAACATTTGCACTGAGTAGTGAAAAAAACAAAAACACGCAGGATCCATCTCAAACTTAGCTCCTAAATGCCTATATTTCGAACTACCGTCATTAGAAACGTGCCGTGCGTCGATAAACAGGAAACGGCTGATGCTAAAGTGCTTCGCTAACTCCGCTTCGCTAACAATGTGGGCCCGACGTACAAGTTACCGTCACTTAAAAATACAGCGGTTTATCACAGGATCGTGCCGGCGTTTGGTTGAGAAATGGCGGTCTTGTCTTCACCTGAGTCCGGGGTCTCTCTTATCCACTCTGTACCTGTCCAGTGGTGCGAGAGGCTGGGGTACGACAGCAGCCCGACGACCAGGAGCAGGGCCGCGAGGCAGAAGACGAGGCTCCTCTGCAGACGCGACAGCTGCTTCCACTTCTGAAACATGAACAGCAACACACACACAAAAAAAAAAGAAAAAAGAAGAGGGTCACATTTTGCCGTTACGTGCAGGATTTCACAGCGGGATGTCGAAATACTCTGGCCGCCCGCGCAAATCAAAACACCGGCAAATCCGTTAACGCCGCCTTTAAGATGGAAGATTAAATTAGCAAACGCTGATGGTCGCGGCGGATGGACTGAAGTGACGCAATCCAAACTAGGACAGGCTCTTCTAACTCTGATTAATCTTAATTTGGCTCTTTTTAAAAATTTAATTTGGCGCAAAAGACGCATCTATTAACCGACGATGAACTGAGCATGCTTCAGTATGTCAGAAATGAGAAGAAACATCACAAAATGAAGAGCAGATAGTTTAAAAACATTGAATAATAAACTGCTTTACCATTTGTGCCGTTTTGATTTAAGACTGGTCAAATTACACATAAAATACTTACTTCTTTAAATCTATCTCACTGTATTGTCAAAATTCCTAAACATTTTGTATATATATATATTTTTTTTATTTTAATTGATTTTAACCCCACATTAAATGATTTATTGTAATTTACTGAATACATTTTGTCTTTTCAAACTAAAATTTCTTTCCGTTAAAGGCGGAAGATATATTGAAAAATTTGAATATTGGGTTTATCTTCCTAAATCAAAAACTGACAAGAAAACATGTAAATTAAAAATGATAATAATAATAATAATAATAATAATAATAATAATAATAATAATAATAATAATAATAATAATAATAATAATAATAATAATAATAATAATAAAAGATAAAATACATTAAAATAAAATACATTAAAATACATTTAAATCAATTAAAATCAAATCAAAATAAATAAATAAATGAATAGTTTAATCTTCAAGTTTAATCTTCCAAACAAAACGTATAAAGTGATATTTCTGCAGTTATGGTCCATTTAGTTTTTGTGCCATTCTTGAACCTAGCCACATTTGAGCACATTTCTGGTGGATTGTTAAAATATAATCTGAATATTGTATGAGGTATTAATTTTTGTCACTTTTGCCCAGCCCTATTTTCAGTATTGATTTTATGAAAGTAAACAAGACAGACTTAAATGAGAGCCATTTATCAAAGTCAAAACTCAGCTCCAAATCACATACTTTTACTGACAAACGATGGATGTGGAAGTCTCCATTAAAAAAAACCCAGCAAAACTTATAATGGACGTTTTGACATTCAGATTTGATTAATTGCCTGGCGTTGTGCATCTGCAGAGACACACACACTATGGACCGCAGCACTCTCTGAAGGGAGACACTGACACCGACCGCCAGGGGAGAGTGACTGAACGCACTTTCATCAACAGGAGTAATTACAAATCACCTGCATCTGTCGCACAAAAATCAGGAATAATGCTTTGTAAAAAAGATTTGCACATTGCGATCATCATTACCACATGTGAGTGACGGCAGTAGGAATTACCTCGCTCTGCCAGCCTGATGAAAAGACTCTGAAAATGAGTTCAAACGCCGTCGGGGAAAAGGCACGACGCCCTGACGAGTATATGAATCCGATTGGTCGCAGCGTCACAACAACAGGAACAAGCCGATTGGTTGTTGTTGGTAAATCCAGTCAGAGAAACACACAGACTTCTCCCACGAGGTTTTTTACCACGCCATATAAATCTCGACATTGTTTTATTCCACTCAAACAGCCGGGTGGGGACGGTCCGAGTAATCTGGACAAACCCCTCACTTTAATACTTTCAATCCTTTGGTTTAGACTGAGATTTTTGGAATCAGGTTCCACTTTTCAAGGTCTTTCTTTATAGAGGAAAAAAGGGCCGTGTAGTTTCTCTCTCCAAAGCCTTCATGGAGAACCGCACCTAAATATTTGAGGGATTCTGTTTGACATTTAGAAAGACCGGCTCATTTAAAGTTCAAAGGGGATCGCCGGTAAGACAGAACTTCAGTTTTTTGATATATTTAGTCTGACATTGGGCCAATAATATCAAGGAAATGCTTTGCTTTAGGTATGGCAAGCACTTTATTTTCTAATCCACTTTATTTATAATGCGTCTACACAGAAATATGTGTTACGATGTGCATTACAACTTTACTACGGTTACGAGTAAACAAATATATCCACTTCTTCCTTCTCCCTTTCAAACACACTGAAATGTATTTTGCATTATGACTGATTATTTATTTTAAGTGTTATTTGTTCGAAATACGTGATCGTTGACTGTCTTTGTACCTTTTTTATGACTTTGACTTTTTAAAACTACGGCTTTTCAAAGAGCTCCAACTCACCAGCCCTTAAGCCACTTTAGTGTGAGACAGATTAAATATCACAAGACATTTCTACACCCCTTTATCTTGTGAGATCGTGTGATACGAGACCCCCCAGATGACAGACAAAGGAACATTGCACTTCTTCAGCTTTATACAGCCAACAGAATGAACAATATGGTTTTTTTTGGGGGTCAATATCTATCTTGTAGACGTTTGTTTCTGGCACATTTCGAACAGTGAATAATGAACATATCTAGGACACATTACAGATATGAACACACACTGACACACTGTACATTTGTATCACGTATTCAATCCAGTTTATGTGTTATGTGTATGGAAAATACTTAAAGCATAAAGCGGTCTTCCATATTATAATGTCATAAAAAAACAATGTGTGTGGCGTTTGAATTTCATCGTGACCCTCTTGTTCCACCGCAGGCCCCCCACAGAGGCCACAGGAGCACAAAAACACACGGATTGGCACAAGAACATAACTGATGCGTTTACAAGCGGGCCCAGATCATCCGGAGGGGCTCGGATCTGACTCGAGACGGGCGAACGGGGAATACGCTTCTGTTCTCGACCCACCCACGGCAGACAGAACGTTCTACTAGCGGTGTCAAGGTTATTAGGTTATTATCGATAATCGTGATTATTCCGGTCACAATATAATCGTGAGAAGCAAAAAATAATAATTGTGACCGTTTTCGAAGCAAAATTAAGTCTGTTTAGTTCAATCTCTCGTTAAAAAAATAAAAAAACACTAAATGTAAAACCTAATAATATTGATATCAAATGTTAGCGTTACGATTATTGTGAGGAAAAAACATCGCGATTTAACGATTATTCCCGATTATCGAGACTGTGACACAAACAACGGTGAAATCTTGAATCGTCTTTCCCGCGGTCTGACATGTCGCTGTTCCTCAAGTCTGTGAGCGACTTTGCCAAATTCAACTTTCTGACAAGACAAAATAAACTTAAATGTGACAAAAACAGCCATTTAAAAGCAGTTATTCCCATTTAAGTCTATTTTTTGGACGATAAATTGAACTAATAAGACTTAATTTTGCTTCTAAAACTGTCACGATTATTATTGTTTTGGTTCTCACGATTATATTGCGACCTGAATAATCACGATTACCGATATTAACCGAATAATCGCGACACCCTTCGACGACTACGATAATAACCGTTAGTTGCCGCCCTAAATATCATGGCATTGCGTACTTTCCCTTTGACTTTTCTCCTCTCTCCTCCGTCCACAAACGGGCACGCTTCCTCGCTACAGAAGGGTCAGTTTGCATTCTGCACCGCTGCATAAACACACCTGTGATATTCGGTGTCATCGGCAACCGTCCCAAACAGAGAGAGTGTGTGGAGAGAGAGAGAGATGAGAGGACAAAAGGGCCCCGGGAGGAGATGGAGCAAACAGCAGATTACACACAGAGAGAGGTGAAGAGCTTTCATCTGAACATCTGAGCGAGAGGAGGAGGATGAGGGGGAGGAAGAGGAGGCAAAGAAAGGAATAATGAGAGAGGAGAGGGATAGAGATCTGGATCAGCGTCACTCTGTTCCGGTCTCTTCATCTTTCCTCTCTGAAAAATCTGATAACTACAATAATCAGATAACCCAATAATGAGATTTGATTGTTGTGTAACTCCTGTACAATGAATTTTGAATCAGTTCTTTAAGTCTTTAGCATGTTTCGCATCGGTTTCCTCGTCTGCACTGTTGCGAACAATCAGAAAGAATCACTTAGTTTACATGACGTTTCAATAAGCCGATAACTCCAGAAAGTTATTGTGTGCGTGGAAACATAGTCCATGTCTAGTTTTAATCTTTCATCTTAAAACTGACATTTAAAAACGAGGAAAACTGTACCTTTCAGCCAAACGCAGCTTGTTCCCTTAAGGCATTTTCGCAGCAGTAGAAAGAACTAATTCCCTACAATCCCCCAGTCCCCGTTTAGTCAGAGGAACTGTTCCCTTTGCTCACGTTCACACAGCGACTGTGGCTGAAAGGAACATGTCAGTATTTCATTCCTTTTGAGCACTCCACGTAACACAGAGGCCCAAAACTAACACTGAAACACAAGTACTCACAGTTCTTCAGAAGTTTATAATGTATTATTGTGTTTTTGTAGTTCTTGTGGATATAACTATATAAATAATGCATAACAAGCGGGTGAGGTTTGTGGGTGAGGTCTGCGGGTGAGGTCTGCGGGTGAGGCCCATGGGTGAGGTCTGCAGGTGAGGTCTGCGGGTGAGGTCCGCGGGTGAGGTCCGCGGGTGAGGTCCGCGGGTGAGGTCCGCGGGTGAGGTCCGCGGGTGAGGTCCGCGGGTGAGGTCCGCGGGTGAGGTCCGCGGGTGAGGTCCGCGGGTGAGGTCTGCGGGTGAGGCCCACGGGTGAGGTGTGTTGTGCGGGGGTGAACAGGTGTGTGCGTCTCTCACCCTCCAGCACGACTGTCTGCGGTGTTTGCCATTGTTGTAGGCGCGGCTGTGGGGGTCCGACAGGGTCACCGAGATGAAGTCTTTCCTGGAGGGCGAGTACATCCTCAGCTCGGAGCCGGCCCGCGCTCCTCATAGACACAGCCCTGGAGAACGGGAGCAAGAGGAAAGTCACGTGCGCAAAATCAGTCAAAACACGACTTCTTTTTAAACTTTTGATCAAATAAAAGTAGAAATGTGGTGAATGAAAGCGTCTATTGAGAGAATATTTACAAATGACGTGTTTTATACGTGTTTTAGAGTCGTACAGACCACGATTATGATCAAAATACAACTACAATCCTTTTTTAGAGTCGACTAATCATGGTTAGTCGATTAACTGTTGTGGCCCTACAGGACAGGATGTAGTATGAAATGTGGAGAGAGGGTAGAGACATTTGGCAAATAGGTTGTGTTCACGTTCTAGTTTGATAATGCAATCAACACAAGGGCCGATAGAACTCTGTGGGAGATTTACTTTTCTTGAAAGAAGTGTCCAAAATGTGCAATTCAGAAACGTGAGATCGGTGCCACAAACAAAAACCACGCCTTCTGAGTTGAATACCACTGTGTGAGACTGCAGTGAAGAGAATACGGTACTTTCATTATGGTGGCGGAGAAGACACTGAACTTTGTGCCAGTTTTAGTTTCATGTGGAGGGTTCCACAGCAGAGATATGAACCATAAACCAGCTCGACAGATCTGACTGTGAAAGAGTGAAATCTACCAAGGAATTCTCACGCAGAGGTGGAAAAACCACATGTGCAACACCTTAAGCCAATACGCCACGGGTATAAGAAATGAGAGGATTTCAATGATGAGGTTAAGTCTTCCTGGATTACAACCGAATGACATCACAACATGTAACTAAGAGATTCAAGGAGGAGGAGGAGGGACTAAATATGATTAACATGTAGGACTGACTGCGTGTAGGACTGACTGCGTGTGTAGGACAGTGTGTAGCACTGACTGCGTGTAGGACTGACTGCGTGTGTGTGTAGGACTGTGTGTGTGTAGGACTGCGTGTAGGACTGACTGTGCGTGTAGGACTGACTGTGCATGTAGGACTGACTGTGCGTGTAGGACTGACTGTGTGTAGAACTGCGTGTAGCACTGTGTGTGAAGGGACTGTGTGTAGGACTGTGTGCATAGAACTGTGTGTAGGACTTTGTGCGTGTAGGACAACGTGCATGTAGGACAACGTGCATGTAGGACAACGTGCATGTAGGACTACACTTGTAGGACTGTGCATGTGGGGCTGTGCGTGTAGGACTGACTGTGCGTGTAGGACTGACTGTGCGTGTAGGACCGTGCGTGTAGGACCGTGCGTGTAGGACCGTGCGTGTAGGACCGTGCGTGTAGGGCTGCGTGGCGTGTAGGAGCGAGACTGTGTGTGAAGGACTGAGCGTAGAACTGTGTGTAGGGCTTTGGTGCGTGTAGGACTGACTGTGCGGTAGAACTGCGTGCGTGTTGGACTGTGCGCGTAGGACTGACTGTGTGTGAAGGACTGACGGAGTGTGGTGAAGGACTAACTGTGTGAAGGACTGTGCGTAGAACTGTGTGCGTGTAGGACTATGCATGTGGGGCTGTGCGTGTAGGACTGACTGTGTGGAGTACTGTGCGCGTAGGACTGCGTGCGTGTAGAGCTGCGCGCGTGTAGGACTGCGCGCGTAAGGCTGTGCGGTGTAGACTGACTGTGTGTAGGACTGACTGTGTTGTGTGTTGGTTGTGTGGTGTGTGTGGTGTGTGTGGTAGGCTGCGCGTGTAGTGCTGTGTGCAGGACTGCGCGCGTAGGACTGTGTGTAGGACTGACTGTAGGACTGACTGTGCGTGTAGGACTGTGTATAGAGATTGCGTGCGTGTAGGGCTGTGCACTGTGTGTAGAACTGCGCGTGTGTAGGACTGACTGTGTGTAGGACTGCGTGAGTGTAGGACTGTGCGTGTGTAGGACTGTGCGTATGTAAGCCTGTGCGTGTGTGGGGCTGAGCATGTGTGGGGCTGTGCACGTAGGACTGACTGTGTGTAGGACTGCGTGTGGGACTGACTGTGCGTGTAGCGCTGTGTGCGTGTAGGACTGCGTGCGTGTGTAGGGCTGTGCGTGTGTAGGGCTGTGCGTGTGTAGGGCTGTGCGTGTGTAGGGCTGTGCGTGTGTAGGGCTGTGCGTGTAGGATCTCATGTGCTTTAGGCGTGTGGCTACAGTTTTCCATTGTATTAAATGTGATACTTCTCAGCCCCGTTTCACTGAGGAGACACAGAGGAGACACAGGTCTATTGTCACGAGGAGCCTCTAAAGGGATCAGATTACCTTTCTGCCCTGGGAACGACCTCATGACACATTTACAATAAACTTCACATGACAACAGCTCTGATTAGAATGTTAAAGACACAGAAGCAGAGCCGTTTACAGGCCTGCTGGCTCTATGGCAACAAAGCTTTCATATGAAACAGACACAGTTGTCATGGTTGTTGTGGCTCTTACCTGGGTGCACCTCTCTGCAGAGCGATGCTAACAGCTGAGCTAACAGCTGATGCTAGCCCCTGCCGCTCCGCCTCGCCTCCCGGAACAAGCGCTCCTTTTCAGCGGCGTCTCGATCTAATGTGTCCCGCCGAGGAGAGCGCATGAGCCGGGCGTGTGTGAGAGACGAGCCGCCTCCAGCCGCGGGTCAGAGATGACGTATCAGGCTAATATCAGGCTAATATCAGGCTAACATGACGCTAACATGAGGCTAACATGAGGCTAACCCAAACACAAACACAAGAGTGACAGCTACGGAGTCATGTGACCAAGCACGTGGCTGATGACTTGAACACGCCCCTGCTGCAAATGTGGGCTCTAAACGTCAGGAGTTTTTCAGTTAAGGTTCTCTTTTCTCCTCGGATGAATTCATAAAATGATCGCACTAATTCAAAAGCATTGAAGACCAAACCAGAATGTATTTAATTTGAACCATAAAGTGTTCTCTTACATCCTGGTAGAGCGGTCTGATCCACTGACCCACAGGTTGGCTGCCTCAGAAGAATACTGCCGTTGTGTCCTTGGGCACGACGCTTAACCTGTCTCACCCACAGTGTCTGTTACACTGGGGTGAGAATGGGTCAATAGGTGAGTGAATGGGTGAGCCCTGTCTACACGAGGGAGGATGACCGGCCGGTGTCCTGGTGCAGCGGTAACAACGCCCAGAAGACAGTGGAGATGATCGTGGGCTTCAGGAGAGTCACAGCCCCCCACCCCTCACCCTAACAGACTCCCCCATCACCACCATCACTCAGGACCCACATGTCTGCCTGAGAGCACAGGAGGAGAAGTACATTGTCAACATTGTGAAGGGGATTCATACTGGGTAATGTGGGGAAAGTGTGTTGCCCACGGACACAGTGGCACTTTGCACGAAAGCCACGGCGGTCATCCAAATACTGACCAGTAGAAATTAAATGCATGTTATTTACGTTTATAAATCATTTACGAATAATAAGCTGTCTTTCATTGGTGACATTCCATCGGAGTAGAGCCGCTGCTCCTCCACATCAAGAGGAGCCAGCTGAGGTGGCCCGGGCATCTGTTCAGGATGCCTTCTGGGCGCCTCCCTGGAGAGGTGTTTTGGGCATGTCCCACCCTGCTGCCCCCGCGGGTCGGAAGAAGATGGATGGATGTTTCATTGGTTCGGTTAGATAAAACCAGGTGTATATAGTTGAGTTTAGGCTGAAATAAACTACACATACTACAACTTTGAATGTTCACTGTGTTTTTATTTTGTACATCAGTCAGAGGTTCATTCCTGATCACGTTCAGAACAAATAAAACATTAGAATCAGTCTCAGCCAGCTAAGGCGTTCATATTTAACACGATATGACAGCACCCACAATGGAGATGTTTTAATCCATATCCTAAATACAGTATATACACAACCAGATTTATGAGACGCTAACACAAATCCAGAACAACCAGCTTGTCTTAGGGCAAAGCGGCACCATAGAGGTCTCCCTGAGAGAAGTATTTCATCTTTATTTAACCAGGAGAGTCCCGCAGAGATTCAGAATCGAGTTTACAGGGGAGTCCTGCCCCCTGAGACCACCCTTTTGGACAAGCGTTGGTGTTAGAGGAAAGAAGAGCACCTGAAGGACACTTACCAAGTCATGTACCGTATGCACCATTTGGTCTGAACTGTAAATGTACGTGAAAGTCATTGGTAGCAGTCCAAAATGTGTGAGTCCGAAGCTGCTGTGCCTTAGAAAACACATTGTTAAGAGGTCACCGTGGATTTGACACGAAACAACATGATCAACAACAACAACAATAATACAACGCAGTGTAAATAAAAGATACACAAATATTTTAAATACTCACACAACAACGTCAAAGTCTGTAAACAAAGTCGACTTCTCTGTGAATATGACGAGTCCACTGAAGCCGCTCAGGCCACGTTCACGCCCAAGTATTTACGGCGATTTTCACTTCATGCTGCTGGTTTTAGCGTGGAAGCCTTTTATCTGTCCTTTATAGTAGAGTAGGGATGTCACGATATAGCATTGTAAAGAAGAAAAAACATCCCGATTTAACGAGTATTCACGATTATTGAGACTGTGACACAAACAACGGAGAAATCTTTCATTTTCTTTCATTCTCGTGGTCAGTGACGTTTACTGTTCGTCAAAGTTTGTGACCGACTTTACCAAATTTAACATTCTGAAAGACAAGATTAAGTTAAATGTGACGAAAATAGCCAGATAAAATAAAATATTTACATTTACGTCTATTTTTGGGACGCTAGATTGAACTAAAAACACTTAATTTAGCCACAATTATTATATTTTTGGTACTGTGACCTGAATAAATACGATTATCGATTAACCAAATAATCGTGACATTTCTATCCTGGAGTGAAATTATTTTTGAAGTAATAGTGCTAAAAAAAAAATGACATGATAATAAATAAAACACACTAATATCAAGTAGAAAATAATAGCAGTTTCATTCATATTACATCGCGGTTTTGCATTCGATTTTTAGACAATTCTAAAACTAGGAAATGTTTCAATTTCGTCCTATTTATAAGATGTAAAAGAACAATGTTGGGATTACATAACGTTACATTTAATGAGATGCTTTTTACCACGTCTAACTTATTCATAACACGCCTTCAAACGTTTGCGCGCTCGCGGAAGCTTTCGGCGTGGACGCAGCCCGAGCCTGACGGAGCGGTGTTTTTTTTTTGTCCTTGTCCCGTGCGGTCCGTCTCTAGCTGAAACAGAGCGGTCCCATGGTGATGCTGAAGCGGTGTGTGGAGTTCGCCCGCGGCATCAGCGCCACGTCTCTGAGCGGGAGCAGCTGCAGGTCCTCGAACTCGAAGATGGCCTCGCGCACGACCGAGCCCGCCTCCTCCGCCGGCTGGACGCACAAAAACGCGGGGGGGGAAAAAACGTTTCAGCGACACCAAGCGCATTTAGTACGTTTCACATGACATCTTTTTTTACGTGCACTCGAAAATGATTATTTACTTGACACTTTCCATTGTGTACTAACATAAAGAACCCAAAGAGTACTATTACTGCATGGTCATTTTTAACAGTACAGGTACTCTCTCATTTGAGTTACTTTCCTAAAATCCTAGAAATACTTGGAGGTACTTGATCATGCGGTTTTGGATTCAAACGACATTGTATTCATTATAAATAAGAAGACGCCTCTCTTGCAGGGCTCTTGTGTACGTTACGTCATGCTCTAACAGTGATAAATAAATACAGAACAAACAGGACGCTGTTTTTGTGTTTTTGTACAATAATATAATACAACTCCGCGTGAAAGTATTCAGAATATACGAATACAGCAATCTGTTTGGACCATGTAACGAAATATGTGACATTTTTATTTTAGGTATTCAGCATTTTGTAACTAAATAAATACATTTTCAAAGTATTCTTCCCATCACTGATTTCTGCTTTACTTAAATGCTTTATGATGCCAATAAATCAATCAACCAACCAATCAATCAAATAATCAACCAATCAATAAATTAATCAATCAATCAATCAATCAATCAAATAAATAAATAACATAACATAAAATAAAATAAAGATTAAATGCATTTAAACAAAATTAAAAATAACATTCAAATAATAATAAAAAAAAAATAATAATAATACAAATTGTAATTAAATAAATAAATAAATACTAATTAGATTGAATGAGTTTGTAAATGATTATATATTTTGTCAGCTGCCCGTACTTTCACCCAATTCAATTATTTTGTACTTTTTGGTTCTACTTAGAGCTGTTACTATTTCAAGTGTTAACATTGGTAGTTTTTCGTGCTATCATCTCAAACAGAAGTGTGTTGTTGTTTACCTCACAGTCATGGAGCTCTCCCAGGTAGCTCTGTTGCCCCGTGTTGGTGAGGAACTTGACGTCCCGGCGGGCCTGTCCCAGCCCGTGTCCCGGGTGGCAGGAGTACGTGAGCTTCTGGACCGCGGTGCTGCTCTGTAACCTCAGGAAGCGCAGCTGCACCACGCTGGCTCCGGGATAGTCGAACTGCCAACAACAGGCACGCGGGGAAACCTTTGTTAAAGTCCACCAGCTGGTATCAAAGAAGAGCGTGATCTGAGGTCTATTTGTGATGCTAAAAGGATGTAGCACTTTTAGCTCCTGGAAGTGAACGCATATGAGGGCTAACGTCGGACGACTCATTGAACTAAAATGCAGTTAAGTTTTGTATATTTAACATTTTGCGGAAAATTACAAAAATGTCATCACAGAATAGCTAATTTTTTTAGCTTTATAATTTCACTTCCTGTTTGTAATTGATGACATCACAGTAGGAAATTACCCAGCAAACACTGGGCCAAAACTCATCTAATGTCACTTTATTTAGCAACTTTATTTTGTTGAATTTATGTTTAGAGAGTTAAAAAAGTTGTTTCTTTTGTGTAAATTCTGCATAAACTTTGACGGGAATGAGTGTCCCTGGTGTGATGTCACTTCCTGTCATTTTCTACAGATTTTTCAACGTTTTCTTTACAAATACTTACTCGATTGGTGTAAAACAATCATTTATATGCACGATAGCTATAAACACACCAAATAAAGTCCAAATTAGATCATGGTAAAAACCTGTCATACGTCACTTTAATGAGAAAACAACAGATAAAGTGGTCTGAACCTCAAAGATAACATAATGGAAGGACAAATACAAAGATACTTCCCCTTTAATAAAAGAGATGGCTTGTTTAAAAGCTCAAGAAGTTCATCGTATGTCCTCTTCCAAGTGGTGAAAGATGAATGTTTTTGGTAGTGTACCGTTTGCTGCGGGGTTCAAACCTGAAAGCCTCGGTCCATTCTGCTGAGCCAGAGGAACGAGCCTTCCTCTGTGGCATCCTCCATCCAGGCCTTCATAGGCAGCTGCAGCACAGGAGAGTGACTTAAGAGCCGTGAACATCATCAGCGCGCTCCACTGTCCACTTACAGGTAAAGTAAATATGTATAAAAAATATACTAATCAAAGCCAATACAGTAAATACTCTCTTCAAGTACAGTATATGGAGGTGGAAAAATAGGAGTTTGAATAGATAAGACTGTACAACTCGCTAAAACATAATAAACATGATTATATTTAAGATTCGACTTGACATTTTGCCTAGTTTGACAATCATTTTGGTTGTTGTTTATTTTATGTTACTTCCTGGTTGAACATGAGCCGCAGATGTGTTACCTAGCACCGGCAAAAACCCATTTAAATAACACAATAGTTATAATTCGACAGATGTTAATACTGATAGCGTCTTTATACAGCTAAGTGACTGTTTAAACGGTCAGAAAATGTGTCAATCGTGTGTCAATCGTCTGCATTTTTGAGAGATTCTGTTTCACAACTCGGCTCTATTTTACTTTCCCTCACGGAATGCAACTTGACCGATCTAAAACTATGATAAAGATTAACAACAGGTTCTGAAACAAACAAACAAACAAACAAACAGACAAACAAAGTAGTAATTCTAAAAACACGGGAACTTGTCATATGCCTTTAAATGCAAATGAAATGCTGGTACTTAAATAAAAAAGAGCAGACTATTATATTCTGTGGTTTCCTCTTCTCTGCAACAGATCCACGCGTTTTAATTCACTTAAAAGTCTATGATAATGCAAACATTCTATATCTCGGGATCACCACTATTATATTCAAACAAAAACTGATGATAGACAGCCGCTTTGTGCTTACAGAGTGAACTGGCAGATCCGGCTGTACCTGTGCGTGCCGTGGATGAAGGCAGGTCTGTGTGGAGGGTCCCGAGAAGCTGCAGTAGGCCAGAAGAGCGTCCCCTGCGCTGCCCTGGTTGGGGTCGATGTAATACATGCCTGCGCGGGAGTGTTAGGCGGCGTTAATGACATGAGCGGGCGTGAAAGAGGCATGAGGCACTTTTTTAAACCCATTTTTAAATCTCAAATATCCCAGTGGCACGTCTGGAGAAGCCCGTACGCAGTGGTGTTCCTGCTGCATGAAACGGGGCGGTCCGATCGCACCAGGGGCAGACCAGGAGAAGCTTCAACTGCACCAGAAACAGGCTGTGAAATATTAGATGCTCGTTTTAGATCCGCAAAGATGACTAAACCACCGTCTCGCCATGGCGGACCAGCACATGTTGTTTTGGTTTGGTCCGCTGCGCCAAAGTGAAAGTCAAAACTACAAGACAAAACTGCAATTTATTTGTGCTGCGAAAAGTAAATACTGTATCTGAGCAATGCTGAAACTCAAATGCTCTACGTAAATGAGCTGTCACTGATCGATGTTTTCTGTCTGATTGCATTTTATTTATTAAGAAATGTCTCTCAGCCCCGTTCGGTCCTAATCGGTCCTTTGGCCTGTTGTAAACTGGGACAAAGGTGGTCTGGCCGGTTCTGTGACTGTCAAACACCTCAACTGGCTGAAAAATACACCAGAAAAGACCTGGGGAGAGAAACATCCAGTCGATATTCACATTACGGCTGTGAAAAGTCAAGAAAATTGTGGTTTCTCCAATAAATGAAAGGCAGTTCGAAGCATTCACCCGTGGAAAGACCCTGACCTCACCTTCAGAGTCCTCATGAGAGCATGTAATGTAGTCCACTGCTGTTCATAAGTTGTTCCTCTGTCCTCTCCCAGCAGGAACCATGACTAGAGACTCGAACTCGTCCTGGCCGCATTTATAGACTTTTAACACTTGTAGGATCTGTACGTCCCAAAAGATCTTTAAGAAGACATTGTATTCTCATAATTCAAAACAAGTGCAATATTCACGTCACTGTTGCAGAACAAAGCTAAAGGGATCAGATGGAACGTGAGCCATCGCATGAGACAGCAGCACTCTGCTTTTACGGCCCCCTCCCTCTGGGGAAACACCTCTTATCTCAGCAAAGGGCTCCGAGGCCTGGACTGCTGTGGTGAACTGCACACGAGCCCTTTGTTCCCCTTCATTGGGAGAAGTTTCTCAAAGGCAAAGTTCTTAAATTGCTACATTTCATTTCATTTCATTTGAACTGACTCCATGTTTCACCGTGTGATCCAAATTTGTGACTACACCATGTTTGTTAAACAGAGGCCGTATTTGCCATAGTCTTCAGGGGTTTGTAGTAGTTATGCACAAGAGGGCACAAAGGATAATGTGCATTTCCTCTGCTCATGATATGTGTTGATTGACAATGTTGTAATATTCTGTTATGATGACATATGTCGAGCTGGTTTAAGGTAAAATTGTCCAAATCTGTCACAATAAGTTTGATTGAGAGTCAAAGCCAGACTCGTAAGGTCACGCCCACTTCAAACAAAAGGACAATGCAAACCTCTCTTATTCTCTCTTACCTCAATTCAATTCAATTTATTTTTGTCACACCCAAAATCACAACAGTAGTTGCCTCGAGGGGCCAAACTACTACTGCTGGACCTTCCACACCATGAACACCTGGTCTGACTTCCAGGTGCCCCTCCCCCACCCAGGGACCTGGGTTCCTTTGTCTCTCACTTTCACGTTCAGGCAATGGCCGACGTTGCCATTTTCTCTGCTAAAGAATGGACAAGTCAGCAGATCTCAAATGTGCTCCTGAAAACCCCATCAGAACCAGACTGCTCTGTTTGAACTCTAAAGCCTGCACAAAGATCAGCGGATGTTCTAAGGATCCAAAGAGCTCAGAGAGGGCCTTGATCCACGTCTGAGTCCCCAGGACTTCGTCAGAACGTGGCTTTTCATTGGACACGTAAGATCGATCCAAAAGTGGCTGAAACCTGCAGTCTGGCATTAAAGTTCCCTTTATTTACTTTTCAATACCAGTGTTTCTTTGAACTAAATGAAGCCCAGGCAGAGCCTGTGGAACCAAAGGTGTAATTGCTTTGCTATTTTTGTTTATTAAACCACACAAAACCATTCTGGTTTATTGATCTTTTTGGAGTTATACAGTTAGTCACTGAGTCGAGAACTCCCCTTCAGAAAATGTGACTGAAAGCTAATTGATATTTGCTGGACTAAGTCTGGACCCTTATAATAATGTGAACAGTCCTTCTGGGTTCTGACTTGAGCAGCTCTGAGGGTGCTGAGAGTGAGGAACACAGCAGAACTGCTCTCCAGAACCAGGATCATCGTGTTGTGTTACTGACCGCTGGGGTTGTGTTACTGACCGCTGGTGTTGTGTTACTGACCGCTGGTGTTGTGTTACTGACCGCCAGAGTTGTCTGTCCTGGTGTTGTTACTGACCACTGGTGTTGTCTGTGCTGGTGTTAAGTTACTGAACGCTGGTGTTGTGTTACTGACCGCTGGTGTTGTGTTACTGACCGCTGGTGTTGTGTTATGCACCAGGCTGGTGTTGTGTTACTGACCGCTGGTGCTTAGTGTGTTTACTGACCGCCGGTGTTGTCTGTGCTGGTGTTGTGTTACTGGACCTGCGCCGGTGTTGTCTGTGATGGTGTTGTGTACTGACCCCGCTGGTGTGTCTGTGCTCGGTGTTGGTGTTACTGACCGCCGTGGTGTTGTCTGTGCCGGTGTTGTGTTACTGGACCGCTGGTGTTGTCTGTGCCGGGTGTTGTGTTACTGAACCACTTGGGTGTTGTCTGTGCTGGTGTTGTGTTACTGACCGCTGGTGTTGTCTGTGCCGGTGTTGTGTTACTGACCGCTGGTGTTGTCTGTGCTGGTGTTGTGTTACTGACCGCCGGTGTTGTCTGTGCTGGTGTTGTGTTACTGACCGCTGGTGTAGTCTGGGTGACACAGCCACAGCTCCAGGCAGGTGGTGGCGGGCCGCTCCTTGCTCCCGTCGGGGGGGTCCAGGATGAGCCTGAGCTCCAGTTGCAGGGACTCCAGCAGAGACTGAAGCAAGGAGTAGTTTGGTTTGTCCGACTGATACACCAGGTCCTGATCATGGGAAGGCAAAGGACATTTTTTCATTTATTTTTTTGTGTTCATCTGATGGTCTGATATTTGAAAGATTATTAAAAGTTTGGCATTTGGTATCAAACTCAAAACGTAACTAACTCCTCATACTCTTATAACTAAGACTAGAAGCGGGATCGCATACTGTCTGTGATGCTGCAGCACAAACCTTCAGCTGTGTTAGAGTCATGTTCAGTGATGTCCCTGGAGGCCCCTGAAGCCCAGGAGGACCCTGACATAAACAGTAAAAAGCCTTAGACAGAACAGACAATACAGCACTGCACTAGAGCTGTGTTTGGAGCACATGCCACTCACTGGGTAGCCCGGCCTCCCCGGCACACCAGGCAGGCCCTGGAAGCCCTTCAAACCCTGCACACACAAACACATTTACATGAGTGATGCGCACACGCCTGTCGCCATGGCACACGATGCATCAGATATACAGGTGGAATTGAAAACATATGTACAGAAACATTGTATAGTCAGGATGGAGCAGAAGGCAATTTGTCATTTCTCTCTTCAAACGTACCTTCAGACCAAACATTCCCTAAAACAGGGGAAAAAAAGAACATTAGAACCATCGTCATATATTTTATCTGAAGCATTTTGTGGCAAGTAAACATCTGTTGCTCCTTCAAGGACACGAACGGTTCGAGTGACAATAGGCAAGGGTGTCATTTTGCCTTCTGCCGACATGTAAATCATAGCGTACAGTACACACACGCTTTACTGTTCACACAATAACAGGGCTGAAATGTATTGCAGCAGCACTTCTTTCTTAGAGGATGCATTTATATATAGTGTTCTGTAATGTAAACAATGAGATAAACATAACTGTAAATTTGTGTACATAGAAATGCCTATTTTTATTTTTATTTTTATTGTATAGTAATTTTAAATTGTTTCTTAATGCATGCCCTTTTTTGATTGAATATATGTTGTTTTATTATTGCTCATGTGTTTTATGTTGCACCTTAAGGCCGAGACAAGTTCCTATGTTTGTGAATTTTGTTCATTGACAATGGCAATAAACTCTTTCTGATTCTGATTCTGATTCTGAGATCCAACGTACCGGCAGTCCTGGCATCCCCGGTGTCCCCCACGACCCGGGCGGACCAATGTTTCCCTAAAAACATCCACAAAAAAGTATTAAACAGACAAAGATGTTTTTTTTGTTGATGATTTTAAAAATTTTTTAATACCGGTTCTCCCTTTGCACCCACTGGACCTGGCAACCCCGGATCACCACGGACACCCTACAAACATCACAGAGATGGGGCTAAGATAAGACATGGCACACTTGTATGTGTTGGTTACTCGTGGGCTGAAGTATAAAAGTATAAAAGAGTTTCATCTCTTAAACTGTGGAGCAAACGCACAGAAACGTGGAACAAGTGACATTTGAAGCACATTTTTTAATAGTATTTAGTATTCATATTGATTAGCAACTTCTCTGAAACAATCTCCTGTTCTATTTATGATGGGTGATTTTTTTTTTAATTATTATAGACTAAATTGATACCTATATTCTATTTTAAATGTTTTAAGTGATTCTATTTGCACATTCTATATGTTTAGCTTAGATGGAGTGTGTGGGGTCAATCAACACAGCGTGATGTAATAAGAAAAAATTAAAAAATACAATGAATACATAATGATGCCTTGTTTAGCAAATGAGCTCAAGTGGGAACAGTCTTCAGCACGTACCACAAGTCATTATTACTATTTACCTTGGGGCCTTCTGGCCCAGGAGGTCCGTCCAGCCCCATTTCTCCTTTCTCCCCCTGAGAAGAACAAGATTCTGTTCAAAACACAATCATGCATTTTATAAACTGATACATCTTACACGTCCAATATCGTTTCACAAACTGACAGTATATACCAGAGTTAAATGTAGTGATCATGACTGAAAACAAACCTTATGTTGGATGTTTTAAGTCACGATACAACTTATCTTCTTGAAACAAAAATGTTGTATGTAGTGACGCTACGATGATGATACACTAGTGACGCTACAATGATGATACACTAGTGACACTATGATGACGATACACTAGTGATGTTACAATGACGATACACTAGTGACACTATGATGATGACGATACACTAGTGACGCTACAATGACGATACACTAGCGATGCTACGATGACGATACACTAGTGACGCTATGATGACGATACACTAGTGCAAATATGATGATGACGATACACTAGTGACGCTAACAATGACGATACACTAGCGATGCTACGATGACGATACACTAGTGACGCTATGATGACGATACACTAGTGACGCTATGATGACGATACACTAGTGACGCTATGATGATGATACACTAGTGACGCTATGATGATGATACACTAGTGAATGCTCTGATGACGATACACTAGTGACGCTACAATGACGATACACTAGTGACGCTACAATGACGATACACTAGCGATGCTACGATGACGATACACTAGTGACGCTATGATGACGATACACTAGTGACGCTATGATGACGATACACTAGTGACACTATGATGATGACGATACACTAGTGACGCTATGATGATGACGATACACTAGTGACGCTACAATGACGATACACTAGCGATGCTACGATGACGATACACTAGTGACGCTATGATGACGATACACTAGTGACGCTATGATGACGATACACTAGTGACGCTATGATGATGATACACTAGTGACGCTATGATGATGATACACTAGTGATGCTCTGATGACGATACACTAGTGACGCTACCAATGACGATACACTAGTGACGCTACAATGACGATACACTAGCGATGCTACGATGACGATACACTAGTGACGCTATGATGACGATACACTAGCGATGCTACGATGACGATACACTAGTGACGCTATGATGACGATACACTAGTGACGCTATGATGACGATACACTAGTGACGCTATGATGATGATACACTAGTGACGCTATGATGATGATACACTAGTGATGCTCTTGATGACGATACACTAGTGACGCTACAATGACGATACACTAGTGACGCTACAATGACGATACAACTAGCGATGCTACGATGACGATACACTAGTGACGCTATGATGACGATACACTAGTGACAGCTATGATGATGACGATAACACTAGTGACGCTACAATGACGATACACTAGCGATGCTACGATGACGATACACTAGTGACGCTATGATGACGATACACTAGTGACACTATGATGATGACGATACACTAGTGACGCTACAATGACGATACACTAGTGATGCTCTGATGACGATACACTAGTGACGCTATGATGACGATACACTAGTGACGCTATGATGATGATACACTAGTGACGCTACAATGACGATACACTAGTGACACTATGATGATGACGATACACTAGTGATGCTACAATGACGATACACTAGTGACGCTATGATGACGATACACTCGTGACGCTATGATGATGACGATACGCTAGTGATGCTACAAATGACGATACACCAGTGATGCTACGATAACGATACACTAGTGATGCTATGATGACGATACACTAGTGACGCTATGATGACGATACACTCGTGACGCTATGATGATGACGATACGCTAGTGATGCTACAATGACGATACACTAGTGACGCTATGATGATGATACACTAGTGATGCTACAATGACGATACACTAATGACGCTATGATGCTACGATGCACTAGTGACGCTACGATGACGATACACTAGTGACGCTATGATGACGATATACTAGTGACACCATGATGACGCTATGATGACGATCACTAGTGACGCTATGATGACGATACACTATGATGACGATACACTAGTGACACTATGATGACGATAAAAAAAAATAATAACACATAAAAAAAAAAAAACAAAACAAAAAAAAACAAAGTAATAAAAAAAAAAACACAAAAACGAAACAAAAAAAAAAAAAAATTACACAAAAATAACAAAAACAAACAAAACAACAACAACCAAAAAAAACAACAAAAAAAACAATAAACAAAAAAACAACCAAAAACAAAAACAAAAAAATAAAAAAAAAACATACAAATAAAAACAAAACAAACAAAAAACAAACAGAACCAAAAATAAAGAAAATTACAAAAAAACAAAAAAACAAAATACACAAACAAAAAAGAAAAAACAACAACAAAAAAAAAAAAACACACAAACAATAGAACAGAAAGACAAAAAAGTACAAACAAAATAAAGAAACAAAAAAAAAAAAAAAAAAAAAAATAACAAAAAATAAAACAAAAAATAAAAACAAACCCCACAAATAATAAAAAAAACAAAAAAAAACCAACACTAGTGACACTATGATGACGATACACTAGTGACACTATGATGACGATACACTATGATGACGATACACTAGTGACACTATGATACTAGTGTATCGTCATCATAGTGACGCTATGATGACGATACACTAGTGATGCTATGATGACGATACACTAGTGACACTATGATGACGATACACTAGTGACACTATGATGACCATATACTAGTGACGCTATGATGACGATACACTAGTGACGATACACCAGTGACGCTACGATGACGATACACTAGTGGTGCTACAATGACGATACACTAGTGACACTATGATGACGATACACTAGTGACACTATGATGACGATACACTAGTGACACTATGATGACGATACACTAGTGACGCTATGATGACGATACACTATGATGACGATACACTAGTGACACTATGATGACGATACACTAGTGATGCTACAATGACGATACACCAGTGATGCTACGATAACGATACACCAGTGACGCTACGATAACGATAAACGCTATGATGACGATACACTAGTGACACTATGATGACGATACACTAGTGACACTATGATGACGATACACTATGATGACGATACACTAGTGACACTATGATGACGATACTAGTGTATCGTCATCATAGTGACGCTATGATGACGATACACCAGTGATGCTACGATAATGATACACTAGTGACGCTACGATAACGATACACTAGTTCTTTCTGAATTTGAACACCGACCTCTTTCCCCTTCTCTCCCTGGTCCCCCGGCTCCCCCCGTGATCCAGGGCTTCCCTTTGGGAGAAAACACACGAGAAATTCATCACTTTAGTCAAAACAGATTCATTTGAATTCTTATCTGAGGTCATTCAAATACAGAGGCTCTTCTTTTGTTGTATTCAGTGTTTCCCAGCCAGGGCTTAAAAGGCTGTATTTTGTCCTTAATTTATTTCCAATGTGATGAGTAAATGGTTTAAACAGCTAATGATTGTTTATATAATGCTTAATTGTTTTAAAATGGCAACTGTTTGTTAAAAATGTTGAGTAGCACTATTATTAAAATGTGAAGATAATGTCATGGCGCTGGGAACCACTGAAATACTGTAGTTTAAGTCAATGAGTATGAAATGTAGAAATGAACCTACGATGAACCCGGGCCATCCTGGAAGCCCCACCAATCCAGTGTCTCCTTTTTGGCCCTGATCGTCACACACAAAGGATTTAAAAGTATTCAGTCAACTCAATGTAAAACGTCTTGAAAGCAGAATATGAACTGGAGTGGTTCAGACTTTTTAAATAATTGAATTAGTTAAATAATTTGACTTGTTTGTCGGACATTCTTTGCTCAAAATGAGTCTAAACGTCTCAATATATCTTCTGACTTCATGTGGTTTGTTGACTTTACATTTCTAACCAGATTAATGTGCCCCCTACAGGTCGGACGACTCATTGAACTAAAATGCAGTTAAGATAAATATATTTTGATTTTTGCTAAAAATTATACAAATGTCATCACAGAATAGCACATTTTTTAGGTTTATAATTTCACTTCCTGTTTGTAATTGATGACATCACACTAGGAAATTACCCAGCAACCACTCGGCAAAAACTCATCTATTGTCACTTGTGTTTGAAATATACGAGAGCAATTTATCATTTATATGTACAACAGGTATAAATACACCAAATGAAGTCAAAATTAGAACATTGTAAAAACCTGTCATAGGTACTTTTAGGTAAAACTGCTGATTTAAGTCTTCTATATAGTGAATATTTAAGAATATTTGCTTAATTTCAATTTGATAATGTCTCTGTCTGTTCTTGTTATGAGATGCTAATACTAAATGGGACTAGAACAGACCAAACCAAGTCTACATGGGACTGATAGTGGGCTAAACCTAGGATCAAAAAGGAAAAGTGGGAACGAGAGTCTGTATCGTCCAGATCACGGTCAGTTTGTCGATGGGACGCTTTGTGGCGTGCGCTCTCACCTTTGGTCCTCTGTCTCCTCTCTTTCCCCGGACGCCGGCTTTACCTCGTTTCCCCTGTAAACATCAGTGCCATGTTTTCAATGAAAGGCGGCAGAAGCTTATGTTTAATGCATGACACGCGCACGGCAGCCAACACTTTCAGGATATTTCGACTCATATGTCCGACGAGCACAAGGGCAGGTTTCTGCACAAATGTGGAAACTCCAGTGGTTCTATTTTACATTTTATAAAGCTTCAAACGTTAGGGTTTTGAAGAGGATAATTGAAGCAGAACGTGCTGGGGTTCTTTTTAATACGCTGAAATAGTGTTTCTAACACAAAGCAGTTGTTTTGTGCGACTGGTGCACTGAGATGATTATCTGCTGGTGCTGGAGAGTAGTTTAGTACTGGTGCAGTCAAAGTTTATACTGTATTATCCTATTTTTGGACCATGTTAGTCCTGGTTTAGTCAGAGACGTTGCAGGTCATATTCACATTCAGTTCCTTAAACGTGGTACTGGGAAACGTACTAGTGTCAAAATAAGCTGACATACTGGATATATATTTTGGCTGACGAGGAAGCCCCTCCTACTGTTTGTTCAAATACAGGAGTGTGTAGAACCGCACGGTCCAATCACAGCTACTTATTTATATCTCGTGTCTTTCAAATGCAGAAGACATTTCCTCTCAAATATCTCCCATGACCTCATATTTACAGTATAGAATTCATTCCACAGATATATGCCCAGTTTCTCAGTACTCTTTCCTTGTTACTCAACAGCTGCTATGTTTTTTTTGTGTGTGTTTTTTCTGTTTTTTACACATCTACTTGCCAATCGTGTCTACCGAATTTTGTGGAGATGAGATACAGGATAGATTTGTTTTAATACTGCAATAGTATTCTGAAAGCAAGTGCAAGAAACATAAAACAAAGACTTGAAACAGCCCACAGTGAGCATGCAGCTTTCGTCCACAAGATGGCAGTAGCAAAAAGTGTTGGACGTCACTTCAGCAAAGATGTTAATTTCCATTTGTAGTCCCCAGGCAGGTTACATAGGTTTGCTACGTACACTTGTGACCTAACAGACAACGGCCTACGCACACTTGTGACCTCAAAGACAGACAAAGGGCTACATACATTTGTGACCTCACAGACAAAGGCCTACGTACACATCTGACCTCACAGACAAAGGCCTACGTACACTTGTGACCTCCCAAATAAAGGCCTACGTACACTTGTGACCTCACAAATAAAGGCCTACGTACACATCTGACCTCACAGACAAAGGCCTACGTACACTTGTGACCTCCCAAATAAAGGCCTACGTACACATCTGACCTCACAGACAAAGGCCTACGTACACTTGTGACCTCACAGACAAAGGCCTACGTACACTGGTGACCTCACAGACAAAGGCCTACGTACACTTGTGACCTCATAGACAAAGGCCTACGTACACTGGTGACCTCACAGACAAAGGCCTACGTACACTTGTGACCTCACAGACAAAGGCCTGAGTGCACAGACTGAGGAGACACTTCAGATGAAGGTGCTAGTTATGCAGGACCCATTCTTTACACCTTTGCACGAAGCAAGCACCACTTTTTTCACCACTTTTTGAGTTTTTTTGTTCTCACCCTCCTTCCAATGTGACCCGCTTTTCCAGGTGGACCAGTGTCTCCATCGTCTCCCTTCAGGATGAGAAACAGAACTCACAATCAGAGAGACCGTCTGTAAATGTTCTTATGACATAAATCAACATAAATGTCTGTGTTGTGAGGGTTGGAAGAGTCTGAAACTAACACTGCTGTAGAGCTTTAAATGGGAATGGGGCCAATGGCGTTTATTAACATCTGTCTGGGCTGTGGCCCCTGTGGGGACCACCCAGTGCCCAGCTGAGCAATAAGCCATTTGTGGCATTTGTACATTATCATCATTTCATAGTGAGAATAAGGAGCAGCCAAGATTTAGCAGTGAAGCAAGTTTATGTTCTTCAAAATTCAAAAGTCAGTCAAATATGACTGAAACCTAAATGTCTCACCTTTTCTCCTTTCAGTCCTGGTTTTCCCTCAGGCCCTGGTCTTCCAGTCGGACCCTGCAAATCCCAGTGCACTCATTTACAATCAATATATTTCTCCAAATTACTTTAGGTAATGTGCCACTTACTGGAGTTCCTGGGAGTCCGACTGGACCCTGGGCTCCAGTTTCACCTGGCGACCCCTGGAACAGAGAACATGCTTTTTGTTCAAACCTTTGCAGAGATATTCAACACTTCAAAGGGCCATGATCTTTTAAAAGTTAAATGTAACTATTCTATTGTACCAGGAGTCGACATTAGATCCTTTTTACCCCTAACTTCCCAAATTGTATGGGGACAAAAGTGTACCTCCAGTCCTGGTAGGGCAGGAGGACCTTGGATTCCCTGTGGACCTTCTTCTCCCTGCACATTAGCAGAGCTCATGAGCAAATCTCTGAAACACATCTGGTTTCATCACTAACACATGACTCATACAAATGACAGACCTGTTCCCCCAGTGGTCCACGAGGCCCCGGCTCTCCCTTTTCTCCTTGTGGTCCTGATTCTCCTTTAGGTCCTTGTTCTCCCTGAGGTCCAGGCGGACCGACTGGACCCTAGAGAAAGACTTATTTATAGCATCTGGCTTATGGGGCAAAACAAGAGATAAATGTTTGAACTAACACACTATTTCTCACAGAGACTTTAGTTTTGGTTATTGTTGTAATTGAACGTTACGTCTCCAGGATCAGTATAAACCTCAGTAACAACAACAGTAGTATTTTTAGATAAATGATGAAATATTCATGTATCCGACACATACAGGAGGTCCCAGTCTGCCCGTCTCTCCTCTGACTCCTCGAGCTCCGGCTGCTCCCTGTAGAAAACACGATTAGTACATGAACACGCACACAACATGAGGTTGTGTTTGTGTTTAGAGTGGATAATAACCTGAGGCCCCACTGCACCAGGCTCTCCAGGCGATCCTGTGGAGCCAGAATCCCCCTAAACAAAAATGGAAAACCTTTACCAAGTCTAAATCTGCACCGTGTCCCACAACATCCACGTCAGGGCTTCATAAGACATTTAAATCGGATAGATATTAGACTAACTCCTTTTTTACTTCTGAAACTCTTCACGTAAACTAAAATAACAATACAATTCATTCAATAATGACTAAAACTAGACACTCTTGCTTTGCTTGTTTTAAATTTCAGCCATGAAAGGTATTTTAAGGATTGGTGCAACACAATAAACAAAATGCATTCAGTCCTTTATTTAACCAGGATGAAAAAAACATATAAATATAAACATATAAATATATAAACGATAGTTTTACACCAATCAAGTAAGTATTTGTGGAGAAAACGCTGACAAATCCATAGAAAATGACAGGAAGTGACATCACACGAGGGACACTCATTCCGATCCATTCCATTCCAAGTTTAAGCAGAATGTACACAAAAGAAACAACTTTCTTGAACCTTTAAACATTCATTTAACAAAATAAAGTCGCTCCCATATCATTTTATTTGTCCAAAAAAATAAAATAAAAATGGTGACGTTAGATGAATTTTTGTGGCCCAGTGGTTGCTGGTTTCCTAGTGTGATGTCATCAATTTCAAACAGGAAGTGATATTTTAAAACAAGAAAATGTGCAATTCTATGATAACATTTTTATAATTTCTTAGCAACATTTTAAATATATCACCACAGCCAAAGATCGACATGAATGTTGCGTTAATAAGATGCTTTTAAACCTTTTTTTTTTTTTAACCCACTCTTGGACATGTACAGTTCGGTAAAAGAAAGTGAGCGATCAGTGATTATGCCTAAATATTTGTATCGTGACACTTCTTCAATGATTGCACCAGAAAAAGTACAGCTTAGATGCAACTTCCAAGTCAAATATTACATCACGCAGCATCAGTTCACACACAAAAGACTCTTTATGTCTGAGATGTAAAACGAGTAAAGCATATATTGCCGTAAAAAGCACATCTCACAGTCAGGACCATTGAAATGTGCTGTAGGTGATTTATGATGGTTCGAAATGAGACAGTGAACGCACAGCGGGAAGTTCCTCTCAATCAGAACATTTCAAAAACCATCGCTGATTAGAGCACATTTTCTGCACTAAATCACAGCTAATCAACCCAGGCTCAGCTCAGTGAGAAGACCATGTGATCCATAGACTTTATATTTCTGTTTTCTGGCCTGAGGGTCAATGGGCAGCTTGAACATGGGACAGAGAATTTAGATGGATTAGCCACACATGGTTCGTCCGTATCAAAACAAACATGGCTGCTTACGAGGAAAAAAGAATACGTATAAATCTATAGAAACATCACGGGGGCTGAAAAACATTGCAGATTTCGATGATGACCAATGAGTGAAGCACAAAAGTCTGCTAAACTGAGCTGGGAGAAGTTTGATTTTGTTGTAAATGACGACCGCAGAGCTCTTCTGTAAGTAGGTAAATGAAGTCAAATGAAGTAAAGGAATCTGGTTGTACTTGTGTCGTGGCACTCCAGACCGTTGTTTATGGTCTTGGTCTCGTCTCGCGCATTTGGACTTGGTCTTGTTCTTCAGATCTCTCGTACTCGGTCTTGTCACTTACTCGAAGGTAACATGTCCCAGACTCCTGTCCACTCTGGGTTTATACTTCTTAGTTAGTCGTGTTTGTCTCTGGACCCTGTGGTCTCGGGTAGGTCTCGGTCTCTGTACCCTGTGGTCTCGGGTAGGGTTCGGTCTCTGGACCCTGTGGTCTCAGGTAGGTCTCGGTCTCTGGACCCTGTGGTCTCGGGTAGGTCTCGGTCTCTGGACCCTGTGGTCTCGGGTAGGTCTCGGTCTCTGGACCCTGTGGTCTCAGGTAGGTCTCGGTCCCTGGATCCCAGGCCAGGAGCCTGGGTCTTTCCCAGGACATTCCAAACAAACCAGTCTCATTTGATCCAACTTTCACGGCAGTAAAATGAAGGCCGTGCACAGACTATTAGAGGAGCAGGTGCTCGACTGCAGAAAGGACTTCAGGCTCTGGTATCTCTGAAGTGCATGTGGATTTGCTTCAGCAGGAAAATAATGAGTGTATGTGCACAATGCTAATGCACACTATAATTTCAGGGTCCTTTTTGGGGGCTGTACATAATGACATCACAGCAATAGATGCAATAGGCTCATTTTCAAGAGAAGGAGAAAAGGATGACAAGGAATCAGTGTTTTCTTTGAGGAAGGTTAGTTTTTTTTGCATATATGGCCAATGACATTAGGGAGCTATTATGACCCAAGGAGTTCTTTTACTGAAAATATGTTAAGGTCTCTTCTGTTTCTACGGACAGAAGAACGGCTATGTCTGGACTGAATCAGACCTGGACCTAAAGTAAGGATCATTATTAGTGTGGATAGGCTGATTTTCTGGAATGATCACTTATTCCATGTTTGTTATTCTCACTCACCTTGAGTCCTTGAGGTCCATCTGGTCCCACAGCTCCAGGTGGTCCCGGGGAGCCCTGATATGAACCCAGACAGAACAGCAGAGAACAGAGTCATGGTAACGCTGGATCAGTGGAGCTGTGATGCCGCTGTAGACCTGCCAAAGGGATTTTATTCAAAGCAGTCAATATCTCAATTCAGTCTCACCTGTGCTCCAGGCAGGCCTGCGGGTCCCACATCACCCATAAGCCCCGGTTCACCCTGGAAGGACAAAACAACCGACTAAACTACAATCTGTGCAGTGGCTGGACCCCCAGAGCAACGCGGCCCTGAGGGTCCACACTGACACTCAAAGCACATTCATGTCATGCTTTATCTTTGTGAATAATGTGAGGTCCTTTTACCAAAAGTCCAGTGTCCCCCATCTCGCCTTTAGGGCCCCGTTCCCTATCTGCTCCGAGGGACCCCCAGGGGCCTTCTCGACCAGATAAACCACGAGGTCCAGGTTCCCCCTAAAAACACATTTGTCCACAATCAACGAACTATAATCAGCATTTTGTACATAAATATTAAGATATGTATTTATTTACTACATTACCTTCTCTCCTCTGGGTCCCGAGTCTCCATTTTCACCAGGAGGGCCGACATCTCCCTGGAAACAGTCAACATAATCAATCCAACTAGACTCCTGGGCGAATGAGGGATTACACCGACTTAATCCACCTAGACTCCACACATATTTATTTTAATAATGCCCAAAATCACAACGGTCGTTTTTCCACTGTAGCCCCAACAGTGTTCATAGGACTTGGTGATGTCCCACATCCCGTGTCCTTAGACAGATGTCCCAAGCCCCCCTGTCCTTAGACCCTCCTTCTTGGCCAGGAGAAACAACCAAACCTCTTTGGGAAAAGTAGAAACCTGTGGGAGTTCCACAGTGAAGGAGAGATCCGACTCCCTCGGACGGACAGGCGGACGCAACTCAATTTGCAGATAGATTCATGTGCTCATCCTTCAGCCCTTCATCTTCACCTCCATCTGCAACTGTCACTTTTCTACTCTCACCACAAGGATTTATTCTTTTATTCATTATTGTCTTATTTATTTAATTAAGAACGTTTTGGCCCATAGGCTTAATTGGACAGGACAGTGTGGAGTGAAATGGGGATGAGACTGGGGAAGGACATGGCAGGCACATGTGCTGTCCACTCCACCACCGAGCTGCACAGGAATCTATTTTATTCAAATCCATTATTCTCCATGTGTCAAAGTCTATCTATTTATAACTATTTATGAACACACTTTATATAAAATAAAATGTAGACTCGTTTACATTTATAAAAATTGTAAAACACATTTGTAAAACACGTTGCAGTGTTTTTACATCCGAGACATTTCGCCATGATAAAGTCGACACTCTCAAGTCCATTTAGAAATGTTGATCCAAAACAATTGGATTATTGTAATGTCTTTGTAACATACGATCATGTTTCTCTCTTTCACTGGCCCCGTACGCCACAGAGCGTGACCTCTGTGACCTGCTGCACCACACCTCCTTGCACTCGCTCAGGGCAGTTCCCCAGCTCTGCTTGTGCTTCCTCAGTCTAGTTTTACACATTATGCAAGCTGCTTCACTTCTTGTTTTTCAACAACTTCTAAAACACATTGTTTTCTTTGGCGTTTACCTCGTCTGCGGCCTGTTTCAATACTTCCTTCACTGTATCACTCATGTTTATCTTCACGTTCAGCACTTTGGGCAAATCTGTCGGACAAAAACTGATGTGTTTCTGCCGACTTACCTCTTTACCGAGGGCGTCCTGTTGGTCCTGGGGGCCTTTGAGTCCTTCCGGCCCTCTTTCTCCAGGAGTCCCTGTAGGTCCAAGTGTCCCAGCTGGCCAGGGTCACCCTGTAGCACAGCATGGCACAGTATGTTAGAGTTACAGTCACAATACAGGACAAAGTACACACACCTCTGCTTATCATGTAAAATCAATGATCATCATTAATGTACCTGTTCTCCTTTCTGTCCAGGAGGGCCCTCTGACCCTGTTGGACCAGGCGGACCCTAAGAAACAGATCTGTAAATGTCTTCAGAGGATGGAGCTTTACTCTCACATTTAGGGCGTTTTCACATGTTTTCTAAGGCTGTGGTCTAAAACATTTGCAGCGGCCTTTAAATTGAAGATCTAACTTTAGATTTATATGATATATATTTTACTTCTTAGTATGATCGGTGAGGGGTTTCACCGGAGTTGTTCCGCAATAGAAGGATGAAAGGATGGGCCTATACTTTAGTTTCCTAATAAGGTAAAGGTTTATTAATGTTGGCCTAAACCATGCTTATGTGGAAACGCCCTTATACTTAAGTTTTAAATCTACATATACCTGTGCCCCCTCTGGTCCTGGCGGTCCAGTCTCTCCAGCTGAGCCTGCGGGACCCTGCGTAACACAAGGCACAGTGTGAGCTGTGTGTTCGAGTCCCCTTGATGTGAGAAGTGGACAGTTCAACCTTTTGTCCTTTCTCTCCTGCTGCTCCTAACGGTCCATCGGCCCCTGGACTCCCCTGAGACAAAGACACACAAACACTGTTATTTCTGTGCTCGATGTATGGATGGACCTGAACGCCATAGCAACAATACAAATGATGTGTTTAGCATTGGCTGTCAAAGCTGTCACTGCTTGAATATAACTGCGACTTCAGTTTCTTTTTCTTTGGTCTCAAGAAAATGGCTGAAAGAGAGCTGGATTTATTTATACCACTCACTGGGGGTCCTGTTGGCCCTGCAGGGCCCTCAGCTCCTGCGGGGCCCCTTCCTCCTCGAGGGCCAGGTTTTCCTCTTGCTCCATCAGTTCCAGCTAAACCAGGAGGTCCCTAAATACAAAATGTAAATGTGATTTTAGCGTGAGGTCGAACCATGGCTCTATAATAAGACCTGGAGAAGACTCTGTCCGTGTGTGAGTTTGACACGTGTCGCTCAGTGGCAGAGTGGGAACAAGCCCCCCGTAGAGCTTCAATACAGTTTTGAGGAATCAAACTGCTCGTGTTCCGCAGCTTTCACACAGGTCGGATTCAGAAGAGATTCCATTTTCACAATATGAACGATACGTTTCTTTATAAATGCTCAAAACGCTCAAGTTAGGTTTAGTCTAGGTTTAGCTCTCAGACCAAGCTATCCCCGCTCCCCCGGCTCTCCCCCGGCCTCTCCCCCGGGCTCTCCCCCGGGCTCTCCCCCGGGCTCTCCCCCGGGCTCTCCCCCGGGCTCTCCCCCGGGCTCTCCCCCGCCGGCTCCCCGGCTCCCCGCCGCTCCCCCGCCGCTCCCCCGGCCGCTCCCCCTGGCCGCTCCCCCGGCCGCTCCCCGGCGCTCCCCCGGCCGCTCCCCCGCGCGCATCCGCCCCGGCCGCTTGTCGCAATTGTGCTGATTGGTCTGACCTGAAACGGTGGGCGGCGCTAGTCTAGGTACTGAGGAATCATGCAGAAGAAATGTTTTATTTTGTGAAACAAAATGCTGCATGTTCTAGTTCATCTTCCAGGTCTTATTTTACTTCCGTGAAGAACACATGTTTGTTTTGGAACATGATGTGATTTTCTGAACTTACTGGAGCTCCTGGTAAACCTCTGGATCCTTCATCTCCAAGTCGACCTGTGGCATCAGTGACAGAGGTTACCACATCATACATCCACCATGACATCAGATGTTCTTATAATATGGGATCACAAGGGACATTCGACTCCCCGCTGAAGTACATGTGTTCGTTTTAAAAGTGGACACAATCAAAATGAAAATGAATGAAAACATTGATGATTCTGTGTGTTTGTCCCTCTCAGTGGACAGGTGATGTTTTCAAGTGTTTGATCAGCTCTCACTCAGAACTGATAATGGCACTGTTTATTTCACTGAGGACCCGCGGGCCCCTCTCTCCACACAGGCCCGGCCGACCTGGGAACACAAGCAAAAACATACAGGCTCAGTTCGAATCTGTGGTGACTATAATGCCACTGTGCTAGTCTTTCAGAGGGCAACACCTGGGCAGTCAATGCTGTCTGTCACACCCACATCGTCCCTCCCACTTCCTCTTTTGCAACAAAATGCTCTGTAAAGCACTAATATGCGCACAAGGGGGAAATGTTGTCATTCACATTCTGCCTACATGAAGCCTACACAAGCCTACACAGAGAACTACACAGAGGACCACACAGAGCCCACACAGAGCCCACACAGAGCCCACACAGAGCCACACAGAGCCCACACAGAGCCCACACAGAGCCCACACAGACCCACACAGAGCCCCACACAGAGCACCACAACAGATCCCACACAGAGCCCACACAGAGCCCACACAGAAGCCGCACACAGAGACCACACAGGGACCACACCAGAGCCACACAGAGCCTACACAGAGACCACACAGAGCGACACACAGAGACCACACAGGGACCACACAGAGCCCACACAGATCCCACACAGAGACCACACAGAGCCTACACAGAGACCACACAGGGACCACACAGAGCCCACACAGAGCCTACACAGAGACCACACAGGGACCACACAGAGCCTACACAGAGACCACACAGGAGCCTACACAGAGCCTAACACAGAGACCACACAGAGCCTACACAGAGACCACACAGAGCCCACACAGATCCCACACAGAGACCACACAGAGCCTAACACAGAGACCACACACAGGGACCACACAGAGCCACACAGAGCCTACACAGAGACCACACAGACCACACAGAGCCCACACAGAGCCCACACAGAGACCACACAGAGCCACAAGAGCCACCACAGAGCCAACAGAGCCCACACAGACCCACACAGAGACCACACAGAGCCCACACAGAGCCCACACAGAGACACACACAGATCCACACAGAGACTACAACCAGATCCCACACAGAGCCACACACAGATCCCACACAGAGCCTACACAGAGCCCACACAGAGCCCCACAGAGCCCACACAGAGCCTACACAGAGCCCACACAGAGCCCACACAGAGCCCACACAGAGCCCACACAGAGCCTACACAGAGCCCACACCAGCCCACACAGATCCCACACAGAGCCCACACAGAGCCCACACAGAGCCCACACCAGGAGCCTACACAGAGCCACACAAGCCTACACAGAGGCCCACACAGAGTACACACAGAGCCTACACAAGCCCACACAGAGCCTACACAGAGCCTACCACTACCATACAGTGGTTGAGGCCTCCTCTGACAGCTCCTGGGGTCTGAGGGTCTTTCCTCGCTGTTGGGGTGTTACTTAATGATTCTATGTGAAGTTATTATCCGTGCTCCTAATGTGGTTTATGACATTCTGTTGTTGTCTTTTCTGGACCAACAGACAAACTAGCCAGTGGAATGTATTTATCTATGTATTTATTTAAGGGACAGTGCACATTAAGTAACATTCCTGTAAATACTCAGAATGAGCCAAAAGGCTAATCATCAATCATGTTCATGAATATGCACTGTCCCTTTTATAAATAAATAAAATGTCTTATGTGTGTTTGAATTTAACGGTGAACTTTAGTCTATTTGATCTTATGAGTAAATGTAAATTGTTTTTCTTTAACGCATGCCTTATTTGACGTCTCTTGCTTTATCATTGTTCATTGTTGCATGTTGCACTGAACCAAAGCAAGTTCCAGCCTGAGAATGTTGTTCTCTGACAATGGCAATAAACCTTTTCTGATTCTGATTTAAACATGACAAACACAGTTTTTCACATCATTTTTTAAAACCTTAACACTGCCGCTGCTCGTGTCTCACTGGATTTCACTGGCCCTTCAGTTTGACCGTGTTGTTTCAGGTTCAAACATGAGTCTACAGATCAATAATAATATTTAACAATAAGATATCACATACAGGAGGTCCTGGCTTTCCTGGAGGTCCAGATAAACCTCGTACTCCTGGTTCACCCTGAAGCACAAATCAAACATTTACTGTCAGTTATTGTTCAGAAATCTACTCTCAAGTGGACTATACTGTAAGGAAAGTGTACTTTACCCGTTCACCAGTGGGTCCTGGATGTCCTTGCATCCCAACAGTCCCCTGGATTCCCTGAAAACACATCATAAAACTATTTACAAATGCAACACTCTTTTTAATCACACAGTAACAGTGCATAAACCAGCTTTGGAGATCAGAAGGTTCATGTTCTTAAAGACTGTGGATCTCCAGTAAATCCACCTTCATCCTCTAAAGGAACAGACATGGACGTGACTGTGAGAGGCCAAAGCTCAGGGGGGCTTCAACTGCTCTTGAAGTGTGAAAAGAGCAGCTCCAGGAAGCTCACAGTGACTTTAGAGACGGAGCTCTTTTGTATGTTGAATGTCACCGTAAAATGACTATGGGTCACAATGGTGCAAACGCCAATTCTTCTCATCAAGATATTTTAGACAAATATTACGGTTTACAATTAACACAATGTAATATAACGATCTACTCATGATCAAAAGCGTAATATGTCTTCCGCTTAGGGAAGTTTTTCTTTAAAGTTATTCCATTTTGTCCACCATCTTATAAAAGAAAACTCTCAAGCTGCTTCATATCCTGTACATGAAGATAAAGCTTTAACCCTCTGATTCCCAGTCAAATCCCTCATTCTGGGAAGCATCAGGCTCAGTTTGTACTCCAAACATCAAGTAAAACATCACCCTCAAATGAAATGAAAACATGTAAAATGAAAGAATTGTCAAAACCCAATAGAAGCTGATTTTAGTGTTAATCAGCCGATGCCTCCAGAAACCAGCTTCACTCATTCATTTATTTAACAAAGAAAATCTAGGCGGGATTTAAAATCTGATTTCCTCTGTGCAGTTTGTTTCTACTTCTAATTAGAGTAAAACAGACATCAGAGTCCAAAACTCCAGAGTCTCAGCTTCACAAAGGCTCCAGAGGGTTCAGGAACAGCTTCAGTTTGACATGGGGCTCATTTTCCCAAGTGTCCCCCCAGCATCAGGGGTTCACGCTTTTGGTGAGAGTCATCATGTGACCTTTGGGGAAGAATGACCTGGATCCATAAGGGACTTTCTGTTCAGCCTCTTCAGGAGAGAATGTCACATTGTGTGTGTTTTTGTGTTTGAAAAATAGTTACGTGACGTTTAGTCAGTCTTAGTTTTTAAAAGAATCTCAACCATGTACAGAGCAGTGGGCGGGGATAGGGGGTAGGTGAAAACAGAACATTTCAGAGCACTTGAGCTTCAAATGCAGGACAATACAGAATTACTCAAAAGTACGTGAATCAATCCAAATCCAACTCTAAGTTTATGGTGTGTGTGTGTGTGTGTGTGTGTGTGTGTGTGTGGCGTGTTTGTGGCGTTGTGGTGTGCGTGTGTGTGGCGTGTGTGTGTGGCGTGTGTGTGTGGCTTGTGTAGTGTGTGTGGCGTGTGTGTATGGTGTATGTGTGCCTGCCGTGTGTTGTTCATGTGTGTGGCGTATGTGTGGTATGTGGTTGTGGCGTGTGTGTGTAGTGTGTGGCGTGTGTGTGGCATGTGTGTGGCATGTGTTGGCATGTGTGTGGCATGTGTGTGTGTGTGTGTGTGTGTGTAGTGTGTGTGGCGTGTGTGTGTGGCGTGTGTGTAGTGTGTGGCGTGTGCTGTGGCGTGTGTGTAGTGACAGGTGGAAGGGTAATCACTTACATACATGCCTACAGGGCCCTGGGGCCCCTCCACTCCGCGTTTTTCCTGTGAAGCCCTGAGCACAAGAAAACATCAATGAACAAGTTTGTTCAACAGGAAACTTTTCGAGTGACATTCGATTCAATGGTCGACGTTCTGATCCTCCAGAGGCAGCGTCGCCTGAAACTCCGACGGGCTTCAAACACGAACTTGCTGGTGTTTGAAACCGTTGTCAGGGTCACAATCGTCTGTGTTTGATGGTCCAAATAAAACCACAAGTCGGAGATGACACAAGTCGTGAAACAGAAACGCACGAGTCGCCAGAGCCAAGGTCAAAGGTCATGTTTGTCCTTGAACATGGACTCGAGCTCTTGAATCAGCCTTCTCTTTGTCATGTGATCAGTGCGTGTGTGTGTGTGTGTGTGTGTGTGCATGTGGTGTGTGGTGTGTGTGCGTGTGTGTGTGTGTGTGTGTGTGTGTGTGCATGTGTGCATGTGTGCATGTGTGTGTGTGTGTGTGTGTGTGTGCAGACTCACGCTCTCCCCTGGATCCTGGAGCACCTGGAGGTCCTGGTTTCCCTGGAGGGCCCTGGCAACATAAAAAACACCAGTGAACAGAAACATATCGATCCACAGAAAACACGATCAACACAAGCTCTGCAACGCCCGAGGACCCACGGAAATGTAAAGTCCACAGTACATGGTTGCTAGGGAACCAACAGGAAGTCAGCCATATTTGATCAATTACGGATATTTTGACATCAATTACACAACATTTGACACCCTCCAACGTCATTGTAGCCAAACCGAATATGGTTATGACACACACCCCATGACACTGTGGCCACGCCCCATGACACTGTGGCCACGCCCCATGACACGGTGGCCACGCCTCATGACACGGTGGCCACGCCCCATGACACTGTGGCCACACCCCATGACACGGTGGCCACGCCCCATGACACGGTGGCCACACCCCCTGACTAAAGGTAAAGCCTCCATCTTGGATTGATAACGCAGCCCCTTGAGTCGCACCATTCTATTTTATGTAAATTAGCTCAATAGTCGTTGTCGGAGTAAAAGCCACGTTTATTCAACAGCTCATTTTAGGTTTGTGTCTCCGTGTTTGTGATTGAGGTTACGATTTAATGCAATCGTTTCGTTCTTATTCTGAAAAAAACTAAAATCTTACAGAGGATCCAGGCAGGCCGTCTGCTCCTCTCGCCCCGGAAACGCCTGCAAAACCCTACGAGAAAAACAAAACAAAAGATCAAATGTATAAGATTGTTTGATGTTTGAGCTGCTGCTGCCACTGAGTTCTACCTAATGTTGTCACAAGATCTAAAATCTAAAAGAAAAGTGCATTTCCAAAATATATGTCGATTTCTTTATGACTCGTATATCATTCTGTGGCATCTCCCCTTTTCTCCTTCACAAACACAAACACGTGCTTCTGTATTCAGCTCGAGTACAGGAGTTCTGTAAGAAGAGGCAGAGGTCAAGGCTCTCACCGCTGGTCCATTACTGCCCACGCTGCCCCCGGCTCCTGAAGCCCCCTGAAACACAGACACAACAAACACACGTTCAGCCCAGAGCCAGAAGAGAACGCATTGTTCCATCAGTTTGTTTCATTTAAGCCCCATTTTGTCAGTTCAAAAAGTGCATTGATTCAATTTGTGACTGATGTTTGACTGGTTCTACATGTGAAACATGTTGAGGGTCCGGGGTAACATGGGGGTCGTCTGCCCCCAAAACGCCTCACAAAACCGTGAATTCAAACTGAAGCTGTTTCTGAACCCAATCAACAAATGGCTGGACTCTGTGGCAGGGGCGTGTCCAAGGGGTGGCAATGGGCACCCCTAAAATTTGATTGCCCCCCCCCCCCCAGTGCTGCTGGCCATTTCTGATTGCTGGAACTGAAAATGGCATTGTAATGTCTTTTTTCCCAGTGCCTCTCTTCAGGCCCGTTCACACCGCGCTGGCCCCCCAAATTGAACGCCTGTACGTTTGAAAGCAACCGCCCTGGGCCCGCCCTGGCCGCCCTGGCCGCCCTGGCCGCCCTGGCCGCCCTGCCGCCTCGCCTGGCTGCGGCGTGGCCAGCGCACATGCGCGGGTGGAGGAGTTGTGTCCTACGGCAGTTCAGGTTAAGGGAATGGCTTTTGGTCCAAACGGAGGGCGATCGGCTCGGCGGCTTGATATTCAGAGGTGAGCAGAGTTTAGTGAATAGTCATTACTTGCCACAGTCTGTGTCTCTGTGTTAACTCGTCTGACACGGCTTCACACTTTTGGGCCCTGAAAGTGGACCACAAACAAGTAATCCGTGTTCAAAATCCTGGTCACTTTGGGCCAACCCGAGGCCCGCGAGCCGCATGTTTGCCTCAGAACAGATTTGATGAATGTCCCTGACATTTGCATGGCTGCAAGCTCTCGCGCTCAAAACTGGAGCTTCTTATTGGTCCTTATTTTGTGCAAATCTGTCTCATATTCACAGAGAAAAAGTCAGAAATATCAAGTGAAATAAAAAATGCAATAGTAAAAAGCGTGACGCAATAACATCTTCACAGTAATCAGAGCTTTTGCTTTAGCTTGAAAACACCATAAAACAGAAGTTCCGACAGTGTCCTGACAAGAGGGCAGCAGAAGTGTTTTCTCTGCTCTGGGCCGACAGGACGGTCAGCGTGGCTGCAGGGGCGGAGCTGAGGGTGGGACAGTGGGGGTTGGGCTCCCAATAGTCCAAGCTTTTGAATTTAAAATCATTTTAAAACATGCCTCACTTGTTTGAAGTATAGTAGAATTGTAATACATTTACATTATATGAATGTTTCTTTCTTTTTTCAGAAAATAAACTTGATAATCTTGAGATAAAATGGATTTAAATAGTTTCTTATTTGTTACTACAAGAAACCATTTACCCCTCCCACCCCTCTGTGGTTCAGCCTCTGATGTCGGATTTAGGTTCATTATAAGTGGTAACGAGCTCTGCAGAGGAACATCAGATTTCAGATGTATTTATATTCTTGGCAGATGTACGGAGGTAAAGCTGCTTTGGGTGGATTGAGAGCCTGAGCATTTGTTGGGTTTGGATCATTCCCATTTCGGAGCTGAATATATAAAGACTTATTATTTACATTTGTGGCTTTGGAGAAGAAACTGATCCTGAAACACAAACGTGTTTAAATATGTTTTAAAAGTCAAATGTTTGAAGGAGCTTATGGTGGACCAAAAGGAATACATGTAATTGTGAAGGGATGATTATAACATTGTTTGAATAATTGTAGTTTGATTTCTTTTATTTGGCATGATGGGCTCATGCTGGATGTGTAAAAGGGATCAGGCACGCCCTCTGCTGGTGAGTAATTTGAATACATTCAGCATAGAAAAATGTGATATTTCTGTCATGAATGTGAAGTCAAATCAAACCTTGACATATAAAACTCAATTCAGATCTAGACATTGATATATCACAGTTACATTTATCAAACACATTATAAATTGGGATGAGTTGCAGTTGTATTTGTCCTAAATGTCAGAAACAGTCTCAGTGGTTACAGTCCTGCTTGGTCCACATCTGATCCCATATATCTGATGTAGAATCATCTTCCAGAATAGAGCTGCAGATCTTTCCCTGAACCCAACGGGACCTGTCGTGCTCGGCTCTGGTCGGGCTCAGGTCGGGCTCGGGTCAGGCTCAGGTCGGGCTCAGGTCGGGCTCAGGTCGGGCTCGGGTCAGGCTCAGTCGGGCTCAGGTCGGGCTCAGGTCGGGCTCAGGTCGGGCTCGGGTCGGGTCGGGCTCGGGTCGGCACGGGTCAGGCTCAGGTCGGGCTCAGGTCGGGCTGGGCTGGGCTCGGGTCGGGCTCGGTCGGCTCAGGTGGCTCAGGTCGGCTCGGGCTGGGCTCGGGTCGGGCTCGGGTCGGGCTCGGGTCGGGCTCGGGTCGGCTCGGGTCGGGCTCGGCAACTTCATGTCATTTTTGACAAAGCAAAAGAGCTGTGTGGCCTTTCGTGAGCCGCTTATGGGCTGTTCGTGGGCCATTCGTGGCCGTTCGTGGCCGTTCGTGAGCCGTTCGTGGGCCGTTCGTGGGCCATTCGTGGGCCGTTTGTGGCATTCGCTGCACATGTATTTGAACAATGTTGGGCCGTGAACGAGTTCGGGCCTTTAAAAGCTGTCAGTCAAAAGTAAACTTGGCATAACTTTTATTCACAACTCTAAACTAGAATCAGAAAAGAACCAGGCGGTCCCTGGTGGTCTGATGCACCATGTTCCTTAGGGTGGAACATGGAAATAAGCCACATCGTCCTAAAAAAATATCCTAAAACAAATACATTAAACAAACCGTCCAATAAGGTTAGGAATAAATGATTATGAATATGGTAGAGAATGGGAACCTGTGTACCAGGCTTTCCTTCTGCTCCCTCTGGTCCTGGAGGTCCAGACAAACCCTTCACAAACATCAACAACATGTATCAGTACAAAGTCAAAAGACCTGAATATTCTGATATGTATTATTAACATTTGAAAGTACCAATGGGCCCGATGGACCCGCGTGACCCCTGGAACCCGCTCGACCCTGGGAATGACATGAAGCATAAGTGCTGCAGAGACAGTGATTGTGACGTGAGTTTCATGACATTACCCGGTGTCCTCTCGGCCCTGGTTTCCCGCTGCGTCCGTCTGGCCCTCTGTTCCCCTTCACACACACAAATCACAACGATTTATTTTATTTGACCTTTATTTGACCAGGCAAAACATCAAACACAAGTTCATATTTACAATGTGGGTCAGAGAATGTCCTTTAACAGCACTTTGTCTTTTTTAAACAAGACGACCCTCAGATACATTGTACATACAGTAACAACTGACCTTTGAACCCTGAGCTCCCTGCTTTCCTTGTGCCCCAGCTTCTCCATTGGGGCCCTGCAGAAAGAAACCACAGACAATCACCAGGTGAAGTCCCGTTAGTGCAGACCACCATCTTTTTAGCCATTAGTCACTTTGGCCAGTTTAATTCACACCAGCAGAAACCTTTGAAACCTTTGTAACTATGTTAACTATAAGCTGATTTTTACAAACTAAATGTCTTCCTAACTAAATACACATTGAACTAAGAAATGGCTCGGAACAAGTCCAATCACTTGTTTCGCAAGTCTTATTGATCAAATATTGACTTTATAGTGTCATTAAATATACAATACAAGCACAAGTTTGACAGAAAGCTAAAGTAAAATCCCACAATAATGCCATAAAACCCTATTTTTAAGAGAACTATGAGCTGCCTGATGTGCTCCCGACTCTCTCTTCCTCCTGAGGTCTGAGAAAGTTCTTTACACTAGAACTGACTGAAGCTTCTCAAATGATATCATTTATCATGTGAAGTCCTCACTTACTGTCCTCTTAGGCCACTATGGTCTATACACACAGAGATCTGTAAAAACCCCCTTTGCCCCACAGTGGGGTACAAGCGGCAGATCGATGTCACGTGTGCTTTAAACAGGCGTTTTATTGAAGAAAATATACAGTAATAAAGTGTGACACTCGTTACATTTGTCCTCAAATTGTTATTTTGAGGTTTTGTTCTATTCTGTACTATTATAACAATACCTCGGGGCCTTTGGGTCCAAGTTGGCCCTTTATTCCTGGGAAGCCGAGGAAACCAGTGGGGCCCCTCTCTCCCTGAGGGCCCCTGATCCCTCCTGCCCCGACCAGGCCCTGAGAGCAACAGAGAACAGCATTCATCGGTCACAGAGTGGCCTGTCTATTGTTTGGTAAATATGAGTTCTTACTCTGTTTCCTTTGGGCCCTGGGTCGCCCTTGTCCCCTGCTGGCCCCAGGGGCCCCTGGATAAAAGAGACAACAGGAATTGTTAAAGTGTTGAAAAGTTCATTTGGCAGATCTGTCTTACTCACTGGAGCTCCAGTAAAGCCTGGCTCTCCCTTTGTCCCAGGTGGACCCTGAATGAATGAATGAATGAATACAACACAATCTGACAGTGTTTTGGAAAATGACAGAAAAACAACACATTTGGGTTCAGCAGTTTGTGTTGAAGTCTGAGACTCAATAAAGGGCTTTCTGATTAGTTGTAATGCATTATGTTTGCCACTATGTTATGCATGTTATGTTTACATTGTGTTTGCATTATGTTTGCATTATGTTTGCATTATGTTTAACATTATGTTTATGTTGTTGCATTATGTTTACATTTATGTTACATTATGTTTTGCATTATGTTTACATTGTGTTTGCATTATGTTTCATTATGTTACATTATGTTTGCATTATGTTTGCAATTATGTTTACATTGTGTGCATTATTTACATATGTTTGCATTATGGTTTACATTATGTTTGCATTATGTTTACATTATGTTTGCACTATGTTTACATTGTGTTTACATTATGTTTACATTGTCTTTGCATTATGTTACATTATGTTTGGATTGTGTTTACATTGTTGTTGCATTGTTTGCATTATGTTTACATTATGTTGCATTATGTTTGCATTATGTTACATGTTTACATTGTCTTTGCATTATGTTTACATTATGTTTACATTGTGTTTGCATTATGTTTACATTGTGTTTGCATTTATGTTTACATTTATGTTTACATTGCGTTTGCATATGTTTACATTGGTTTGCATTATGTTACATTGTGTTTGCATTTATGTTACATTGTGTTTGCATTTTATGTTTACATTATGTTTACATTGTGTTTGCATTATGTTTGCATTGTGTTCATTGTGTTTACATTGTGTTTACATGTGTTTGCATTTATGTTTACATTGCGTTTGCATTTATGTTTACATTGTGTTTGCATTATGTTACATTGTGTTTGCATTTAGTGTGTTTACATTGGTTTGCATTGTGTTTGCATTGTGTTTACATTGGTTTGCATTTATGTTTACATTGCGTTTGCATTATGTCTACATTGTGTTTGCATTATGTTTTACATCTGTGTTTGCATGTATTTTACATTGTGTTTGCATTGTGTTTGCATTGTGTTTACATTGTGTTGCATTGTGTTTGCATTGTGTTTTACATTGTTTTGCATTTATGTTACATTGCGTTGCTTATGTACATTGCGTTTGCATTATGTTTACATTGTGTTATGCATTTATGTTTACATGTTTACATTGCGTTTGCATTATGTTTACATTGTGTTTGACATTTACACATAGTTACGATTTTAGCACTTTCAAATTATTAACACGTCATTATCTAATTTGGCGGCTTAGTGTTGTACACTATTGTTTGGCATGATTTAGACTTAATTTCACTTTTCGTTTCATCTTAAGTAGTTTACATTGTGTTTGCATTATCATGTTTACATTATTTCTGTTTGCATTATATCAGGCAAAAGCGAGTGAATAGCCTCAGACACATCTTTGAGAGAAATACAGAAAACTCTTGTTCTCACGAGAGAAATATAACCCTTCATTGATCCGGACTGACACTGGGAGGACTTCAGAAGCCAGAGGGCAACATCACTGAAGCTCCGCTGAAGCAGCACTTAGTGTGTTGTGTGATTGGATGAGACCGGTGGTGTGAGACTGGCAGTCACACGTCGGTCCAGTCTGCCCCTGCAAGCAGTGCTTAAAGGTTAGTTTGTAGCAGTAGTTTGCTGCTGAGTTTGAGAGTTGGTTCAGAAGAAGCTGAGAGGTAAATCTGATGAGCTAAAGTGTGATTGGAGAACCTGAGCTTTGACCTGAGCTCTGACCTGAGCTTTGACCTGAGCTTTGACCTGAGCTTTGACTCTGATGACCTGAGCGTTTCGTACTTGACTGAGCTTTGACCTGAGCTTTGACGTGAGCTTTCTGACTGTAGCTTTGACCTAGCTGTGAGCTCTGACCTGAGCCTGACCTGAGCTCTGACCTGAGCTCTGAGCTGAAGCTCTGACCTGAGCTCTTGACCTGACGAGCTTTTTACCTGAGCCTTTGACCTGAGCTTTGACCTGAGCTTTGACGTGAGCTTTGACCTGAGGCTTTATTTTGACCGACTTTGACCTGAAGCTTTGACGTGAGCTTTGACCTGAGCTTTTGACCTTGAGCTTTGTTGCACCTGAGCTTGGACCTGAGCTTGGACGTGAGCTTCGGCGTGAGCTTGGACGTGTTGACTTTTGACCTGAGCTTTGACCGCTAGCTTTGACCGACTTTGACCTGAGCTTTGACACTGACCTAGCTTTGACCTGGAGCTTGACACAGATTTGACTCAGAGATCTGAGAGCAGAAGTCTTTCAAGCGGTCCTGAACGACGAAGTGAGTGTTCACACATGACTTATTAACTACATATTTTTCAAGAACAAAATCAACCCCTTCTTAGCGTCATTTTAACGAATAAAGCTAATTGTTATAAAACAATAACTTGGAATGTTGGCTCAAATCAGACCAATACATACAAAACACAGCCACTGCAATCAAAAGTGGAAATACTGTGTTTGACTTTGGCATTGCAGAACAATACTGAGAGAAAACAATACTAAATAGCCTTGTAATTAAAATGCAGGAAACATGTTGTCCACTAGAGGGTGCTGCGGCCTAGGCTTCCGTAACCACAAGGGACACTTGTTCCCTTTGAATACAGGAGAAGCAGTGTACGTTTGATGTCTCGTAAAGCTCTTGCTCACCAGATGCAACTTAATGACCGCACTGTGACAGAAGGCCAAGAATATGACACGCTGCCAAGAGAAATTTATATAGGTTGTAATTATGCTCATTTTGTGCACAATCTCACCACTGGACCCCTCAAACCCAGCTCTCCTCGAGAACCACAACAGGGCCCAGCGAGCCTACCTAAACACAAACCACTAGATAAACTGATCAGCGAACTTTGAAACAGTTCAGGCCCATGCAAGTGCACAGGGAACCGCATGTTGCTACACTTATAAATCAGTGCCATTCAGGAAAACACTCTGTCTCACAGATCTTATCGTTCAGGTGAGAAACAGACTTTTAATCATTAATATCTCAGACTTTCAATTCAGGAAGAGGAACCAACGACACAAATAGGAAGTCATACACTGACAGGCCGAGATACCCAACATATCGGCAGCAGCGCCACAGAGAGTCGGTCCAGGCAGTCACAAGGAGGCTAGGACAGTCAACAGTACCAGGGAACCAGTCACAACCAGGCCAGTACACATTCAGCGAGGCAGCCGAGTCAGCAATTCGGAGACAGAGACAGGTCACATATCACAGAGGGAATCAGTCACAATACACAAACATGAAGGAGACAGAATTCACATAACAGGGGCCCAGTAACACCATACAGGGCATCAACATTACAGGGGCCAGTCAACCGATGACAGGGGGAACAGTGCACATTTCAGAATGTCGGAGGGCAGTCACGATTTCAGCAGGCCAGTCACATGACAGGACGGCCAAGACATCATACAGGGGACACTGGTCCACATATTCAGATGAAACGAAGGGACCAAGTTCACATTTCAGACGGGGCCATAGCCTGGAATCAGATGTACACCAGCATTCAACTGAAAGAAACCAAACAGAGAAGAAAGTCAACATCAGCAGGGCCAGGTCACAATACAGGGGCCTAAGTCACAATTCAGGGGCCATTCACCAGTTCAGGGGCCAGTCACACTTCAGGGGGCCAGTCACATATCTAGGAGGCACACACGAGTCACATTCAGGGTCCAGACACGATTCAGGGGCCGTCACATTCAGGCGGGCCAGTCACATTCAGGGCCACTGTCACATTCAGGGGCCAGTCACATACAGGGGCCAGTCACATTCAGGGGCCAGTCACATTCAGTCACATTCAGGGGCCAGACACTGTTTTGATGTCAGACTCTGGTTTTAAAAATGTTTATTTATTCATCTTCTACCGCTTATTCCTGTTAAGGGCTAACTGTAGCCTATCTCAGTGACTTTAGGCCTTAGGCGGGGAACAGCCTGGACAGGGGCCAGTAAGTCCCAGTGTTAACACAGAGGCCTAGACCCTCGGGGTGAGGCCTAAATGTAACTAAAAAAAAGAGAGGGCGTATATTAATCCCTCTATGCACTAAAACCAAATGCCATAAACTCAATTAGGCTACAGTTTAGGATACAATTTACACATTTTTACTTACAATAACAGTAATTAAAAGACTAAGTCAATTATTTAGCAGTTTTTTGTCACCAATAATGACACGAAAAGTTTCATTATTTTAAGAATCGTGATGAACAGAAACGTGAGATTCTGGACCCTCATAGACACAGACAACTCTCACAGTCAGTCACTAGGGGCAGTCTACCTCACGCATGCAGCGTTTGGATGGTGAGAGGAAGCTGGAGAACCCTGAGAGAACCCACAGTAACACGGGAAGAACATGCAGACTCCACCCAGCACTAACCGCTCTGCCACCGTGCATCCAACATGTTTATCATTTTAAGAATTAGATTTTAGTAAATGACTAGTTTCTAGAATATATAATTATGATTATACCGACCTGGCCAAGGCAGCAGCCAACACAGATCACAAAATCACAAACTAGGACATGATATAACTCTCTCAGGAAAAACAGAATTCTCAATCAAAGTAGGATGAATATGATTTTCCCAGCTCAGTGAGCGCCGGGGCACGACCACGGGTTTACATATTCAGTGGATAAATTCAAGGTTTGGAGTTGTGATTGTGAGTGAAGAGGACTTACAGCGTCTCCTTTTGGCCCAGCGGTACCAGCCAGTCCTGGGGGTCCCTGTGAAGATTACATCTTTATTAATATCTACTCCTGATGAAAAGGTTCATCATGAGCTTGCGTTGTCTTTACTTGAGGGCCTCGAAGTCCTGTGGGTCCCATCTGGCCCTCTAATCCTGAAGGCCCCTGGACAAAAGCACACAGGGATTGGACATATATAATAACATGAAATGTGGTTAAATCCTTTTCAGAACATGTATATTGCATACCTGAGGACCAGGCAGACCCACGCTGCCGGCAGGACCCGGCTCACCCTACAACACACCAACGTCACCTTTAACCTTTTCACAGACTGCGTTCAGTTCACAGAAAGAGCTATTCGACACATTTGTCAAATAGATTGATAACGTTATGCTGTAGTGTTGTTTTAGCACAGCAGGAAATTATCCTCTACATTGCATCAAAATATTCCTCTAACGGCCTCGTTAACCGGGGAGGTAATCCCAGCTCGCTGAACAATTACAAGTGCGGCCTGTTTGTGGCGGGACTCTCTTCAAAAATTAGGCGAAGTCGAATTTCCAAGTGCTCCGGTGCTATTTATTGTGCCAATCCCCAAGTGCAACAATGACCAAAATATTTACAGTGAAAAAAAGAGCAGTGTCCAAAAACATATATACAGCATTACCAGGTTAACATAAAGTTCAGCTTTACTTTAACTTATCCATTCTTTCTCTCTTTTTCGCCACCCTGTCGTACCTGAAATGTAACCGTGCCCGACTCACCCCCAGCAAAAGCGGTCGGTTTATGTGTCACATGCCTCGCATGAGCAAACACGGAGCTTTTAGGCGCGAACCAGGCTATTTAACATAGCGCAGGAAATACTGGCTGGTTTCGTCCAACGCTCCGCATCGGGGCGGCGAGCTTAAAGATACATGGTAAAGAGTCTGGCTGGTATGATTAACGAATTGTTCTATACGCGCGCGGAGTGTGCACCCTTGGTCGAATTAGGTGTCAGAGGAGTACGGTGAGTATGTGAATGATGCGTGTGGTGGCGAATGATGAAACAGGGGGGGAAGCGGGAATGAACGAGTGTGTGTTGGTCGTGTGCGGTGCGGGCATGAACGGGCTCCGCAACTTTGTGCAAACGGCGACTGAGGAACCTTGACGGACTGGCTCCGTCACATTGTGTTCACTATTTAAATATATCACATGAAAAACACATTCTGCAGAGTTTTGAAGGCCCATAAGTTCATAATTGAGTGGCAATGAGAAAAACTCTGGTGATGTATGTATGTGTGTGTGTGTGGTGTGTGTTGTGTGTGGTCGTGTGTGTGTGTGTGTGTGTGTGTGTGTGTGTGTGTGTGTGTGTGTGCTGTAGCGTGTGCGTGCTTGCGGTGTGCGTGGGTGCGTGTGTGGGTGCGTTGTGGCGTGTGCGGTGCGTGTGCGTTTGCGGTGGCGTCGTGCGTGTGCGTGTATGTATGGGTATGTAGTGCGTATACTAGTATTGTGCGTTAATGTTATGTAGTGCGGTATGTAATGCGTATATATGTATAATGTAGTATGTGCGTATATTATGTATTGTATGTATGTGCGTGAATAATGATGTATCTGCGTATATATGTATGTGCGATAATGTATAGTGTATTGTATGATGGACGTGCTGCTGTATATATGTATAGTATGTATGCGTATATATGTATATGTTGTAATGTGCGTATATTGTATATGTATGTATGTGTCGTATTATGTATATGTATGTATGTACGTATATATGTATAGTATGTATGTGGTACTATGTATATATTAGTATAGTGTAATGTTATGCGATTATAGTGTGTATGTGTGATGGCTATGAAGTGCGGATAATGGTATAGTGCTAATATATGTAATGGTATTGATGTACAGTATTCTTTTGATAATTGTACAGTTTTGAATCAGATTCGAGGCTTTTTTCCTTGCCATATAAATCTTGAGATTGTTTTATTCCATTCATCAAACAGCCGATAGTTTTAATCCTTTCACTTCGACTTAAGTCTGGGATCAGAGTCCATTTTTCATTTTTGTTTAGTTTATGGTCTTAAAAAGAGGACTATATTTTTACTATAAAGTTGTTGATAAATATTTGGGTGTGGTCCTCCTTAAAGATCTAAGAGATTCTGTTTGCCATTTACTGTGGATGGATAGGTCTTTCTGAAAGTCAACAAGAGGGCGCCAGTGAGAGATTACTTAAATTTGTTTGTGCATTTAATTTGCATGCAGACATTGGACCAATATTCTGAAAGAAGTGCATCACATTAAGAATGGAAATTTCAGTTTCATCATCTCCGTAGTAGGCCATTTTACGGAGTCCCTTCAATTGTAACACCATGAATTCTTTTTGATTGTCGAATATCTGAGTTGATTTCATATTTTAATGTATGTATTATTTATTAACCTCAATTTTTCCAGCTAAGAATATAATAAAAACATTTCCAAATTCAAGAGACATGCACTGCACAAATGTCACGAGAATTCAACTCAACATAAATATTAAATAGGCCACAAACTCAGATCACAGAAATAAGGAAATATTACAACAGTTATTTGTCTCACACTCGCGTGAAGGACAGTGACACTTGTGCTAAAGCTAAAGCTAAGGATTACGAATGAGTCACATGATGAACGGAACGATGAAAACAAATGCCTCAGCTTTTCCATTTGCTTTGATTTACAGCAAACGTGACACAAAAAGAAGAAATGTGTGTGGATTAAATCCTGCTTGTAAAGGCGACAGAGTGTTCACTCCGCAGTGTTCACTCCGCAGTGTACTCACTCTGCAGTGTATTCACTCTGCATTGTTCACTCTGCAGTGTATTCACTCTGCATTGTTCACTCTGCAGTGTGTTCACTCTGCAGTGTATTCACTCTGCATTGTTCACTCTGCAGTGTATTCACTCCGCATTGTTCACTCTGCAATTTGTTCACTCTGCAGTGTTCACTCTGCATTCACTCCGCAGTGTTCACTCCGCAGTGTCTCACTCCGCAGTGTGTGTTCACTCGTGCATTGTTCACTCTGCAGTGTCTGTTGTTCACTCCGCAGTGTATTCACTCTGCATTGTTCACTCTGCAGATCATGGTTCACTCCGCATTGTTCACTCTGCCAATTTGTTCACTCTGCCAGTGTTCACTCTGCATTGTTCACTCCGCAGTGTGTTCACTCTGCATTGTTCACTCTGCAGGTGTGTTCACTTCCGCAGTGTGTTCACTCCGCATTGTTTCACTCTGCAATGTGTTCACTCCGCAGTGTTCACTCCACATTGTTCACTCCGCAGTGTGTTCACTCTGCATTGTTCACTCTGCAGTGTTTCACTCCGCATTGTTCACTCTGCAGTGTGTTCACTCTGCAGTGTGTTCACTCCGCATTGTTCACTCTGTCAGTGTGTTCACTCTGCCGTGTGTTCACTCCGCAGTGTTCACTCCGCATTGTTCACTCCGCATTGTTCACTCCGCAGTGTTGTTCACTCAGCAGTGTATTCACTCTGCATTGTTCACTCTGCAGCGTGTTCACTCTGCATTGTTCACTCTGCAGTGTGTTCACTCTGCATTGTTCACTCTGCAGTGTGTTCACTCTGCAGTGTGTTCACTCCGCAGTGTGTTTCAGTCTGCAGTCATGTCCATGTGTTCACTCCGCAGTGTGTTCACTCCGCAGTGTGTTCACTCCGCCAGTGTGTTCACTCCGCAGTGTTCACTCTGCAGTGTGTTCACTCCGCAGTGTGTTCACTCCGCAGTGTGTTCACTCCGCAGTGTTCACTCTGCAGTGTGTTCACTCAGCAGTGTGTTCACTCTGCATTGTTCACTCTGCAGTGTGTTCACTCTGCATTGTTCACTCTGCAGTGTGTTCACTCTGCATTGTTCACTCTGCCATCTGCAGTGTGTTCATTCTGCAGTGTGTTCACTCCGCAGTGTGTTCAGTCTGCAGTGTGTTCACTCCGCAGTGTGTTCACTCCGCAGTATGTTCACTCCGCAGTGTTCACTCTGCAGTGTGTTCACTCAGCAGTGTGTTCACTCAGCAGTGTGTTCACTCTGCATTGTTCACTCTGCAGTGTTCACTCTGCATTGTTCACTCTGCAGTGTGTTCACTCTGCAGTGTGTTCATTCTGCAGTGTTCACTCCGCAGTGTTCACTCCGCACTGTTCACTCCGCAGTGTTCACTCCGCAGTGTTCACTCTGCAGTGTGTTCACTCCGCAGAGTTCACTGGAGCTAAGGGGGCTCAGGACACACCCCCAGACTCATGGAGAGGCACATCTGGCCTGAGAATGGGCTCAGGTGCGAGGGGCATTCAGGCTACAGCTTTTCCAGCAGTGCTATGGATGGACGGTTATCAGGGCTAAATACTGTTCTCAGGGATAGGAACAGGTGGGCTGGATGTGAGGATCTTTGATGGACACCAGCTTTAGGACAATAAAGTCCTTTATCACACACTTCATTTACGGTAAACATAATCTTACCCTTGAGCCATTGACTCCTTGGAGCCCGACTTTTCCAGTCCAACCCGGAGCGCCCTGTAAAGCAAACACTCAGTCAGCCCTCATTAAGACGTTCACACATCATCACACCTCAAAAATAACTAACAAATCACTTATGTAGAGGTTTGAATCCTGAGTACTTGGAACTACTTTTACTTCTACTTAAGAGCTTTTGACCATGTTATAATGGTGTTTCCTCGTCATTAGTTTAGTCAGAGACTCTCTGGGTCAAGCGGGTCATATGTAGGGTACAAAAGAGTTGAACTTACTGGTGGGCCTGGCAACCCAAGTGTGCCATCCTGCCCAGGCTCCCCCTGAAAAAGACACTCCAAATCATAAAAATAATAGGAGGAAAAAGCTTATAAAAAGATATAGCAGAATATGTAGAGTTGAGCTTACATCAGGTCCAGGAGGGCCCTCGAGACCCTCTGCCCCTCTCACTCCCCGAGGCCCCTAAAGAAGAAACATGATGACACATACTGTATCGACCGAATCACGTTTGTATGCTAATGTTAGCGTCTGGCTAAATGTTACAACAATGCTACAACTGTATTTTAACATTAAAACAACAGTTTCAGACTCAGCCGGGACTCGACCTGAACAAGTCGAGCCTAAAATACACATAATTCACCAGGAAACAGCTTAAATAACAGTCTCCTCTGAAAGCTCCAAAACAGGTCACTGACTTCCAAAGACAACTGGCCCACATGGTCAGGCAGATGTCTGAACCAGTGGAGACTTATGGGAAACCGTGGCCTGTTCCATGGTAAAGAGCACGAGAAGAAACAAAGTGCAGTCATGAAACTTACTGGTGCCCCCACAGATCCAACAGCGCCCGGTAAACCAACAGAACCCTGAAAACGAGAGGCCGTGGCAGAAACACACGTACAAAATAAGTCAGTGAGATCTTGAGACCTTGGGTAAAAACACTAGGACCTTTAGTCAATGAATTGGACGATGACGATAAAGATTTGCATTCAGTAAACTTGCTATTTTATTGGGATTATAATAATGTTTCATGGGCAGAAAGGACAATGCGTGGAATGAGTAGTGATCCTGCGTCTTGTCTCTTTGGGTCAGATGAAAATTCAGATTACGGAGATGTGTAATAGATTCAGTTGACTGATCGACGCACAGTTATGCAAGTTTGCGCTGTGATAAACGTTGCGCTGATGTGAAACTAACAACAAGAAAACAAGCTTGTGATGAGAGTGCAACAGAGCCTGATTCCTCTGTCAGAACACACATGTCACTGATGAGTCGTGTAATGATGAATACAGTCAGAAATGTGATCAACTATAGCTTTTCTCCAAGATTAAACTGCTTAAACTATGAAGAAAAATCTCAAGAGTAATCTCATGTTGAGTTTGAGAGCTGCAACCATCAACAGGTCTTTGAGATCAACATTTCCTCTCAGACATCACATCACAAGCCCATAAGCATGCACCGTGCCGCTAATGCATGGACATAGACGAAAAGTGTGTATTCACTTTTCACATGTTTGCAAAACAGTGTCCAAAAATAACGATTAGACCGACTATATAAAGCTATTACATTTTTAAAATGCATTTTACGTTACGTTTGGCCCAAAACCCCTTCAGTCCCGCAGCCCAAAACGTGTCGAACACCCCTGCTCTGTTTCTAAAGGGTTTCTGGTTCAAACCCTAGTCTTACCTGGCTGTTCTTACTAGCACAACATCTGCAACGTCTGCTCTATTCTTTGTCAAATCAGTTTTGAATGTAATATAAGCTCCAATACCTTCTCTCCAGGTTCACCGGCGTCTCCTCGTTGTCCATTTACGCCCATGAGACCCTTAGCAACAAAACAAAACACACCGGTCACATGGTCGAGTTCTCACCATGAGCTAAGGAAATCAAATATGAGAAAATGGGTGGGCAAAGAAGTACAAAGTAGCACGGTGTAACGTCTCTGGTGGGGGTCCGTCACCTGCTGGTCTTCACTGAGGGTTAGGTGTTAGGTTGGGGCTTTTGCTTTGCTTGGAATGTTCCACAGTGTGACAATAAACAAAGGCAAAGTTGCAAAGTTAGATCTGTGGAGATGCAACCCTGATCATAGTAAGAATGCAGGTTTTTCTTTTCTTTTTTTGGTCATTATAACATCAAATTGAAAAAAAGCAAGACAGACAAGTTCAAAGCCACACAATGGAACATCACACCTCGACCCTCACCACCTTCCAAGTGTGGTTCCTCACCTCGTCTCCTTTCTCCCCCTTGGCTCCACGCTCTCCTCTGTAACCCCACGTGCCCTGTGGACAAGCACAAACAACATTAACACGTGAACCTGTAAGTCCTATGTGCTGTCGTGACAATCGTGTCTAACTGTCGGTCCAGGAGCTCCAGCAGGCCCGGGCAGACCATCCTCCCCATTCTCTCCATCTCGTCCGGGAGGTCCTCGCGGTCCCGGAGCGCCTCGAAGACCCGTCTCCCCCTGAGAAGCAAAAAATATGTTACAGTCAACAACATTTGCGTATTTGGTGAGAAAAAGGTAGCAAAATAAACACGTAAGAGGGGGCTTCTGAAATATATAGAACCATTTTTCTGTATTATTATGAGACTTTCTTATGCAGAGCAGTGCCCTGTAGTAACATGAATGGGTTTATAGTTACTAAATATCATATAATCTGAGAGAAATTATCAAAATCGGCCCCATAAATTTACCTCAAAATATCATCTTATTTAGTTTATTGGCCGTCGCATGCTCTAGACTCATCATCAGTATCGGTATCGGCCATTGAAAAACCTCTGTCGATCTCTAGTATCGCAATAAACACATCACACGTACACATAGCGGGACGGCTGGCTATGACGTGTGTGTATTTATACACAAGGTGCCTGAAATGCGGTTGGTCGATAGACAAAGGTTTTGACTTTTGACATTTTTCCATTCGGATTTTTTGTTTAAATCAGATTTTTTTGACGTGGTCGTTCACATTATCAAAAATAAATGCGGTTGTTTGTTGTTTGTGTCTGGTGTGAACGGAATGCAACTCGATGTGTCCCGCATGCGCACAAAAGAGCACGACGTCACACGTAGCGCACTGTGTTTGCGTTTAAAAAAAAAGGCAGTTTCCCCGGCCGCGTCATGCCGCGTCCACTCCTTTTATTGACGCCCTTATTTTCTTTCAATTTTGCACGAAGGCTTTTTATTTTCCGCTGTCATTGCGGTCAGGATCGCCTATCGCTGACGTTCATGTTGGATCTGGAGACCTGAGCGTTCAGACTGCAGTCGCATTCTAAAAGTACAGATACATATCGGATTTATTTCCACAAACGAAAGTGGCCTGGATCGGATTTGAAAAAAAAATCGTGTCACATATGGGTAAAAAAAAAATCGGAATTGACCTGCAGTGTGAACATAGCCATTGACAGACATCTGCTGATCTTTATTGGTCTTCACTTTTGGTCAAGATACTTCAGGAGTCTCGGTGTTGGACAAGTGGAGAGCATGTGTCAGCGTTTGAGCGTGAAGTTGCAATAAAAGGACTGAACAACGTCGATCTCTCCAGGACGAACAGTTATACCAGGGTCAGGCCACTGTTCTTGCATGAGAAAAAGACATTTAGTCTAAAACAGAGCTGTCTTCCTTGGACAGTAACAATACACATGAATTAGGAAAGGCTTCGACTTGAATGTTCCATACTAACACACAGACCAATGTTTACGCCTAGTCTCTCCAGCACAGAAACAAAGCTAAATTCAGTGTAAATATGGGATGAAATACGTAATGTAGAACTTTTACATTTCAAAGAGTAAAGATATTATCGCTTTCAAAGTGCAAACGCATCCACTACGAGCACACGTTTTGTATTGTATTAGAAGAGTAATTATTTTATTTTATAGACAAGAGCAGAAAGGAGAGTTTTTGGAGAAACTGGTGCATTTATTTGGCTTTTTTACATATAAATGCGCAGTTTCTTGGTACTTTTCTTAATGAAAAGTGGTTATTGAGTGAGTTCTACACACTGTATGCATTTCCAGTCAGATTTATAGTCAGGATATGGAAATTCTCAATCGTTTTGAGAGCTCTTCTAGCACTAAACCTCCCTCCATTTTTAGTCGACCAAGATGTTCTTTGGTCCTCTACAGTCCTATTAGGGTAGTAAGTTGTGAAATGTTTTTAAATACAACTTAATCATTATATGTCATTTGACAGGGTTGAATTTGCTTTAACAACACTTCAGATTCTCTTCGTGCCTTGCTGGACAATTAAGACTTTTTCTCTCTGTGCGTTTGTATAGGTGTGAAAACACTTCTTGTGTGCGAGCTGCTAACGACGTGTGTGGTAAAAATGAGCTGACCATTTCTCCTGGAGATCCCGGCCTCCCTCGTTCCCCAGCTTCACCACGTGGACCCTAAAGTCAGATCACACACCAGCATAAGTGAATGTCGCCGTACGTCACTTATTATATTATAACAATATAATCCTAGAATAACAGGCTCCAGTGTCTGACCTGAAAACCAGGTTTACCCATCTCTCCAGGTGGTCCTTCGGGGCCTTCTTCCCTCTGAAAGCTCACAAACAACAAACCAATCTCAAACAAAGAGCTGTTCACTGAAGTGCACAGTGAGGTGATACTTACAGGCCAGCCCGCTCGCAGCAGCTGGTAGAAGCTGGTTTGCTACAAAACACAGAAAGAAAAACACAGAATATAAAGCTGATTTTCCACCGCTCCTGAACCTGGCTGAGGTCGCGTCACTACGGTAACACAGTAACATTAAGAACACTACAAAAGTAGTGATACCACTGCTTCATGTCATTGACTGCTTCAGCAACACTGATGTGGCACGAGCACAACACATTTTTGAATCACGGGCTGCGTCCGAATGTCACCCTTGCACTCCTATTGTACTCCTCTGCACTCTTCAGCACTCATATTGCACTCCTCTGCACTCATGTTGCACTCCTCTGCACTCATGTTGCACTCTTCTGCACTCATGTTGCACTCCTATTGAACTCCTATTGCACTCTTCTGCGCTCATATTAAACTCCTCTGCACTCCTCCGCACTCCGCACCTATTGCACTCCCTTTGCACTCTGCACTCCTCCGCACTCATATTGCACTCCACCGCACTCCTCCCCACTCCAATTACCACTCCTCCGCACCATCTGCATTCCTCCGCACTCATATTGCACTCCTCACAACTCATATTGCACTTCTCCGCACTTCTCTGCACTATTTCTGCACTCCTCTGCACTCTTATTGCACTCCTCTGCACTCATATTGGCACTCCTCCGCACTCTTCTGCACTCCTCTTGCACTACTCCACTCCTATTGCACTCCTATTGCACTCCTATTGCACTCCTATTGCACTCCTCTGCACTCTTCCACACTCATATTGCACTCCTTCGCAGTCATATTGCACTCCTCCACACTCCTATTGCACTCCCTGCACTCCTCCGTACTCCTATTGCACTGCTATTGCACCTCTCTGCACTCATATTGCACTCCCCGCACTCTTCTGCACTCCTCTTACACTACTCTGCACTCCTATTGCACTCCTCTTGCACTCCTCCACACTCTTCACACTCCTATTGCACTCTTCCGCACTCACATTACACTCTTTCGCACTGATATTGCACTCCTTTGCACTCTTATTGGACTCCTCCGCACTCCTATTGCACTCCCCTGCACTCCTATTGCGCTCCCTGCACTGCTCCGCACTCCCCTGCCCTCCTCTGCACTCTTCTGCACTCTATTGCACTCCTCTGCACTCTATTGCACTCCTCTGCACTCCTTCTGCACTCCTATTGCACTCCCCTGCACTCCTATTGCACTCCCCTGCACTCCTCTGCACTCTTCTGCACTCCTATTGCACTCCTATTGCACTCCTCTGCACTCCCCTGCACTCCTCTGCACTCTTATTGCACTCCTCTCCACAGTCTGTTTAAGTGTTTTGTTCATAATCACAGGTCAAACGCTTTATAAAAACAGTTCTTTTTGCTTTTGTCATGTTTTTTCCACTCTCGCAAAGCACTACTGGACTGTACTGTGGTGTACTGTGCTGTACTGTGCTGTACTGTGCTGTACTGTGCTGTGCTGTACTGTGCTGTACTTGTGTCTGTACTGTGCTGTACTGTGCTAGACTGTAGTGTACTGTACTGTACTGTACGTGCTGTACTTTGTTACTTGTGCTGTACTGTGTTTGCTACTGTACTGTACTGTGCTGTACTGTGCTGTGTACTGTGCTGTACTGTGCTGTACTGTGTTGTACTGTACTGTGGCTGTACTGTACTGTGCTGTACTGTAGTGTAGTGTAGTACAGTGTAGTGTAGTGTAGTGTAGTACAGTGTAGTTAGTGTAGTGTAGTGTAGTGTACTGTACTGTACTGTGCTGTGCTGTACTGTACTGTGCTGTACTGTAGTGTAGTGTAGTACAGTGTAGTGTAGTGTAGTGTAGTGTAGTGTAGTGTACTGTACTGTGCTGTACTGTACTGTACTGTGCTGTACTGTGCTGTACTGTGCTGTACTGTAGTGTAGTGTAGTACAGTGTAGTGTAGTGTAGTGTAGTGTAGTGTACTGTACTGTACTGTACTGTGCTGTGCTAGACTGTATAATAAACCAGAAACCAGATTTTCCCCCTTGTTTTCTCTTTGTTTGTCTTTCTTTATAACTTATTGTACAGGAAAGTAAACAGAGTAAACAGACAGTGCCAACTATATTCAAGCACTCTGATTTTTAATTCCCATATTCTCTTTTCTCGTTCACTAAATGTGCATCTGTGACAAACAGAGACATAATATTTGAATGTGTACATTTCCTCTGCGCCTCATTGAGTAAAACATAAAAGAGTGTTTGGTGAGCTGCAGCAGTGGGACATGTCAGGTTCAAAGCAGAGTGGATTCATGGGCTTCACAAACACAGAACAGATTTATACCGACTCGGCACCTTTTTCTAATCTACACATTTCTATCATAAACGCACAGAAACACAGCTGGGACCACAAGCTCCACAAGAACACACATAATCAAACTGTGAATACAGAATGATTAACCACAGGCCTCGGTGGAAGAACGTCTGTATCATTAGCAAAATGATAAAAGCTTCAAGTTCAAAGTTCAGCCGTAACTAACACTAATCAAGGATCATCAAGCACGAGCATAGGCATGAGCAGGGGCATGAGCAGGGGCATGAGCAGGGGAATGAGCAGGGGCATGAGCAGGAGCAGGATTACGAGCAGGGGCACGAGTAGGAGCACAATCAGGAGCAGGAGCAGGAACACAGGCACGAGCACAGGCATGAGCACAGGCATGAGCATAGGCATGAGCACAGGCATGAGCACAGGCATGTGCACAGGCATGTGCACAGGCATGAGCACAGGCATGTGCACAGGCATGTGCACAGGCATGAGCATAGGCATGAGCACAGGCATGTGCACAGGCATGTGCACAGGCATGAGCACAGGCATGAGCACAGGCATGTGCACAGGCATGAGCATAGGCATGAGCACAGGCATGTGCAACAGGCATGATCACAGGCATGAGCACAGGCATGAGCACAGGCATGAGCACAGGCATGAGCACAGGCAAGGGCACAGGCACGGGCACAGGAATGAGCATAGGCACGGGCACAGGAATGAGCATAGGCATGAGCACGAATACGAGCAGGAGCAAGAGTAGGAGCATGAGTAGGAGCACGATCAGGAGCACGAACACGATCAGGAGCAGGAACACAGGCATGAGCACAGGCATGAGAACAGGCATGAGCACGAACACGAGCAGGAGCACGATCAGGAGCACGAGCACAGGCATGAGAACAGGCATGAGCACGAACACGAGCAGGAGCACGATCAGGAGCACGAACACAAGCACGATCAGGAAGCACGAGCAGGAGCATGAGCACAAGCATGAGCACAGGCATGAGAACAGGCATGAGCACGAACACGAGCAGGAGCACGATCAGGAGCACGAGCACAGGCATGAGAACAGGCATGAGCACGAACACGAGCAGGAGCACGATCAGAGCACGAACACAGCAATGCGAGCACGAGCAGGAGCATGAGCACAAGCACAGCACGAGCAGGAGCATGAGCAGGAGCACAGGCACGAGCAGAAGGACAGGCACGAGCAGGAAGAGCACGAGCACGAGCAAGGAGCAGCAAGCACGAGCAGGAGCACGAGCAGGAGCACGAGCACGGAGCAGGAGCACAGAGCAAGGAGCACGAGACGAGCAGAGCAGGACAGACACAGGCACGAGCAGGAGCGAGCAGGGGCATGAGCAGGAGCATCAGCAGGAGCACAGGCACGAGCAGGAGCATCAGCAGGAGCACAGGCACGAGCACGAGCAGGAGCACAGGCACGAGCATGAGCAAGAGCATGAGCATGAGCAGGAGCACAGGCACGAGCACGAGCACGAGCATAGCTAGCATGAGCATGAGCAGGAGCACAGGCACGAGCACGAGCACCAACACGCTGTAACTGTCTGTTTTAATTGAGACCTTAATCAAAGACACATCTACAAAGCTTTTACACACTAAGAGAAAGGATTTGCACACATTTGAGGAAAAGCTTTCCTCAAGAGCCTAGATTACACAAAATACACTTTCGTAAGCTTTTAACTATGTTACAAAGTATGTTCATCAAAGTAGAGTTTATTATAGTTTGTTTTACGTGTCAGTCCCCCCCATGTCTCTGGTATCAGAAAACCCTCTCTGTGCCCACGTGCCACGCCCCGTCTGTCCTCCAGTGTATCACATGTGTATTTTTAACACAGCCTCGTGAAGTTTTAAATAACGATATCAGCTGCAAAATTCTGCCTTGACATTTTTTCTGCTCCACTTTGGAAAACAGTGCGGACGTTCCACGACACCTTTTGTCAGTCACGAGTCTGATGTGTGGCTGGAAAGTCCCACACAAACATGAGCAAAATGTGCTGAGAGCTCTTAAACCCAGTGCGCTGATGTCAGTTGTGGTTTTACTGTTGAATGGTGAAACGTGTGATGACAGCGCCGGCACCACTCAGTTGGTCCACATGGGTTTGACACATTTTACACATGCTATTTTAAATCCTGAGGAACAGAAAACACACTACTACTACTCAGGTCTAATCCGCGCTTTAGTTTGCCTCATGATCCTATTTTGTGAAATCTCGAGCTTCTAGTGCCCTTTTTTTGTAAGTTGCTGAGTTATAAATATTACGTATAAAATGCGTAAAATGAAAGAAAAGACCCCTGACCCCCCCCCCCCATCATCTGCTAAAATCCAGACGAAGCTGAACTCAGGGATTGTCCACGTGGAGCGGGCGTCTCAGGAGTCTACTGAAGGTCCCAGAGTTGCAATGATCTCAAAACACGCCTGGCGTCTTTGCCCCGCCTCTACTTAACGACGCACTTTTCAGCGAATGTCCATCGTCTTTGTGTTACTTTTCAACAGCGCCACCATGGAACCTGGCATATGTATTACAACGTTCACCAGTGTGGATGCACATTTAAAGAAAGGGTTCCATCTTTACCGAAAACATTTCAGAAGCTGTCGGCGTTTTGTCTCCGTGTGGGTGTGGCCTAAGGTGAACAATCAGTTTGAAACCTTTTCTTTTTGTTGTTTCAGTCTGTCAAACTGGTGTTACCTGGAAGGCCGCCCACTCCTCCGGTGTGTTCCTCCACAGGTAGAGCGTGGGTAAACCTGCAGGTCCTGGAGGTCCGAGCTCCCCTCTCCTCCCTGCTCTTCCCTCAGGACCAGTTTCACCCTTACATCAAACACAAAACAAGAATAAGGAAAAACCTAAAACTCCAATCCGTGAGATGTGTGAAGGAGACTTAATTATGCCATAAAGTTGCATTAATCACTGTTTTGATAAAAAATAAATACAGTTTACAAACAGTTTACAAACTTTATAAATACATATTGTTTAATTGATTTCTGAAAACAGCAAGATTTTGTGAAAAACTCACCTTATCTCCCTTAAATCCAGCCCAGCCCGTCTCGCCGGGACAGCCCTGCAGAGACAACACACAAAACAAGCTTGTGTTTGTAACGTGTCATGGGACAAGATCGTCTTGAGCTTCATGATATGTCCAGGTCCAGATCTTCCCGTCATCATCAAAACCATGAGTCTACAGCTGAAAAAGAGTCATGATCTGTGGTGGTCCGCGGTCGTGTCATAAAACATGTTTTAGTCGACTAATTATTATTTTATTGTGATTCTAAGCATTTACATGGCATTTACAAGTTTAATCTGCCTTTTTATGAATATTCTGTTTCATTATTTACTCCTATTTTATTTATTAACATTTATTTAACCAGGTAAACCAAAAGACACAAAACCCATCGTGTGACGCTTTTGTCGAAAAACGTCAAGGTAATTACATCATCTTCTACCTATTGTCCGATATAGAAGAAAAAACGAAGCTGACTTACATTTTATTTCCCAAATAATTCCAGTTTAGTGTTTTCCTTATTTCACCTGGGATTTCTTATCTCACTTACCAGCCCTGTTTTGCCTTATCTCCTTTCAAATTTGACGTAAACCGCACTAAGCATGAGCTAACGGCCCTTATCAGTGTGACATCCTGGAGCCACAAACAGATCATGTAAGATGTTCGAGGCAGCCACAATGTTTCCCTGATGTTTGAACAAGTGGCTTTAATCTGGGGCAAAGTGCTGAGTTGAGCTGTGGACGTTTTGCTTCAGCATGAGCCAGATGGGATGGCACGTCGTCTGGTCATAATGGCTATAACTTACATTTTTTAAAAAGCTCTGTTCAACATATTCCTTTGATCAAATGTGTTTCCTGTTGAGACTATAATACGGGGCTTTTGCTATCTTTCAAAAATATAACCTCGCGACACAGAATGAGAGTTCAAACAGCACGAAGCAAACCATGAAAACATAAAACTTTTTCGTCCACTACTTGAACTGAGGAACGGGTGAAAAATGTCCAGCAGAGGGGAGCAGAGTGCGGTTACGGATTGACCCTTTTGTATGATTCCGTTTCGTTCTACGGTGTGCTAATAAACGGAGAAATCGCTGAGAGCAGACGAGGTTCGAGGAGCTTGTTGATTGGTCACCGCTTCCGTGAGTAGAAGGTTGATTAAGTTGGGACGAAACAAACTCATTTCGGCTCATAAAAACAACAGCTTACTTAAAGACGCACGAATAAAAAATGACAGAACTCCAGGTATCGTTTGGCCTACAGCACTGCAATGATTCATCGACTAAGCATGAGTATCTACTATAAATCCGTATCGACTATAAAAAATAGACCCACTTTGGGGATAAAAAAACAAACTAATACATTTGAATTATTGTTATTGTAAATAATAATATGTAAATTGCAAAACTGTAGCCAAAGTGTGTTTGTGGCAGTTGTTTTACTGTATAGAGGGTTTCATATGCTTTAGTTACATTCAGGCCACATCTTCATAAGAGGTGAAGTGCTGAATGCCTTTAGTCTGTGTTTGCCATATTCCACGTGTGAGTTTGAAGTGTTTAGTTCTAGTCTGTACGGCAGATTTACACAAGCTGTTGACCACCGTCCGCTCTGTCCCAGGGCAGGAAAAGTGTATAAACGTTACCATGCATATTAATCAACCGAAAAATCAAATAACCATGTGATGCGCTTATTAATCAACCACATAAAACATAAGATCATCTGCATTTCCGGAGCCCCTCCCCGTCGGCAGCGGCTCCTAAAACCCGTATCGGTCTCACACTTCTCATACTTCTCATACTCACTTCGGGTCCGGGCGGTCCCATTCGTCCTTTCGGTCCTCTCTGAAGCCTGTACCATTTCCCGTCTGAACCCAGGACCACGTCGCCGTCTCTGGACTTGGCGCCGGTCGCTCGAGGCGGCTCCAGCTTCACGTCTCCTCGGCTCCGGTCCAGGTGCGAGCCGTCGGGTTTGAGCTCCTCTTGTTTCATGGACGGTTTCGGAGTGACAGAGGGCTTCTTGAGGGCTACTCCTGAATCCAAATCAATGATATCGTCTGAAGGTTTTCCAGGATATAAAGGAATAGTCCTGCCGCCAGCGTCCGCCGTTTTCTCCGTGGTAATGTTTTCCTCCAGGTCCTTCCCCTTTTGGTTGCTCTTCTGACCGTTCCTTGAAGGTTTATGGTTGGGCTTCATGAATCCTCCCCTCTGGAAGAACGGGTCCATGAGGTCCGTGTCTTCGTCCACCAGAAAGACGTCTCCTCGAGTGATGGCGCCTTTGCGGTCCGATCCCGATGGCACCGTTCCATCTCCGCGAGAGGCTCCGGGCCGCGGGAACAAACTCTGTAACAGACACAAGGCACACGTTCACTACATTTGGTGCGTTTAACGTTTGGCAGTAGGGCGGAGGTTTCAGAGGTCTCAGTCATCCAAAACAAAGTCGATATCGTACAAAAGGTTAGGTGGTCAACGTTCAAATAAAAGTGTAGCGCAAAATATCTGCACTTTTGTGAATAATTGGACACATTATTTTGACAATTAAACCTCAACTAATAATTATAAAGAAATGTTTTAATCACATTTCCGTTAAACAAGAAAAACAAATCCAGATGAATTCATTTTTGTCAGTATCGTTCACCCAGTTCCCAGTTTCAGTCATCAAAAATAAAATGTATTTGTCCCAATAGCACAATTACTGGCAACAATATTGGAACTACTTTATTTACTACTTTATACTGCCACAAAAAGCCAAAAGCAGCACCATTGAAACCTTTTTTATGAACCACTGAGTAAAGAAAACATGAACTGCACAAAATAAATAAATAGCTGTGTGTTTTAAGTCAATTATTTGACTCTTTGCAACTCAAAAAATTAAATAAATAAATGAAAAATAATAATTTTTAAAAAATACATTAAAAATGAAAACAAATAAATAACAAATAAAAAACAATAATAAATACAATATTGAGCGTCAAAATAATGGTTTAATCTTTCTTATATTGAAGGCAGGGATGTCACAATATCAAATTGAAGTGTCATAATTATTGTGAGAGAAAAACAACCCGATTTTATTATTCACAAGTACTGATGATGTGGCCAAATAAGATAAAAAGTACTTTATATTTAGCTGCTTTTTTTGGACTTAACTTTGCATATAAAATTGCCTCGATTAAATGTGTTAATATTAAATATGTGCATTTAACCATTGCACTCTTTTTATTTGGAATAGCATTATACGTGACTCTTTATGATGTCATGCTTTTCAGACCGGATGAAGGATTTTAATGAAACACTTGGATAAGCCTGGGCTGTGTCAACGCCAGGATACAATAAAAGAAAGACAGATGTGTTTACTACAAAGAGTGTCACGTCCCCGCAGTCGTCACAGTAGATCCAACGCAAACAATGTCCTGGAAAAGTTTATTCAATTCAAGAAAAGAGGAACTGTGTTTTTAAGTCGATTATTTGACTCTCTCCAGCTCAAATCTTATCGTACGACAAAGAAATAAAGAAACAGTTCTGCCAAGAGTCAGTACACACAAAAAATAATGATGATAATAATAATAATAATAATTATTATTATTATAATAATATTTTTAAATAATAATAATAATAATAATAATAATAATAATAATAATAATAATAATTAAAATAATAAAATAATAATAATAAAAAATAAAAATAAAATAAAAAATAAATTCTTTAAGTGAAATGAAAAACAAATTAAAAATAAAGAAAATAACTGTATAGTGTATGTACTTTTCGTGCACTGTAGTATTTTCTGACTCCTTTGAAATTAGATTTGAATAAAACTGAGGCTCTTGTTTCTTGTCATCCCAGTTTCAGAGACATCACCAGAAGCGAGGGCAGGAATACCTCTAAAAAGCCATATGTGATGATACACAATAGAAAATGTACATCACCAAATGTCACATTACGAGCTCCATCCCAGTGTGAAAGCCTGACTCAGTGGCTCGTACGTCGCTGGCTTCACAACACGTCATTGGCAACTATTTGTGGCTGGTTCAGGGTTTACAGAACGTCCAGAGATGTTCCAGAAACATGCTGATTGTTCCTCACAAAACAATGAAACAATTAAAAATATTTCTGTTTCATGTATACAAAAGCCACAGAGATGTTTCCATTTGAACAGACAGACAGTGATATTAAACACATGCTTTTCAAATATCAGTAGTGAAGTTTAAACGTTACACTTTATTTATTCAAGACATGCCTGTGGAACTGATCATTTAGCCCGCTGTGTCCTGGATCAAAGTCGTTTCAACCACTCAAGACATCTTCATCTAATACATAACAACGTATATGTTGAAAACCTTGGATATCTTGCAATATTTTGTCATATATCTGAAATGTCCATGGAGTCATCTGTCTAGTCTGTAAACTGCGAGGACAAATCATGTGTCCCGACCCCCCGCAGCTCAGGTAAAACCCCTGCCAGGTACGGTGGTCCTGACCAAGCCAAGCACAAAGATCTGGAGATGGTCCCTACAGCGATGTCCCAGTGGCATTGAAGGATGGGTCAAATGCAGAGGACAAATTTCCCTAAGGGGGACAGTAAAGTGTACCTCAATTTAATTGTATTAGTCCTTGGGATAGGTTCATGATTGACACTGCTTTGCACTCTTTCTCTCTCTCTGTTCTTCTCTTTTTTTCTCTCTCTCTTTCTCTCTCGCACTCCTTTTTTTTCTTTTTTACAGTATAGCGTCAAACACATACTTTGAAGACGTACAACTACAGTAAGTAAATGCACCTTTCCAGTTGGCTGCCATTAAAAGAAAGACAACAACAACAACATCTCTCTCTCTCTTTCTCTCAGCTTTATCGCACTCCTTTTTATTCTTATTTTATTTTTCACGGTATCGCGTAAAACACATACTTTGAAGACGTACAACTACAGAAGACGTACAACTACTGTCCGGCATCAGTGAAAAACCATCAGTTGCTGAACCTAACACAGAGGCCATGAACTGCAGTTCAGAGAGTGCAAAGAGTGGCAGAACACACCTGACCAGAAGACAGTGATGGCAAATGTCTGCAGACCATCGTCCTCGAGGAAGAACAAACTGACACACATTGTCGGTGACTTTGGCCCCGCGCTCTCTATGACAGCGCCGAGGTCGAGTGCGCGCTTCGCTGGCCGCGTCATGTGACCGGGCTCGAGACTGCGGCGGTATCCGGGTCAAGGTGAAGGATTTGGAGCCTCCGGCGGACCACCCATGCTCCGAAAAGCCACCACTGTTGCTTTAGATCAGAGCGGCCGATCGTAAGCAGGAGGGTCCCGGGAACAGGAGTTCACGCCGAGGGAACAAATAACTTCACAGCTTTTCAAACAAAGAAATTAGCCCCGGCGTCTTTGGGATGACGGGATCCATCAGAACCAATTTTCCACTAAACAAATGAGTTGATCAAGAAATGTTGTACTTTAAAGGTTTAGACGGATCCATTCGTGACTTTATGAAGGGAAAATATCTGAGTTTGGAGTGAATATGAATGAATGAAAGACGTCTGTCAAATGCGATAAACAATTTTGGCAACATATTTTGTATTTATTAAGTTATTAAAGGGTTTTTTTTTGGCCCGTAGGCTTTAATTTGACAGGACAGTGCAGTGTGAAATGAGGATGAGACACACATGTAAGTACTCATTTTCAGCCATTAACATTTGAGAGAAGACTGAAATATGAACTGCTCCACAAATACAAGACTCCCGTGCATTTCAGAACACGTTTGTAGAGGTCTCAGCTACAGGAATTTTGTCTATGCCTTCTCAACAAAAGTTACCACACAAAAATGTAATATTCAAATAATAAATACAGCATTTCCCTTTGAGACAGCCAAAACACATCTGGGTTTTCTTGTTGGATCATATCATACAAACAAATCCTTAAATGAAATCCATCCTGTACCATAAATCCATAAATGAAGGAATGTTAAGTGTATTTTTTTCTGGCCAATGTGAAAGGAAGGTTGCTGGTTCGATATCCAGGTTAAATTGTGCTAAACGAGGTCAAAAAAGGATAAACCCAGTCAAAATCAAGACTAAAAGAGCAGATCAAGACTCCAACGTGGTAAAAATCAGGATTTAACACAGGTTAAAACATGACTAAACATAATAATACTGTACCATATAACTTAACAGAGCAGTGGTCAGTACCTTGTCCTTGCGCCTCCTCTGACCCCCGGCGTGTGTCCCGTGCAGCTCCAGCAGGACACAGCCCACCAGCGCGTACCATCCCACCTGAAAGAGCATGACTATGGGCCTGAGGACAGCAGCTCTGAGGGAGAGCGCTGGAGAGCTCAAACCCACAGCCGAGCACTGTCAGGAGGCCACGCCCACCCTTCACCCGGCCCCGAGCTCAAACATACATCCAGAAAAAACAATGCTCTAATCTGGCATCGGAGCTGCTTTGAAACCTGATGCGAGTGCCTGAGGCTGCCGGAGCTGAGAAGGAGTCAGAACGTGAGAACATGTGAAGAACATGCCAAGAACTCGTGAAGAACATGTCGATTTTATGCATTCAACCGCATGATAACAGCGATTCCAGGTAAATCTGGAAGGACGAGGAAGTCATCTAAACAGACCGCGTGATTAATCTGCGTCAATTCATGATCAATGCATCCATTTTCTATGATTAATTGCAGGAGTCAACACTTTGACAGCCCCACTCAAAATCCATGTGTTGAGGGGAATCATCATCAATACAAAGTGCAAAGTGAAATATGCTTAAATCATCTCTGATCTCAGATGCTGGAGTCCACTCCCTTCACCGTCCTAATGCCTGTGCTTGTTTTTAAACTCATTCTGATCATTTCGGTGCTCATGCCGTTTCAATGCCATTTATCTTTGTAGCGCCCAAACTCACAACAGCAGTTGCCTCGACGGGCCTCCCAAACAGAACAAACAACGATACCAACATTATCAGGCAAAACAATGTCCACAGGATTTAAGCAAGTGGATAACTGTCCCAGAGCATCCCCCTTGTCCTTAGACCCTCCTCCTCGGCAAGGAAAGACTACAAACAACCCAATGGGAAAAAGTAAAAACCTCGAGGAGACGCACAGTGAAGAAGAGATCTTACTGCCACAGACGGACGGGCTTCAGAAGGTCCAGTTACGAGGGAGAGAGTGTGGTTCATCTAGTGCAGGGAGAGATGTTCTCACTATCATCCATCCGTTATAGTTGTGCTGACTGTTGTACACTTTCATGATAAGCACGGTTTCAAGCGAATTTGAATGAAATGTATTTCTGTAACGCCCACAAAGCCTCGAAGGGAAACTGCTGTTTATGAAAGACGACGCCAAAAACCACCCATAAAAAGACGAAATTAAAGTGCTTATGACAGGTTTTTACGAAGAAGAAGAAGAAGAAGAAGAAGAAGAAGAAGAAGAAGAGAAAAGGATCAGAACCAGAGAAGCCACAGAGCCAGAACCACAGCTGAAGGAAACATCAACGGGCTATGCAGCGCAGACTTGATTTACGCGATCCAGGGCGAGACCTCCTCCTCTGAACCGACCAGCGTCATGGCAACACATTTCAATAGGAGCAGATGAAGGCGGAGGCGTGTCGAGTGGAGCGCGGAGAAACGCACATGTGCGAATGTCTCCGATGAGGCGTGTTACGTGCAGAAAAGTCCCTCCAAGAACACACTGCTGAACGAACACGAAACACGACGTGAGCGTGACATCACAGCACTGGAGAGTGAACGTTTTCTCTAACGTTCTTTTTGAACAGAAGCTGCTAACCTGCTCACCCTGTACTTAGGACCTCTGCTGCCATGTTTTACTGTTTGGCAATTGCTATTCATTTTGACAGGACAATCGTAGCATGAAAGGGGGAGAGAGACAGAGTGTAGAGAGACATTCAGCAAATTTCCTAATCGTGTCCCCATCTTGCCTCCGTGTCTCCTTCGTGTCTCTTTCGTGTCTCTTTCGTGTCTCTTTCAAATCTCCTTCGTGTCTCCTTTGTGTCTCCTTAATGTCTCCTCCAAGTTTCCTCCATGTCTTCAAGTCTCCTTCATGTCTCCTCCATGTCTCCTCCATCCTCAAGTCTCTTCATGTCTCCTCCATGTCTCCTCCATGCCTCTCCAAGTCTCCTCCATGCCTCTTCCAATCTCCTCCATGTCTCCTTCATGTCTCTTCCCAGTCTCCTTCATGTCTCTCATGTCTCCTCCAGTCCTTTCAATGTCTCCTCCATGTCTCTCATGTCTCTCTCCTTCATGTCTCCTCCATGTCTCCTGTCTCCTCCATCTCCCTTCCATGTCTCCTCCATGTCTCCTCCTCCATGTCTCTTCCAAGTCTCCTTCCATGTTCCTGTGTCTTCAGTCTCCTCCATCCTCCTCCATGTTCCTCCTTCATGTTCCCTCCTCCAATGTCTCCTCATGTCCTCCAACATCTCCTTCATGTCCCTCATGCTCCTCCATGTCTCTTGTCCTCCTCCTCCATGTCTCCTCCATGTCTCCATCATTTCTCCTTCATGATTCCTTCCCAGTCTCCTCTCTCCTCATGTCTCTTCCAAGTCTCCTTCCATGTCTCCTCCATGTCTCCTCATGTCTCTTCCAAGTCTCCTTCATGTCTCTCCATTGTCTCTCCTCTCCATGTCTCTTCCAAGTCTCCTTCATGTCTCCTCCATGCCTCCTCCAAGTCTCCTTCATGTCTCCTCCATGTCTCCTCCATGTCTCTTCCAAGTCTCTCCTTCATGTCTCCTCCATGTCTCCTCCATGTCTCTTCCAAGTCTCCTTCATGTCTCCTCCATGTCTCCTCCATGTCTCTTCCAAGTCTCCTTCATGTCTCCTCCATGTCTCCTCCATGTCTCTTCCAAGTCTCCTTCATGTTCTCCTCCATGTCTCCTCCATGTCTCTTCCAAGTCTCCTTCATGTCTCCTCCATGTCTCCCTCCATGTCTCTTCCAAGTCTCCTTCATGTCTCCTCCATGCCTCCCCTCCAGTCTCCTTCATGTCTTCCTCCATGTCTCCTCCATGTCTCCTTTATGTCTCCTCCATGTCTCCTCCATGTCTCTTCCATGCTCCTCCTTCCATGTCTCCTCATGTCCTTCATGTCTCCTCCATGTCTCCTCCATGTCTCTTCCAAGTCTCATGTCTTCATGTCTCCTCCATGTCTCCTCCATGTCTCCTCCATCTCTTCCAAGTCTCCTTCATGTCTCCTCCATGTCTCCTGCCTCCTCCATGTCTCCTTCATGTCTCCTCCATGTCTCCTCCATGTCTCCTTCATGTCTCCTCCATGTCTCCTCCATGTCTCTTCCAAGTCTCCTTCATAACTGCCTTTGTTTTTGCGCACACAAACGCGTCAGCCATTAAACCATTTTATAACGCGGCGTCAGAACAACCTGCACTTGACCCGTTAGTGACCGAGATGAATGTGCCCACTGAAAGCCATTATCGCGGCACCAACAGGGCTGGTGGGCATGAGGACCACTTGCCCCTTTGTCTAACTCACACGCTGCAGACGTGGAGAAATCAATGGCAGCAGGAACAATTAAGAGTCCACAGAGACGATATAAACCTAAACCGTAGTCACTTTAAAACAAGAATCCGCCTCTTAAACGGTGTAATAACTAAAGTTTGAGGCTTTAGTGTTGTAGTCCGGACTCTGCAGACTCAATCAAGCGTGAAGTGACCACTGACACCGGAGTGGAACACAACTCATCAGCAACATGCAACACATGTGCAGTTGCGTGCCCAGTCGATATAAAAACAAGTAAAGCCTTGAGAGAGTTCTGAAATACACCAGAGTAAATCACAGGAACTCACATGTATCTTGTGAACGTTCTCCCAGAACGTTCCTGTTCATTAGCCTGTATAAGTTAGTGTAAGTATTCGGGCACATCAACATTTTTGGAGGCACACACAATCTAATTTCTAGCTACGCCACCGTCCAGAAAGCACTTAAATGTGAATTCTAGCATTAAAACAATAATTGAATTGAATCGTACGAGGTGTTTCACGAAGCGAGACTGAGCCAAAGGAAAAGCTTATTCGGGCAATCCAGGTTTATCAATTCTTCAATTAGAAATGACGTAACCGCGCTTCGCCAGTGGTGCAGTGGTTAAATGCGTTGCACACGTGGGTCCAAGTCCAGCGCTCTGCATTTCCCCTCTCTCTCCCCCTTTCACGTGACAATCGTCCTGTCGAATAAAGCCTTCGGGCCAAGAAAAAGCATTCCTAAGGTAAAGCTTTAGTTAATGAGGTTCGTTTGACAGAGCGAGCTTATTGTTGACATGTTTATATTGTTAAGTCCCAGTGCACATTAACTTATCCACTTTTAACCCATGAATGATGAGATGTAGAAGAAGAGCAGGCTGACACGGCGCCATTAGCTGCATTTATCTACGTGTGATTTACGCGCAGCCCGTCCTAACTCACTCCTGCACAGACAGACGAGAGGTTTGAGGGGGGAAACGCTGGTCGCCTGGAACAATCTGCAGCGTCATTTACTCACATAACTCAAAGTATTACATTCCAAAGATCGTTCACGCAATATATCAGAGACAATAAGTGTTTCAAATTTACTGAGTGAACACACAAACTGTACACCTTTCTGACAGGTATGTAGACATTACTTTTACCCATGGTTATTTCTACTACTTAATACTTAACTTCAGCCTTTTTCTACTTCTACTCAGGTTAAGACTAAATGGTAAAGAGAAGTGTTCATTGTCATACAAGGGAGAAATAATAAATGAATATATAATGTGCATTAATGGTGCAGTTTTCAGGTGTTTTGCTTCATTAATCTGGTGTAGTAGTTTGCAGGGTGCTCTGCGATTTACAACCTCCCATCAGTCTACAATAGCATGTGCTCTGGATACAACGCCCATCTGGTCCTAGAACTAGCAATACTGAGCCAAGTCTGGGCAGAAAGCGAACCAGTCCAAATGCTGAGGGGGGGACGGTGACAGGAAAACAAGGGCAGGATCTATTTGAGCTCAGAAAAGTATAAACGCCAATTCTCAAACCCTTTCCAGCAGATTGAAAATGACTCAGAACAGTGTCCAGACGGCTACCTTTGAACCCCTCTCTATCCTGGTGTGTTGAGGTTGTGTCCTTGGTTTTAAAATTCAAAACACCTTTTGGTCTACATCATCTGGCGGCAATCCAGGGAAGTGATCCTCAAAATCCATACGACTTTGCCAATTTATGACCGTCTCACTGCTCAACTTCCCTTCAGTGCAAAGTAAATCTAGTTGATGAGCCTAATTTAATCTGCTTCACTCCTCGGCGCACTTGACCCTTGCTGCCAACAGGACTGTGTACCAGAAAAGCATTTCAAACTGTGTATTTGTTTGTGAAAAGGCAGATCAGGTTATCAGGTAACTTTATTTATACCCACAGGTAGAAGTAGGTTCCATACACACACGCACACACACACACACACACACACACACACAGACATAAGATCATGGATTCAAAACAGAGAACGTACCCCACACTGAAAAGAAAGGTCTTGGATAAAACCATAAAGACAATTAAACATTTACAGTCAGCATTAAAATAATTACACAAATAAACAATTAAGGTGCAAATTGCAGTTTAATTAGCAAATAAAGGGCTGCTGGGATGAAGCTGTTTTACATCTCGGCACCAAGAACTTTTGCCCAGATGGAAGAAGCTGAAAGTCATTGCACAAAGTCATCATTTACGAAGGGCGTGGCCAAGCGTTGGGGCTGCCTGAAGTTCGGAGACTCGGGACGCAGCCGGGTGTCTCCGCTCACTTTCCCGGACCGTTTTACAATTTGGGAAAGCCGTTTTTTGTGTTTTTGATGGAAAGACTGCCATTGCACGAAACCAAACAAAATGAAAGAGTCATCATGGTCTTGTCAGTGTTAAAAAAAATGACAGTTTTCTCATACAATACGAGCTCTGGTGGCGCTTCTTTCCCTCATCAAACTCGCAATTCATGCCCAAATCTCAAGGTAACTCACTAAAATGCTCAAAAGTGTCTACTGTCCAACACCTCCAAACAAACACTCTTCAGAACTCTGGACCTGCATCTATTGGACCTGCGCTGATGTGTCTGACCGGGCCCTGACCTGTGACCTTTGCCGTGGTCCTCACCCTAACCCAGATGACCAGAGATAAGTACAAGGCTGCAGAGTCAGACCGCACTGAGGGGGAATGTACAACAGCGATATTATCAGGGGATTAGCCGCGCAGTGACACGTTGATTTACGGCCCGGAGCTTTTGCAGACAACTAAAGACACGAAGTAATGACTTTGACATACTTTAGGTACAACTATCAATCATAAGAATAATAACACACATGTATAGTCAGCTGTACTACACGTATGTCTGTGGGCCTATGTATAAAATATTAAATCAGACAAGATTGATAGCCCTTCAAAATAACAGTGATACCACATTAAAAATATATAAAATACATTTAAAACTTCAATATTAAAAAACGAATATATCAAATAAAAATATATATATATTTAAAAAAAAAAAATCAAATATATATGTATTTTTAAAAAAATCAAATATATCAAATGTATTCTGAAAAAAATATACTTTTTTATTTTTATTTTACTGGTGGTTTAACTTAATCTTTAAAGTGAAAAAGAAGAAGAGCCTATGTTTAGTACAGCAAATATATTATTCATTTTAAAAAATCAAAGGAATTCTGAAAAGTAATATTTGTAATTGTAAACTTTTTAAGAATGTATAATTTAACAGACTTTTCTTGATTTTTGTGCTGTGGTTGAGAGCAGTTTTACGGACTTTTCATAACCATTCAGCTGTTAGACTGGTCTTTTGTCTGACTAAAGGCAGACAGAAACCAACAATTTACATCTTAATCACCAAATAATCAAGCGTTTGACCCGAATACCATATCGAACCAAGGCTATATGCTTTCTCTGTTTTCTAAGACTGTTTTGTGGAGTTCTGGGCTTTTCGGGTTTTTTTGTATCAGTGATTAAACTGTCAGAAAACTTTGAGGACTGTCTTGCGCTCAAACCCAGAGCAGTCTGGTGCTGCGGCGGCGGCCCTTCTGGTGCGTGCGGCCGTTGTGCCACTTGGCCGCGTGCCCGCTCCTCAGATGAAACGCTGGATGATCTCAGAGCCGTGTCAGACTGATGAATGGGGCTGCTCAGACCGTGTGTGCCGTGGCTTGCAGCAGGAGCCATTGTTTGACAGCTTTTATGAAGGAGGCCTCTCCGGAGAGCTGCTGGGACACGGAGCAGGGTGCGCCGCAGAAACGCGCCGCCTTCGCCTTCGCCTCGGCTTGACTTACTGTTTCACTGTGACAGGTGCTCAAGTCTGAACTGCAGAGACCTGACAGCACCGGGGGTAAGAACAAGGCCAGCGTAGGCAGGGCAGAGGAATCACATGTCAAACGGATTGCATCCAGACACGAGTTTGTTTCTTTGGGTTATCGTCTGTTTTCAAGCTTCCAAATCCAAATCTCTGAGCGCCGAGGCAGTCGCACCCGATCCCTGTATGACAGAGCCGGTTTCAGTTCAGTCTCCCTGCCCACGGTGTCTAAGGAGGCGGCGGTCAAAGGTGAAACTCGGTGCAGTCTTGCAGTAATGATGTAAAACTATAGGTTGCTGCTTGGTTTTTCCGCTCGTCAAAATGACAAACTGCCTTCAATGCTCGGTTAACACACCCTCTGGTTGGTTTCCAGGATATCCTTTTTGGGGCTTATCAATGAAAGTAAGATATAATTACCTTTCGACTTCAGTTTATACGACCCTATTCTGTAGTTACACGAAGAATAAATTAATAAAACAGTTGCATGGAACATTTGGCTCAGATTTACAATACGTTTTTTAGGTTCTGGGGAAGAAATGATGTATTCACTGGCATTGGTTGCTATTGGGGATCAGCAGTTACTTAAAGCCAATTATCAATATTACTACTGGAACTGAAACATCTGGATCAGTCTGGATCTTCTCCCTTAAGTTTGGTGTGTAGCTTTTTTCACACTTTTAAATCATGTATTAAATATTTATAAGACATTGACCACAATTCTGAGGAGCAAAACCAAAAACATTCTTTGTTAAATGCCCCTTCTTAAATCTGTCGTTAAAAATAAAAGTTAACATACCAGGAAAGTCAAACACAGTTGTAAGTGGACACATGTTTACACACTACACATGCAATACCCACAGACGAAATACTTCAAAAAAAAGCTCCAGGCCGGACGCAGGGCAAACCCATTAGAGACATGGAAACCGTTGAGGGGCTCAGAGTTCATCACGACGGCTCTGTGACGTGTGTGATGTGAGTGTTTAACCAAAGTCCATGTGCATCTGATGAACACGGGTTTAATGTCCCTGAGGAAGCACCTGTCACGCCGCCTCTGCACCACGGCTCGGGAAACACCACAGTGGCTTTCAAATGTGGGTTTCAAAGAGCAGCAGAAAACACCTTTCTCCACCACAGCTCCAGACGCAGCCCCTCGCTCGGTCATGGTCTAACGCAAAGCAGACCACGACCAACAAAGTCGGAGCTTCTAATTCCCTTTCTCTGTGCTCAACATGACACGCTCCAGCTACATCCAGCTTCTTCTTTTTGTATCCGTTTGTCAATCCAACTCCATCGACAGAACATCAGAGAGTCCGCAGGTTGGAAGTGTCTGGTTATTCACTTGCAACGTGCTGGATCCCAAACTTTCAATTGGAAGAAGCCAAAGCACACGTTATGAGGAAAGAGTAAGTCCAAAGTAGGACAAGGCAATATGACAAAAAAAACACCAACATACTGACAATCACCGTCTTGAAATGATTGGATAATTGTCTCAAGTCAATGACACAAAATTCCATTGGTGGAAGATGACAGGAGCTGATTGCTGATTGGCCAAGCCTTTGCTGTTGACAGGGCTCAACTCAACTGGTTTAACTATTCCACAGCACAAGGCCAAACTAGGACAGCGGCAGGACAGTGGTGACCGGATTGTAGATCAGTCAAGGGCTCAAGAGAATACATTTAAATGAGCCACACGCATGCCCAGTCCAATTTGGCAACCGGCCTATCAGATCAGGGTGGTAAAGATAGGTAAAAGGTGCAGATGAGGCAGCGGAGGTCGTCTTCCAGGCTTCACAACTATCAACCATGTCATGTTTCTACGCCTCGGGGTGGAAAACATGAACCAGTAAGACATTCCTGTTTATTTTAAGCCGGGCAACAGTTGAAGACAAAAACGAGTTCATCCTAAGGACAAGATGCCGACACAAAAAACGAGCAATGTAGTGTATTCTGTCCAATGCAAGTGAAGAACGCTGAAATCTGAGTGTTACAGGTGAGACTAAACAGACACTGCACAAGAGGCTGTATCCACAGACATGCAAATCCAGGACCACAGGCATGCAAGTCAGGACCACAGACATGCTAATTCAGGATCACAGACATGCAAATCCAGGACACAGACATGCAAATCAGGACCACAGACATGCAAATTCAGGACCACAGACATGCAAATTCAGGACCACAGACATGCAAACAGGATCACAGACATGCAAATCCAGGACCACAGACATGCAAATTCAGGACCACAGACATGCAATTCAGGACCACAGACATGCATGACCAGATGCAAATCAGGACCACAGACATGCAAATTCAGGACCACAGATGCCAATTCAGGACCACAGAAATGCAAATCAGGACCACAGACATGCAAATTCAGGACCACAGACATGCAAATTCAGGACCACAGACATGCAAATTCAGGACCACAGACATGCAAATTCAGGACCACAGACATGCAAATCCAGGACCACAGACATGCTAATTCAGGACCACAGACATGCTAATTCAGGACCAGGAGCAGGAGGAGAGATGGTTTGAGTTGAGGAGGCCTCTTTGAACAGAAATGGAGGTCCATGGCTCAATATACCAGGAATATACAGCACAACTCTTGAGACCATGAGCAGGAAACAGCTCGAGCCGTTCATACAGTATGTTCATCAGGTACTCATCAGTGACGATGGAGCTGCGGCCATCACAGGGCTGTCCCTACAGTAAAGAAGATTAATCGCAGGTGAAACTTAGGCAGGGAAAAGCTACTTGATGAACAAAACAGGCTAATATCAGGAGGCCCCGCCCTGTTGAGAATGACTCTTGCATGAGGAAAAAAAGTGTCCAGATGACTTCAACTGAATCTGTGTCTACAATGGAACGCTCCTGGACAAATGAGGGATTACACAGACTATAAAGCTATACTATGTCCTCTCTGTAGGCCACACACTAACTTTCCTGTGTCAAATCTGCTGAATTAAAGCAAAAACTCAATCAAGTTTATTGTAATTGGAACACTCTTTTCAAACAAATGCCAAAGCATGACTGAAAATTGGCCAAATCAGTAACTCAGACAGCACAAGTGTGGGTTTATTCTAAAATAACTCCGCACAACAGAACTGAAGCAGATGTACTGGCAGAAACAGGCCAACAGCGTTTGAATCTCATTTAGAAAGCCCGGCGCAGTTTGTGGTTATAGCGGAGATAAAGCGCACGACATCAGCACAAAGGCATGTTACTAGAAAGAGCCCTACCGTAGGCTGTGATTCGTCCGAACGCTTCTCATAGACCTGAGAAAGTAAATTCAAGCCAGCCGGGGGCCTTGAGGCAGCCAGTCCTTCTATTTCAGACATGTGTTACTCGGTGAGGCCAATGTAAACACAAGCAAAGCACCAGGATCTGTGGCGTTACCGAGCGGCTGCGTGTGGACACATGGGCCGTAATCACAGCTCATTGGGGGAATTAAAGGAAGTAATCTCAAATACTTAACATCAACAAATAAAGAAAATGAGTTTGACTTTTAAACACTCCGTCTGGACAGTGATTAATGTCCGGGACAGGAAGAGTTGGCAAGGAGAAATAAACTTTGAGACGCAAGCGTCGTTTCGCAGTAACGATCCCGGCTAACGAGAGTCGAGATCGTTCTGACGCTTGGACTTGTTTTGAGCCCGGTTTAATTCGGATCTAGACTTGATTTAGTCCTGTTTTAGTAAAAAAAAAAAAAAAAAAAAAAATGATATGTCGACATTTTTCTGCATTATCTTAGCAACTAGTTATTCTAATTTTGCATGTCTCCAAAAACAATTGTAATATTTTTCGACAGATCTCCCACCTGAACTGGTCTTGCCCTGGCCTGGACCATGTTTAGTTCAGTTAACCATCAAACCAAGCGGGACCAGAAAAGGTTCGTCTGTTTATCTTCTTCATATCTTTTGCCTGTTGAGGTAAGAATTGTACCCAGGACTTTCTTATTTAAGATATCGTTAAAGGTTCTCAACTTCCCTTTTCTGCGGGGTCCGTAACCTGCTTGTCTTCATGGGGATGTTTTAGATTTGCCAAGAATGTTCCACGGTACGGCTTTAAACCACCAGGCAGGTGTAACAGCTCGGATCTCACATGTTTTTTTCTAAAGTTTAATGCCATACAGTGGAACATTACAGGCAAGTCAATAACATCCCCCTGGAGAAAAGAAGGTCCTGGCCCAGAAAAAGTTACAACACAATAAAAGCAACAGATTTTTGAATATGTAAAACAGGCACGTCCAAACTACGGCCCGGGGGCCAAATGCGGCCCTCAGACCAATTTTTGTTGGCCCTCTGCCTTCTTGCTAAGTTGGTCCATACAACAAAAAGTAGTAAGTAAAATTTGTAAAATTGGACAAATTCAAGCATTTTGATGTTTTACCAACAAAATATTAATGTTCCAAGTCTTATTAAAGGTGTGAAAGTTCATCCAAACTATGTTAAATGCAACATTTTGAATGATTCACTTCGTTGTCGAGCTGTCTGTGGCCCTCTGCTCCGTATACGTTTCAAAATGCGGCCCTCGGTGAAAAAAGGTCGGACACCCCTGATGTAAAACATACCAACCAACAATGTTTCCCTTTCGGACCCGATGTGGACTCGCTCTTGATCTTGTTCTCGTCCAGATTTCGTTTCGGATTTAGTCCTGGTTTGATCAAATGTGAACTCCATGTTTGTTTTTCCAGTTTGCTTTTGGACAATTCGCTAACTGAAGTTGAGCGCCCACTGGTGGTTATTTACCAGAACACAGCCTTGACATTAGAAACGGAGGGAAACGCTTTGAACGCACAGAGCTGTTTATGGATGAAAAAGGGAGCATAAATGAGCCTTGAGTAGAGCTGGGCGATGGATTGAAAGATCGACAGACCGAGATCGAGTCATGTGAAATCGTCAATTATTTGGGGCGTTTTTTTTTTTTTAATGGAGAGTCCACAGTCGAGCCTCTGTCAGTAAAACATGTGGTTTTGAGCAGACTTTGGAGGAAGAAATTTGAATATTATTATAGTTTATGTTCATGAAATTCTTATGAAAGCCATTTTAACTTTGCTTCTGGAAAGGACCGTTCTACACATCCTCTACACTACTGCCTGCAAATATTCTACTGAATATTTCGCTTTGCTCTCAACGACATTCGCACAAGAGGGTTTTGAAAACACAGCTTGCGTAAATGCAAAAGGAATATTCCCGAAAGATTAACAAAGAATTTAAATGACTGGTTGAAACGCACAGTAAATAACGGAACAAAGATGAGAAATTACAGAGAAGCCGCGCTGTATGAAGCACAGTCTTTCTTCTGCGTTTGTATTACTGTTTGTGTGTTTTTAATCACATTTTTACCCCTCGTATATCAGTCCCGTCGCGCAGAGTGAACACAGAGCGTGCCCTGTTATTATATCATAATTAATGAGCGGTGGCAGATGAACTGTTGTAGCGGGCCACTACAAAGGCCTGATCCCGGCCGACGGAGACGGATGGAGCTGCCGTCTGACAGGTCACACAAACACAAACACGTTCCACACGCTCTGTCCCAGGCCTCGATACCCAAAACACTGCAGCTCCGCAGCAGCAGAAGCAGCGGCCACTTCAGCCGCTTCATCTCCTCAACCGATCATCCTCTTCCTTCATCTATCTTTACCGAGTCACAAAACTATTTAATGCCTCATTTTGTCTTTCTCTGTGTGAGTCTTTCCTGGCAGTGTCGTCACAAGGCTCTAGATCATCCTAAAACTGTTCAGGAAAGGTCAGATTGTGTCCTGTTCGTGTGATTGCTGTAGTATTGAAAATGTACAGTGACAGTATGTACTTTCAAGCCTCGTTTTAGCATCAATTACTAATCTGACTATCGATACTTTTGACAATCCCTGGTTGAGATGAAGATTGTTCCTACAGTTGCAACGAGTAAAGAGACGTTTATTTCTCATCAGAACAGGAAACCACAGATTTCTCATCGTGGTAAGGACTGGGCCATGTATTGTTCGTGATTTGCTTTCGGGGCAATATGAAACTTGGAATATTGTGATATAGTTTTGCATACACTGCAGCCGATTTTCCTTGCAGTTGCAGAGGGAGGCAGATAGGGACTGCAGCAAATTGTGAATGCGAGACATGATGGAGCTGTGGTGTGGAGGCTGCAAGGCAAGAGTTCCAAAGCTTCAAGAGTACTGAGAGACCACTCGGACCGCACACGAGCTACAATGGTGCGGCGACGCTCCGGATCCTTTCATTTAGAGTTTATTTTCACCAGACGCCGCAGCCCTTTTCTCTCCCATGGTTAGTTACCGCGTGAACATGAGGTCTTGCAAGTGCTGTTTTAAAAGCCTGTGACCGCGAGAGCTTATTATAGATTTGTATCATTAAACATTTTTTATAGCATCAATTATATCATCACTTAAATTGTTATAACAAAGTTTCAGACCAAGTCCAAGTCCAAGTGTGTCCTGGTTCAAACCTAGTCCAAGTGTGCCGCGGTTCAGCCCTAGTCCAAGTCTAAGTAGTGGACGAGGTCTGGTGTGGGACTTGGACTGTGAAATAAAATGTGCATTATCCTGTACACAATTAAGCATTCGTTTGTTTGAAGAAAATGCTCAAAGTGAGTCCAGGTCAGTGCTGAAAGCGGCCTGTGGTTCAACAGCTGGATTCCATCACCATGACAACAGCTCTGGTTTACAGCTGTGGACTTCAGGGGTTTGTGCTTTTTCGTCGTTTCCTGTGTTGTGTGACACCGCGTGCTCCGGAGAGGTGTTTTCCACGTCTCCGCGGCAGCCAGAACCTACTCACAGTTCGGCTGAAGCCCAGGAACGACGGCTCCTCCAGTGGCCCCAGAAGATCCTCCAGGTGGTTCGAGGACAGCAGCAGACTCTGGGGATAGACAGCAACATGTGACCATTTAGGTTCAAATACAACACGATTCAAGTAATTTTTTTTGGCCCGTAGGCGCGATTAGACAGGACAGGACGAGGAATGGGGATGAGAGTGGGGAAGGAGTGCCATCTACTCAAGTACCAACCAAGAAAAAATGCACTGTAATGTGTTTTAATTAAAAGCAATGCATATGACTATTCACCACGGTAGCCTCGGCCTTGGCAAGTCATATTTCTAATCATTTTACTTTGTGCATTTAGTTCTAGCTCTTTTCAGAGTCACTTGTTTTTCAGCGCTTACCTCAGAGAAAAGCCCCACTCAAGATCAAGGATTTCTCTGCAGTTCAATTATTTGCTGAATTTAGATTGAATTGAATCCAGATTTGTCATCTTTTGGGCTTGTTCAGTATTAATTAATCACCTCCCTGAACTTGTGGAGAGGCAAATCGGACTTACAACAGGACTGGAAACCCTCTAGAGTGTGACTGAGCGCGTTAGATCCGCGCGGCGCTGTGATTTACGCCTTGGCAGAGGTCCGTGTGTTGACGTGTGTTGATGGATGCGCGCTCGGCTGTCCTCACCTCGGGCCGGTTGTTGTTGTTGCTGTCGGTGCGCGGGGCTCGTACGGCTTTCGAGCGCGTCCCGTCACAGCGGGGCGGCGGGCGGCTGCACTGGCGCCCGGCCGCATCGGGATCGCCCATCACGAAAGTCAGGTGCCGGAGGTCGCCCTGAACACACGGAAACATAAATACATGACGCAAAATGCTCTGCGGACACGTTCAACTGAGAAATAGGATTCCAAATGGTTGTAATCCTCTAAACTCTGGCTGACGGTCTGATTGGGTCAACAACTAGACTAACTTTCGCAGGACTTTGATCCGTTCGTGGCAACTGAGACCAAATTCAAGATGTGCGAAGAGTTCACGTTGATCTAGAATAGCCTCAGCTGAAGCGATATTCAAATCCAGAACCCACAGTTTATGCAGATCCCTTCTGACGCCATCAAACGTGCCCGTTCAAACAGCTGATTTATATCAAGCACAGTAAATTACTACTTCAAACACAGACTTCAAACCTTCTGTGCACATGTGAGGTCTTATTTCAGCGTGTTCAATATTGTCCCATTTTAACAAAAACAGATGACATAATAACTTGTTTAGTGAGTTTAATCTGTATTTTTCGGGGACCATCCACGTACTAATTCCATAATCTTACAAACAGAAAAGATGATCTGTATTTTATTCAGCTACTGCTGCTTTCCATCTTCACAATACATTACAACTACAACTAACCAAGATTGGATTAGTCACAAAAAAGCACAATGTGCACATTCAACATGCAATTGCAGACTTTCTGGGACATTCCACTAATGGTTTAAAATACGTATCTTTTTGGATTTATATCGACAAAATATATATAAAATCGCATTGCTGTTTTAGAGATATGCCAATTTAATGAAAAGAATATTTAAAATGACCTAAGAATGAGACAGAAACATATGATATAAAGTGATATTTCTGCATTTTTGTTGTTAGTTTTATGGTCCATTCAAGGTTTCGTGCAATACTTGAACCTTATTCACAGAAAAGGTTTAACACATTCCTAATGCAGTGTTAAAATATTGTCTGAATAGCGCGATAACGCAAAAAATATCGCCCACCCACCCATAGTCGCTCAATAACACCGTTCAGAAATGTGTTGAAACTTGCTTTTAAGTGAAATAGTTGGGGTTTAAGAGAAAGAACTGTTAAACAATAGAAATAACTCTTCCAGAATCACTATCACAAAAAAAGTTAAGTTTTGTTTGTTTGGATAAAGATACAATTATGTGTGTTATGTGTGTCCTGTCAGTTTTAAGTCGGTGGCATTAGAAGAACATTTAATACACACTTAAATGAGGATTACCCGGTTGCCCAGAGCACTTCACTTTTATGTAATGAAGACAGTGTGAGGTCTGACTCATCGGCGACGCTGACAAGTCTTTCTGTAGCTTTTGTTGACGGATACAATCGTCGAGACTTATCCTTTAAACCCAGCCGTTGGAGATAATATCATCGCGCTCGCCGTCCCGTAACTAAACCTGAGAAGCACTGATCCTGTAATCGCCGTAGAGACAGACTGCATCAAAACTTTGGAAACGGATTAGATGTTGGACAGTGGTAGCAAACAAAGCCTTTCTCTTTGTGACTGAGCATCTCATTAGCTGCGTTTCCACACACGCAAAATGGGCATATTTTCCACATTTGCATAGGAAAAGTGCATAAATTAGACTTCTCTGTGTGGTCACATGTTTCAGGTGAATGTACACGACCAAACAACAGGCTTGGAGGGGTTAAAGGCCCTTCATCATTGCAGCTTGCGAGTGTAACCTATTTATGTATTAATTGACCTTTATTTAACCAGGAATGTCCCACTGAGATTTACATTTTAAATATGATGCATTACTTGTATTGTTATTAGCCTTTAAACATGCTCTTGAGTACCTTTAGTTTGGGATCTCATGTTTTAGAACTGTTTCCCTAACTGAGTTTTGGCGCCATCTACTGGCAACAGAGGTAGTGACACACCATTTAAGAGAAATACAATTTTCAGCGCATTTCAAGCTGGCCTCTCTGCACGCAGTTGTAATGATCGTGATTAGATTGGAGGAATTCACAGCACGAGGAACAGCAGAAGTCTCTCAGAGCCACGTCACAGACCGACAAAACCGTCAGTCATCGAGGAGATTCAGAACGGAGTGTTTTTGACGCTCGGAGGAGAGAGGACTTTCCAACCAGGATTCATCAAACTAGTGTGAGTGAAGCTAATGCTACTCCAGGTGTGTTTTTGATGAAGGAAACATGTTAGGACAGGGTTCAAATAGAGAAAAAGTCTACATCGTATAATATGTGTCCTTTAAGCGCAGTCCTGGCCCCAGTGGGGAGGAGCCTATTGTATGTTTTTAGTTGTACAGGAAACCAGAGCACCTACAGAGACACGGGGAGAATGTGCAAACTCCACACAGCGTCGAGCCCAGGAGCTGCTGGCCTGGCATTTACCAGTTTTCTTTTGTGATTTGGTGGAATATTTTACCCCTATTAGTAATTTTAGCGCTCACACACAACCTTTATTTTGCTCTCGGAGCAAAGCCACATCTACTGCTGAGGTCAGTGCATTTAGTCAAAACAAATCTTGTCTAATTTGCGTTAATTCATGATGAATCAGTCAAAGATTTATCGCATGAGTTAAACGTATAAATAGTCTAATTGCAATCATAAAACTTGACATAAACCTTGCCGTTGGAAATCCTCCCTTTTTGCATCAGTTTGCTCTTGATAGACGAGGGACTGGACCGGCGTTCCAGAGAGGAAGAGCTGTCAGCACCTCGGTGACGGAGGTCCGTGTCCTCAGAGGCCACTGAACACCTGATGGAGAAGTCATCTGAGAGGACAAGAACTAATCCAGATGCTCCGGTGTTAATGTATTGTCTACAAGCTGTTGAGACGAGGCCAGGCCGTCTGCTCTTATAGGTCAACGCTGGGATAAAACATGTGACAAGAGGAAGGCAGGTGCCGGGGTCGCGGGGGACTTCTTTTTCCTACAATGTGTATTCTAAATGCAAACAGGTATGAAATCACTCAAAGTCTTACCCTGAAGCTCTGGGTGTATTTACAGTACAAATGCAAAGTCTCTCAGCAAGAAGGTTCCTGATAGACTGTTTGTTTTTTAAGTTTTTTTAGTTTTTTTCCTTAACCTTCAGCCAACAACACGCACAGATTTCTCTATTCTGTGGGTGGAGTGGGCCGTTATTTGTAGGTGGAGCGGTTTGTCTGGTTGATTCCGATAATGAATGAGACTCTGGCATGCTAACAAACCCAAAACAAACCCAAAACAAACCCAAAACAAACCCAAACAAACCCTAACAAACCCTAACAAACCCTAACAAACGCTAACAAATGAAACAAACCCTAACAAACCCAAAACAAACCCAAAACAAACCCAAACAAACCCTAACAAACCCTAACAAACCCTAACAAACCCTAACAAACGCTAACAAATGAAACAAACCCTAACAAACCCAAAACAAACCCAAAACAAACCCAAACAAACCCTAACAAACCCTAACAAACGCTAACAAATGAAACAAACCCTAACAAACCTAAACAAAACCAAAACAAAACCCAAAACAAACCCAAACCAAACCCTAACAAACCTAACAAACCGCTTAACAAATGAAACCAAACCCAAACCCCAAACCCTAACCAAACCCATAACCAATAACCCTAACAAACCCCCTAACAAACGCTAACAAATGAAACAAACCCTAACAAACCCAAAACAAACCCAAAACAAACCCAAACAAACCCAAAACAAACCCAAACAAACCCTAACAAACCCTAACAAACGCTAACAAATGAAACAAAAACAAACCCTAACAAACCCCAAAAACAAAAACCTAACAAAAACAAACCCTAACAAAACCCTAACAAACCCTAACAAACCCTAACAAACCTGAAACAAAACAAACCCAAAACAAACCCTAACAAACCCTAACAAACCCTAACAAACGCTAACAAATGAAACAAACCCTAACAAACCCAAAAACAAACCCTAACAAACCCTAACAAACGCTAACAAATGAAACAAACCCTAACAAACCCAAAACAAACCCTAACAAACCCTAACAAACCCTAACAAACCCTAACAAACCCTAACAAACGCTAACACACCCTGTGGCCGGCTGGTTAAAACACTGTACACTGTATTGTTCATTAAAACTAAAGTGAAATGTTAAAAAGCAGTCATGTCCTTAACTAATAAACTACCACAGTAGACCTTCTGCAGTTCGGTGTGAAGTTCCACCTCAGGGGCCAAAGGTGTGAATCATCAGAGCCTGTTTCTGCCTCATCATCGCCCTGAACCCCTGTAATCTCAGGATAAAAACTGTGCCTCAGACCTATTCTTACAATACGAGTAAGAGTTGGTGGTGGAAGTGTTTTGCTGACTGAGCCCAAACCTTGCTCAAACACTCTCTCTTGTAATTTCATGCATCTCAAAGGGCCAACGGAGTGGTTTGAGCAGGTTTGGGGGGATTTAGATGATGAAAACAAACAGTGGTTTCTAAGCAGTAGGTCTGTGTGGTGAGATTAAAAGAGTTGCGGCCAGTGCCACTCGTCTCCACTTGTCTGTTCTCTTCCAGCGTGTTGAGTGAACAGTTCCTCATACGTGTCTATACATCGCTCCAGCTTCGGAACTTTAATTAATTTATCCCTTTGATCAAAAAGTCCCCCACTAACATATATACACTCCTCTGATCTTTTGTTCCTGTGGAAGGAAGTAGAAAAGCGCTCCAGAGGACTGAAGACAAAGAGCCATGTCAAAGGTGGACCTGCATTTTTCAAACCGTGACAGTCCGGAAAGCAGAACGTGTCCTGGACCTGCAGAGACGTGTCAACACTATGGACGGACAACTGCTCTGACAGTCCAGTTAACGTGCCGTGCATTGTGCCCGAGTTGTGTTAAGCTTCATTCACGCTTGTTTGATGAATCTTGTTTAGTAAGTCCTCTCCCTCTGCGCCTCAGAAAACATCTCCCAGATTTATGACGTAAAAGGCAGAGCTCAGGGAGCTTCTGCGCAGTTTCTAAATCCAAAATTAATCACCAGCCTCGTTCTGAGCATTTCTCACTCGAATTGCATTCATTACAGCTGCGTTTATTTGCCCTTTGTAATTCCGTCTACAGCCTGTAGATGGAGTTCTAACACAAATCCTGAGGGATGGAAACACCTCACAAATATTCAAGGTGCTCCTCTTTTTTTAATCTTCCCAATTTGTGATTTTCAGTCCTTAAATTTAGCCCAGATCAGTAAATGTGATTCCGCAGTATTTTACCTGGTTTTCAGATGTGATGTCATACTTTGCCTGATTATTACATTGTACTTAAATATCCAAGACAAACGTTAAACTCAGTCTTTAACATTTTGCCAGGATCAGAAATAAATCAGATTACTCACATCAGCTGTAACTGTTTACATCTGTGATTCACATTTCGTACAGAGAACAGTAGATAGAATACCAAAGGTTCCAAAGACGACTGACCTCAAAGGGCGTGTCGTAACTCCCGGTCGTGCCCCCCACCATGAGAAGCCCATCCAGGCCGATGCCCAGTCCGAAGTGCACCCAGTCCACCGTCTCCAGCAGGGCGCAGTCCACAAACACGGCCAGGCGCTTGGACGAGACGCTGACCGCCACGCGATGCCACTCCCCGTCGGACAGACCCACAAACGGAAACCTGGAACAGCCATGCAAACGCTACAGCAGGGCTATGAAACGTAATCTTCCCGAGGGCCAGATTTTTCAGAGGGCCAAGACCTCTGGGCCGGAGGTGAACAACACCCCACTGTCACAACGATTTGGGTCACACAAAATAAACTTAATTAATACAGTAAAATAACAACTGAATAGATTTTTGTGAGAAATAACATACAACACGATTTACTAACATTGATTGCAAAATTGCCCATCCAGTACTGAACCAGAATTAAATAAGAACTAGACCAGAACCAACAGGTCTGAACCAGAACTAACCCAGAACCAAAACAGGTCTAAAGCAGAATTAGGATTAAACAAGACCAAACCAGTAAAGAAGATTTTGATATATTTTTTCAATATTTGGAAGATGGGTTGTGGACCGGATTAAATCGCTTGGAGGGCCTGATTAGGCCCCCGGGCCTTATGTTGAATAACTTTGCACTACAGCTTTCTAGAAGGCTTCAGTCACTATATTTTAACCTTTATTTGGCTGTAATATATTTAAAAATATCTCTCCATACAATAGAAATAATCACTTGACTTGAATCGCTAACTCGGCGACGCCTGATATAATTGTCGGCTGCGGCACCAGGGCAAACCCTTTTGGACCTAAAGGGCCTCCATCGTCCCTGTAAGTGTGTTTTAGTGGGTCCAAATGCTACAGGGCGAAAGAGACGACCAGAACAGCTGTTTTCAGGAGCGTTTCGGAGATTTGTGAGTGCCCTGTGGATATCAACAACACTCGCATATGACTCACATATAACTCTGGTGATATACGGCTGCTATTGCTCCTGCAAAAATAATGACCACTTGAAGCCGGAGGAGGAACATCTTTTACATCTGACGAGGACTGATGCACTGCTCTGCTTTTGGAATATCTCAAACACAAAGGGGCAGAAGGACATCTTTAACTATTCAACAACGTCCACATTGACACTTTAAATATTTCCTTTTCATATTTGGTACTAGCATTACCTGTTGAATTGCATGTTTTATAAGCTGCGTTTGATGTGTATTTACAGCTTGAACGTGTGTGCGAACTGTGATCGTTAAAGGTGACTTTAAGGGTCATTCAAACACAGTTCCAGCAAGGACTTTCAACATTTTATGAAATAGATGTTATCGTTCATTGGTAGACATTCGGCAAATAGGCCAGAGGCAAAATCCAACCCACAACAGGGCCATTTTATTGACTCTTGCGGCCGTTAAAAGGAGCTGCTCTCCGCCCGTTTCCTTCAGCAAAAGAAGCTCTCCGGCGGGAAAAGGTTAGCGACCCCATGCCCCCACCTCTCCGCATAGAGGAACTATCAAAGCCCGCTCAGACTTACTCGTAATGTCTGTCCTGGGACCCTATGAAGGTGACGGCGGTGGAGCTGACCCGGAGCTGCAGCGCCACGTGAGCCTCTGAGCTCAGGATGGACAGCACGCTGCGCTCCTCCTTCTGCCGGCTCCGGAAATGCACCAGCAAACTGAAGTCATCTGCAAACCTGCGCACACGCAACAGGAACATGAACATATCTGATGAACATTAAGGTTAAGGTACACTTTGTTGTCCCCCCTCTGCATTTGACCCGGGAGCAGAAGTCTTTGTGCTAGGCTTGGTCAAGGGGATTTGACCTACCGTGCTTAGTTTTGGGTTGATTGGGGGGGAAACCGGAGTGCCGAATGATAAAACCCAAAGGCCTGGGAGTCAAACCTGCGACCTTCTTGCCACGAGGCGAGAATGCTAGCCTCAGAGTGGGAATTCCAGGCCTCAAATTGGACAATTAGGGGCAGCGCTGTCGGTCTTTAGTCGATTTGTCGATTAATTGGTCAAAACTTGTATCAGCTGACTAATTATTGGCTGTAAATGATAAGGATTAATATGGGAATACAGCCGAAAGGTGAAGTTATGGAGCAAGTTAGATTCAGGAGTGAATCGTGAGTTTAATTTGACTTTTTGTTCATATCTTTATTCAAGCAGAAAGTCCCGTTAACATTTGAATGAATCTCTCACAAGACAGACCTGACCCACTGACTAAGGCAGCAGCCCACGCAAACAACACCAAACAGAGAGTCGCAAAATGATAAACTGTAAAAACAACTCTCTCAAGACAAACATAAGCATTTCTCAGTCGCCACAGGCACCGCAGAGGAAGCATCCATGTTTTGCTTAAGCTGAGATGTATTAATAAAGTCTGACTTGAACAATTAAAAGCAGAATTGATGTGATTTTTTGATAAGTCAGAGTTCCATATTGACTGTATTTTCCGGCCCATTACCCCCGCCCTACTGTAGGTAATGCTCATGGGCGGTACCTGTCATAGAGGACGTGTCTGAGGGCCAGGGTCAGAGTGGAGTACTGCCCCAGCTCCAGAACAGGACAGCCGTCCCGCTCCAGCCGTGCGGAGGAGTTGGTGCGGTCGGACACTTGGGGCCGCAGCTCGTGCAGGACGTTCAGCTCCTCTGGACACGCAAAGCACAAGACAAAACATTCAGGCAACACGGGACAAAGCTTCACAATGAAATACATGCAAAGTCTCAAGCGTTTTGTGGTATATATTGCTGTATAATTAGAGTTCAGGAGAGAATATATGCGGCTAATTTTAACTTCCAGAGCTTTTTAATTCAGTAAAAATGTCTCCTTCTGCAGTGGTGCTGTATACATGTGTGTTTGTGACGTTCTGAGGACCATAGAGCTCTCTTTCACACAGTTAGTCTTGCTCAAAGGGCCACTCACACGGATGAGGTCAGCGCTAAGGCCCGTGTCACGTAAAAGGTGCGGCTAAAGCTCATTAGGGTCCAGAAACAACGGCTCATTGACAATCCAAAACTGCCTATCAATCAAGTGACAGACCGCTCACTGTTTCATGTCGCGTGGCTTTTGGGCGGGGCCTAGACTTGGCCACGTTTGCTGATCAGAAAAAATAAACCGACCAAATGAAACTGTCAAAAAAGTGAACAGCGAAGACCAGATTCAAGATGCTGAGTTGTATTTTGTATTTTGTGCTCTCGATTGTTCTGCGTCCCGAGTCTTTGCAAATCTCACACGTTTATATGATATGATTATAATACACATGAATACAGCTGATACACTAGGGCTGCACAATATATTTCAATTGAATCTGATGGACGATTTTCAAGACCGATTTTCTCATGAATAAAAAACATGGCACTACTGGAACAAATATTGAATTATTAAATAATCAAAGTTCAAATTCAAATATTACTTTACCAACATCAAGAATTAAAATGAGCTGCCACTTGGCAGACCCACTGACTTTGGAAAAGGGGGTGAGGCAGGGCTGTGTTCGGTCCCCCTTCTTATCCGTTTTGTACTCGGAACGATTTGCCCCAATATATGACAATCAAAAACAATGTATGTTGTCAATGTGTTACAATTGATGGGACAGAGCATAAAATTGCCTTCTATGTGGATGATGTTCTATTATTTTTGACCAAACCAGAAATGTACATACTTAAGGCGATGCATTTCCTTAATAATGTTCCAATGTCTTGATACAAACTGAACAAACCAAAAAATGTAATTATTTCATACTGGAGACCTGCTTTAACCTTTAGAAAGACCTTCCCATTCAAAGGGCGAACGGAATCTCTTAGATATGTAGATGTAGTTCTCCATGAGGATTTGTCAATAATAAAAAAAATTTAAAAATCCATGAAAGAAAGAAAGACCTGGAAAATGGTTGCATCATACTTAAGTCTAAGTCAAAGGATTTAAACTATTAAACTATTCCAGACCCCCTCCCCAACTGGCTGTTTGATGAGTGGAATAAAGCAATCCCAAGATTTGTGTGGCAAGGCAAAAACTTGTATCCGATTCAAAACTCATCAACTATCAAAACAAAAAGATGGTTTACCTTGTCTTAAAAATTACTTTATTTCAGCTCAAATCAGAGCGTTGCTGTCCTGATATGAACCAGAGTATAAGAAGATCAAATGAAAAGCTTCGATATGTTGAAGGAATCCTTTGACTTGGGAAAACAGGACTTTTATAGGAATTTACAAATAAAGAGTTATTATGACAAAAAAAAATCAAGCAAACTAATGACCATCATAACCCTCTGATTGAAATAAATCCGACCTTTCAAGGGGTATAATATCTGAATAATATAAATGCATTAATAATCTAGATAATCACTCTAATAAATACTTGGGAAAGAGATAGCGATTTTGTTTTGACAGACAAAAAATGGGAAAATATATGTTCATCTCAATGGAGGAACCAAAAATCACATATTTGAAAATGATTCTGTTGTAAAAATGCATCTTGCTTTTATTTTAACACCATGTAATAGCCCTCACAAAAAAATTGATTGCACCAACTGCAACTACAATAAAGGACAGGACATATTGTTACGGCCATCCGAAAACTGGAAAAAGTCACTTTGGAACTTAATTTGGAAATGGGCAAATTTGACAGACTTTGGACCACGTGAGACTCTGTGTTTTTGTGCTACTTGTGTTATCTTATTTTGTTTTTTTTATTCTGTGGTCACGTTCTGTTCTATGTTTTATATGTTTAACTTTTTTAAATGGAAAAACATCTTAATTAGTTTAGTTTTGTTCCCGTTTAGTTATGCAAAGTGCTGAGAGTGAACTGTTAGGTACACTAAACCCAAACAATAGTATTTTCACGCAATAAAAGATTTTCTCACTTCCAAACATTCAGACTTCTATTCAGATTTCCAAACACGTCCAGAGTTTTCCCATCCAACACATCGACGCGTATCCTCACTTCACTCCTCCGCTGGCGCTGCAGACGTAAGGGGGCGTGTGCAGTTTTGAACTCACTTCAAAGACTGTTTCCCATGATTACGGTAAAACACAAACATTCGCAGATGTTTGCTTCAATCAGGGGAACCTTGTCCTGTTTTTTGTTTTTTTTTGTGTGTTTTGTACAAGTAGTCTGTACAATGGACAAATGTAAAAAAGAATTAAACGTAATAATAAAAAATTCTCTTTCATCAGATCATCATTCCTTTAGTGCAGGGGTGTCCTAACTTTTCTCACCGGGGGCCGCATTTTGAAACTTATACGGCGCAGAGGGCCACAGACAACCCGACAATCAAGTGAATCATTCGAAATTTTGCATTTGACATAGTTTCGATGGGCTTCCACACGTTTAATAAGACTTGGAACATTAATATTAGGTTGGTAAAATATCAAAATGCTTGATTTTTTCCAATTTTACTGTAAAAATTACTACTTTTTGTTGTTTGGGCCGATTAAGCCGGAAGTCGGAGGGCCAACAAAAATTGGTCTGAGGGCCGCATTTGGCCCCCAGGCCGTAGTTTGGACATGCCTCCTTTAGTACGTGACCAGTTGATGACATAAACAGTCAGATAAACATCAATTTACATGCATTTATTTATTGTATATATGTTTTTGTGACTAGATTGAATTGAAACGGCTTAACTTTGCTCACGATTGTTTTTTGTTTTTTGTGACCTGCATCGATCTTGGAAGGCTGTAGTCGAAAGTAGTTCTTGGTCAACTAAAACCCCACTAATGCTCCGTGGATCGAAAACTATGACGCGCGAGCTGACCAAAATATCTATAACTCACTAAAGTTCACAGAAAAGCAACGGCGATCAAACTCCGTCTTACTCTCGCCACGCATTTTCTTTCTTTTCCGCAATGAAACCTTTGTAATTCCAAGAACATATTTAGTCCACATCGGTCAAAAACTCCCATCGGACTGATTTAAACGACTAAAGGTCTACAACCCTAATAATCTCGACAGCCCTAGTTCTACGCAAAAAGCCCGACCATTTAATTCTCCCCCGGCAAACGACATTCATAAACGTTTGAACCGTGAGCGTCTGGTCTGAGGGAGGGTACGGTCGCGTTAGAGAGGACTGAATCAAAAGATAATGAGCGCTGCATTCTTCTTACTTTTGTTTTATTTACTGAATGTATTTAATAAACTTAACAATGAGCGTGTGTGACTGCCAAGGCCGTATTCTCATCCTGCTCTGGTTTAACTGATCAGACGCACTTGTGGAGGAGATCCAAGCGTAACAAATATGTCCTACAGTGTGTAACTTTAAATTCAATAGGGCAATGACACTATAAAAGGGCTGTAGATGTGCTCGCCCGCCACACTAATTCTGTTTCTAAGAATAGCACAGAAGGTAAGCATGATTGTCATCATTTCTGGCCCGTTCGCACTGGTGTCATATTGGTGTCATACATTCAAGGATTTCTGCTGGAGGTCTGTGGAGTTTAGATGTTGTTCAGAACACCGCAGATAAATTTATTACGACTAAGAATTCATTTGAATAATTTGGGTCTTTAATAATCGGGTCTTTAAATGTGAAAAATGGCTAAATCGTTCAAAATCGTGTGTCCAGATGCGCGCACGGACCGGACAAACATCAGCGCTTTTCACGCTTCTCCCATCGCACATTTACCGAGCCTTTATCGCCTCATCAGAGCCGCGAGTTGGATCTTTAAGTCGTTTAATCTGTGAAAGTTACGGGTCTATTGTACGCTCGCGGAGGATCCAGAGCGCCGTACGTTTCGGCCGCTTTCAGCTCCACGAATACTTCCCAAGCGAGTCCAGCGAACGGTCGAGCGTCTTGTGACCTGTTTTGCCCCTGGGTGGGAGTGTCCATGACGACGCTAGATGAGACGCGCAGTACGCAAACGTTTAGATCTGAGACGGGTTTGCTCCTGACAGTGAATTCAGCGTGAACTGGACCCGAGACTAAAGCGAGGCCAAGAAAGGATTTACAGAAAGGCTAAAGCAAGCAAATGTTAAACTGAACAGCCTTGATGACAATGTAAAAAGAGTATAATTGATTAAACCATTTCACAATGAACTAAAATAGACTCTAAGGCCATAGGCATGATAGGCGTTAGAAAGAGCAGGCATATTTAAACGTTACGAGCTTCCAGAAAAGCAGCAGTGGACGTAACTTCGATTCAAATCCATTCAAAACCAAAGTGTGCTGTATACATTTTTTGGCATTATCGTGCAGACCTAGAACGTGATCTATAACACGGACTATTAAAATGAGCCCAAAGAGAGACACAGATGTGTAGCGCACGCTCCCAAAGAGAGACACAGAGTGAGAGTTCTGCCCTTTTGCGGTTAGTTTTTACAGTCCATATGGTCCAAAGGAAACAGACATTTTGATACAATCACAATCTAAAACTGCTGGTGTTGAAGTTTGTCATGAGCAAAAGTACCAGCAAGGCAACGATTAGTCCACGAAAGTATCTGGACTTAAAAACCCGAAGCGCCGCTCGGTGGTGAAGGAACACACGCCTGCCATGTGCAGCAGAGTCGTTCCCCAGTCGCATCTTCATCTCACGCCGCACTGTCCTGTCTAATGACGCCTACGGGACAAAAAAACTCCAACACAAAGAAACAGTGTGACAGAGACCAGCGGCACGGGGCTTTAACTGCTCAAACTGGTGTGATTCAAATACATTTTAAATCAACATTCATTTGAATTGATGGTTATCAGAAGAACCCAGTGAACAGGAAGTTATTATGCTTTGTGGAGACAGAAGCAAAGGATCTTGAAACCAAACTAGAAGGTTCACTCCCAGGAGGAAATTCTAGACTAGCTCAAAATAAATCTTGTATATGAAACAGACAAACAGATAACCAAATTGGATCGGACACTGTACACAAAGGTCACGGTCCGCCAGAGGATGTGAAGATGCATGACATCAGACCTTCTCTTCCTTGATGCGAGTCCAGGAAGTGCTCTTGCTTCTTGTAGTAATCAGATGTCACCGGGATCGCGGCCATTGTCAGACATAACGCTGTACGCTCATGTGCAAGTCATTTATTGTCTTTTGAAATTGTGTTTATGAGGCACATGTGGTTCCCGTGCCGTCACTGCGGAGACGCTTGAACGAGATGTTTGGCGATGTCGGTTTCCTAAAGCGACGCGCTTTCAGGGGCGTGTCGCCGTCGGAGCGCAGCCATTTGTTGGACTCTGCATCAAAAGGCTTTTCCCATGTTTCCAATAAAACACAACGATAATCTGAAGACAATTTGAAATACTCGCCGTTTGTTCAGGCCGGCCACTCCGCAGCAACGCTTAACCTCGTTCCAAAGACTTTCACGTTGGTCGGTTTGAGCTTTTTTGGAGCATTTTACTGTGTCTAAGTATCAGAAGGACATAAATCCCAGGAGACAATGTAGAGTACAACTTTGGGTCCGAGACAAGACAAGATAACGACATAGACAAATACATTTTACACATTTTCTTCTATTCATTGCCCTTTTTATATCATAACATCTTTCCTAAGTGCGGCCGATACAAACAAAAATATATAGATGTCTATTTTTTTTTATCATCTTATCAATATTCCGAACATATTTTTACACTGCATCAGGATTGTGCTAAAATGCGTGTGTAAATGTCTTGGTTGACGTTCAAAAAACCATGAATGGACCATAAAATGAACCAGAAATATCACTTTGAATATTGTGGAAGATTACACTGTTCGACATACTCGATATTCTAATTTTGCACCTCTCCAAAACAACTATTGCGATATCATGTATTTTGTATTTTCCATCTCTAGTTCGATGGAAAGTGATGACACGCTTAAAGGCGCTGTACCTGGTTTTTACTCTTCAAAATGTGGAAAAAAACAACGTATACGAGGTAATTTTTAAAGGTCCCAATCATTCATTCAATTGTTACCGCTGGTTCCTGTTTGGGGTCACGGGTGGCTGGAGCCTATCCCTGTGACTTTGGGCCGTAGGCGGGGTTCAGCCTGGACAGGGGCTCGTCGCAGGGTAAACACAGAGACACAGACGGTGGGAGGAGCCTGGAGAGAACCCGCGGTAACACGGGGAGAACATGCAGACTCCACCCAGAGAGGTCATGTGATGTCGGTCTGGCTCCAGAATCAAACCCATGTTCTCCTTACTGGGAGGCTCTAACCACTCTGCCACCGTGCACCTCAAGGTCCCATGTTTTCCCGGCCTGATATTCTGAGGACATTTCGGATCATATTTTGCAGTGTGCCACAGAATCATACATTCACATTCACATCATCCTTAACAAACCCCCCTCTTCAGGCGAAGTCCTTTACCCGGAAATGAAAAGCACTCGCTTCGGTTTCGTTTGGGTGGCTTTTGGCTCCACTCCAGCGTCCCCCCGCGCCGTGAGCACTCCACATCCCCCCGCCATGATTAAATACAATATTGTGGTATCGGGAAGCAATTTTGGGGAAAAATAGCTTGTGTTCAAAGCAAAGCGTGATAAAAGAAATGCAGCCTCGGCAGGTGCAGTGTTCCATTCGCCGTGCGCCGGGGAATGTCAACTGAAAATCCTTTTTCAAATTATTATTATTATAAATGACATACATCTTATGTCTGAATGGGAGACATCAGTGCTTTTCTGATGTAAATCGTGCTTATTCAGACAGAGAGGAGCAGGAGGAGGGGGACTTTCTCTGTGGGTGCAGTCGTCCCCGAAAGCCCCTTTCCCTCTTCCAAAGGATCAAACCTACTAAATGCACCAATGGAAGAAAAACTACTTCAGGGGTTGTTTTGAGGTACAATAAACAAAATGGTCGATTTAGCATAATATGGGACCTGAAAGCTGTTTGCTTTTATCCAAACGTATTACTCACGTTCCTGACGCGTTTCGAGCGTCATAATTATTCACCACAAAGAGTTTATAAACATGTTTATCGACTTTCTGAGTTTTTGCACAAACTGGCACACTAATGCCACTAACATTACATCCTGGTTTAAGGCTGATAAAAACGCTTAATAATGAGATTCACAAAAAAAAGGACTGTAATTCCCAGGGCCGATCAAGTTTTTTAACGACTTGCAGTTTGTTTCTCTCCAGACAGGTCATGTCGGCTTAATTATAGCATCCGACTCGACGACTATATCAGTTACGGCTGAAGGGACGATGGTATCTCTGACGAGCGCTGAATCGTAACCTGCCTGAGCTTTTTTGGACAAAGACTCCGTGCCCTCCAGCTGCAGCCGTGCACAGCATGCGTCCAATCACGTCTCCGCGCTCCAGACGATAAATCATCCCCAAACTCTGCCCTTTTAATTAGCCTCGAGGAACGAGAGCTGTCCTCGATGCTGTCATACATTCTTTGATAGAATCGCTCCGACAGCTATGAAAAATGGTCCAGCCAAACAACACATGGGGCAATCTGAAACCAGAACAAGAGGCAGAGGGGAAGGAAAAGAGAGCCTGCAGTCAGTTAAAGTTGAAAAGCCTCAGAAATGAAAAAGTGCGGCTTCAGCGCGAACATGAAAATCAGCCCATGACAAGAAGGATTTTCTCTGGAAGTGGTTCTGGGAGCTGTCGGTGCCAAGCAGGAAAGCTGTGAAATCAAATATACTCCATGTTTATAATTAGAATTCTCATGCTTTTGGACCCGCCCCCCTCAGCTGTAGCGTGAGGAACTTTATGTCGGACCAGAAAACGCCTGTGAACTGTTTTTTAATGAAGCCAGACATTTCTAAGTGCACATCAGATGTGAAATAGCATTAGTCTGTATGTATTCCACAGCAACTGATATGAAACCAGATTTATCGAACGATCTGTTGCTCACATTTATATTCATTCTTAGTCAAAAATGTACATTTAAAATTCCATGATCATGTGACTGAAGCAGCCTCTTTGGGGAGAAAGGAAAACTTCTGAACAGTTATAAGAACTGTTTTTTCTCCTAATAAATAGTATATTTGGTCTCACTGGATGTTATATATTATCATTATACGGGTCGTGGCCATAGCAACTCAATGCCCGATCTCGTCTGCTCTTAGAACCTAAGCAGGGACGGGACTGGTTAGTACTTGGATGGGAGACTGCTGGGTGCAGGTGCCACAGGGGGGCGGTAGTGCAGACTGTTGCGGTGTCCTTGGGCAAAACACTTCACCCACCTGCCACTGGTGTATGAATGAATGAGGGTGGGATGGAGACGAGCCCATGGCTGAACCAGGCATGATCATTAATGTGCACTTATACCAATAATATTAGCGTTATGTTGTGTGGTTCTTGGTGACACGGGCATTGTTCCTTCATCAACCTGGAGCTGTATTTAAAGGCCATAACAATACAAATAATGCATAGTACTGTTGCAGGTTACACTATGATCCAAAATGTCTGTTCTTTGATAACTTTTGATCTTATTTTACCAACACTTTCCTTGGTTTGTGTTTTACTCATTTCACAAGCAACGCTCACACATCCAAACTTGCCAGTTAACGGGGAAAAAAGAAAACAACCTTGGTAACTGTGAAAGTAGCATCGCGCTGCTGAGTCTCCACACATTGCCTCCTGCTGCGTGGAGTAAGAGCTGGGTCTGAGGGTCAGCGTGTGGAATCGGGAGGTCACCGGTACGGCACATAAACATGAGCTCCATCTACACGTGGGACCGCACCTTTATGAACTGCTCTGAAGTCTGGTTCCTCCAAACACCCGCCGACAACGTTTCAGTATTTACTTAAACAAGCCGCACGGGAAATCTGCAATAAATCACTCACAAAGTTTACACAAGACCATGCTCTGCCCTAAGCGCCGATGTCATAATGGAATCGACCAATAATAATTTAGCATTTTGTGGGCTGAACTCATTTCGCGTGCTTTACACATCATACATATATAGTATTTATTTTAAAATATCAAGGGGTACGTGTTCAAAAAAGTAGTCTATAACAGGCCTATACCAGGTCTAAGCAGAATGGGCCGATCAGATCCCACTTTACACGCATCGATCACATTTACCTATGGGTAGATGATTTGGAAGTTTATTTGTTATAGTCGACTAGTCACAATCAGTCAATCAGACCGATTTCAGACGAAGCGATTGCATCTTTAGAGAGACACACTCTCCACTCTCCAAAAGTTAGAGCACATTCAAACAATAAGCATTGATACGCACAAAATCCACACCCAAAATATATAGCACTATACAGTCCACTACCACCATGACGTCGTGGTAACGTGCTGCAAATATCACATTACTAGTTATTGGCTTAGAGGGCTGTCTTTCTCCAAGCGTTTTACCACCCACACGCTCCTATTATAACATTTATGACATTTTTCACTCCGGACATGTGTAGAAGACATTAGCGTGAACAGGGGCTTTCTTCCTCCCCTGAGCCCGAGTGCTGGGTCATTGTAGCCCAGTATCCATGCAGGACGTCCACTCTCAAACCAGGGACTGTCTGCCACTCTGGCTCCAGCAGCGCTAATCAGAGGAAGGGATGCCCTGGATCACGTTACTCCAGTCTAATCCATGAAGATAAGACAATCATTGCTCTGCTCAACAATTACCTGGCCCAGTGCTGTGGGCAAAGAAGACAAGGGAAAGGGGCACAAGATTAAAGAGTTCTACCGAGAGCGGCACATTTTTGGGGGAAATAAGTATTGTAATTGTGGTTAGAATTGCGATAAATGTAAAAAAAAATAAAAATAAAGAAGAAGAAAAAAAGTAGGATTCTGTTCAGAGTGCTGATTATAAACAACTCCAAGAGAAGACTACTCCAGAGAAGACTCAATTTCAATTCAATTCAATTCAATTCAATTCAATTCAATTTCTATTTTATTTTATTTTATTTTATTTATTTATTTTTTTAATAATTCAAAATTAACAACAAAAGCAAACAAGACAAAACCAGAGATTTTTTTTTTTTTTTTTTACATTTTAAGTACGTCAGTTCTGGTGTCGGTCCTGTTCTTTATTGGTGGTGCAGTTTGTGTTCCAAAGGTATCATTCATTGTGTCCATGTCAGGGGTTTTGAGGCCCAAATACCCCAAAAAAATTCTGCAATGCCTTGTTCATTTCTGTCCAATATTTTTGTGCAACAGGACAGTCCCAGAACACATGATCAATTAAATTAATTCAAGAATCTATTTAATTTTAAAACAATTTTTGCAAATCAACTTTTTAAATGCAACACAAAATTAGATTTGGCCCTCAGCACGCCTATTACGCATAACATTTTGGCCTGCTGATGGGAAAAAAAATCAAATAATTTGCAGTCTTTGCGATTTGATAATTGCGCCAACTCAAATTGCGATTTTAATTCGATTGCGATGAATTGTTCAAGGCTAATTCCACCTCACGTTGCTCGGGAACAGTAAAATCCAGTGGCAGACAAATGGGAAATTGCAGTTTTGAAAGAATAGACCTCATCTGTTAGAACTGTAAAGCAACTGTGGCTGTACCCTTGTCTCTGTGAATGAGCTGTGATCAACTCCATTACTGCAAACGCATATTCATGAATCAAAAAGAATGTTAAGCAAACTGACTGTTGGAGAAATAAACCCCTCAATAAAGTTATGTTAGTGACTTTGATTTAATTGTGATACATCTCAGAGCCATATCCTTATGCAGAGTTCACAGAAAACAGAAAACAAGCCCTGGACAATGACATTTATTCTGTCTTCTTTTCCTTAGATTTACAAAATAACCAGCTTGAATAACTTTAGTTTTTTGCAAGAATATGTAAAAAATAAGGTGTGGTCCATGTTTCCGAAGCAACAAGATGCACACAGAAAAGTAAGGCAGTGGCAAAACCGGCCAAACAAACACAACGACTGTATCAACACAGACGACACTCACATTCTGGTTTACAATCAGCGGTGCAGCGTCATCTAAAAACAGAGGGGAAGAGGCGACTTTTGTTCAGAAAGCAAACTCTTCTTTAAATGGGAATGTGGTTCTGAGTGAGATACAACCTACCCTCAGTTTACAACAGCCGGACAATAACCGTGTAACATTTTAAATAACTGTAGGTCCAGTTAGTCACAAACAAGCGTGGCTGTTTCTCAGTAGTTTTAATACAAAAAGGTACAGCACGTATTGTATAAGAAATACAATAAAGTGGCGCGGTTGACTTCTTGACTTATGTGTAATACCTTGTTAGTCCACAGTCCCTGAACGGCCCTGAAGGACTCGGGGGGATTAAACAGATGGATAAAACAGCAGCGCCAAATGTGTAACAAGGCAAAAAAGGATTATGGGCCCTTGTCGTCAATTTCCTCGTCTGGAAAAGTCGGACGTGTGTGAGGTCTGGAGGGAAACTTACAGTGTCTGGAGGGATTTTCTAGTCTAGCGCAACAAAAGTAGGTCTGGAAGTCGGAGGCTCAGCAGTCAATTACAAAAGAAAAGCCACGTAACGCTGAAAGGCCACTCTGTTGTCGTGATCCTAAAATGGAAACTCGATTTACACTCGATTTCGACACCAAAATGATTAAAAAAAACTAAAAATACGTTCTCAGACTTTAACCTCAAGTTGCTCTGCAGTTATTGGATATTGTATTTAGGGGTGGGCAATGTTGAGAAAAATGAATAGCTCGATAATCAAGACGATATTATGTCAATCCAACAGAAATGTGCTAAAATATATCTTTAAACATATTTGTTGAGATTTAATTGTCAGACAAACGTGGAATGGTTGTAAAACAAATAACAAAAATGCAGAAATATCATTGTGTGTAGCCTTCCCTGAACGTTTACAACACAACGTTTTATATTTTTATCTTGAATGAGCTCTTTTTGTAGCATTTGTTTACTATAAACAACATACTCATACTTCAAAACAACATTCAAAATATGATCTAACTTTCTATATCTATATTATATTGTTACATAAAGATTGACGACGAGTTCAGACTCTATAAGTGTGTAAACGTCTCTTTTGTTGCCACGGCGATGGACTCGTGCGGCTCGAGTTTAAAGGCTCCAGTATCGATACTTGTTCAAATGATTACCTACCATCAATACCAATTTTAGTATCGATTAGTATTTGAGTATTGACAACCCTAGACTCAAAGCAGAACCTGCTTAGTTTTGAGCAGTTGTGTTGACTAATCGCACCACTGCCACCTCTTGCACAAGACGACATTCTCAGTACTTTTAGACTTACAGCAGTGGTGGGAGAAATACTCAATACTCACGTAAAAGTACAGAAACAGTTGTATTAGTTAGAGTGATTCATGAACACTGGAGTCATGTTTATTCTCCAGCGGACAAGACGCCGTTGCACCCACTTTTCCCGCAGTTATTTACTTACTTACATTCTGCAATTTGACTTTCTTAAACGGCGACACGCGTAGGATCCGGCAGCGTCGCCATTTTGACGCAACTGAGACACACTCTGCCGCTCGTTATCGCGAACTGCGGCTCTCAACCCGGAAGTGGGCGGATCAATATTGCTTTAGATCAATATTGCAATTTAAAATGTCCGAAAAAAAAATAAACTGATGATCCAGTGATTAGAACTATAGAGCAGACAAACGCACAATGGGTCTTCTTTAAAGCGCCCCCTACAGGTCGGACGACTCATTGAACTAAAATGTAGTTAAGATAAATATATTTTGAATTTTGCTAAAATAAAATAAAAAATATATCACAGAATAGCTAATTTTTTTATGTTTATAACACTTCCTGTTTGCTATTGATGACATCACACGAGGAAATTACCCAACAAATACTGGGCAAAAACTCATCTAATGTCAAAATATTTGAGAACGACTGTATTTTGTTGAATTAATGTTTAAAGAGTCAAAAAAGTTGTTTCTTTTGTGTAAATTTTGCATAAAGTTTGATCGGAATGAGTGTCCCTGGTGTGATGTCACTTCCTGTCATATTCTACCGATTTTTCAAGGTTTTCTCCACAAATACCCGCTCGATCGGTGTAAAACTATCATTTATATGTACAACAGGTATTAACACAACAAATAAAGTCAAAATTAGAAAACATACAAACATACAAACATACAACATACAAACCTGTCATGGGCACTTTAACTTAGCAAGTAATTTATCTTTACATAAATACTTCCTGTGCCCGTTTGTCGGTTTCCTGCACTTTGCCTTTAAAGATTCTTCAGAGGCCGACGGGGGACGGAGAAAGTACCCCGGAATGACTTTCACAGCAGCAGAAGTACCTATAGCCTCCGTAATGCGGGCCAGATGTGAAGTCTGCGGGCGGGCGGCTTTACGTGCCGTGTCACTGTGCAGGTGCCGTACACTTGAAAGGGCACGTGGCCGTTAAATAAAAAAAACGCACCGTATTCCAGGACAACTGCGGGTTTTGACGGCTGAGGATTTACGCCGGCAATATTAAAGGCAGTGAAAGTTACAGTTGAGAAATGTGTGTCTAGAAACGTGCAATTAGTACCTTGTCGAAGGATTGAAACTTCAAAGACAGAACGAGATGAAATGAGGTGTGGAATCAGTTTGCAGACGAGGCTTTGGAGGAAGGCGGGTTCTTGTCAAGGCGTAAGTCTGATATGAAATGGGAACAGTTTGAAAGTTGGCGGTCGACTAAGGATAAACGGGGCGTACGATCGGCAAAAGCTCTCAAAACGCTCTCTGTGATCTGCCCACATCCGACCCAACGGCACTGACAAGACCAGAAACTACCTGTAGTGGCGAATAAATGGCAAATAAATTGTATAAAAAAAAGCATAATTCATTCCCGAATCGTTGGCTCGCTCATCCAAACCGTCTCCTTTCTGCTTTGGTCCATGTAAATTCTTTCTAATGCCAATAATGCCGATATTTTCCATCATTGTTGGGTTCTTTTTACATGATTTATTTAATTTTAACTATTTTGAATATTTTGAACAAAGAAAAATTGCTTTAAAACATAGAGCTATCATTGAATTAGCTCTATGTTTAGCTATAGGTATGTGCTAAAGGCTACAATATGATTATTCTTTACTGGAGTCAAATTAGCCTTCACACTGTTCCATTCTGTTTCGGTGCATTCCTACTTTCGGCCTGAGAGAATGACACAGGTTATCTGCACTTTTATAGGGTAAAGATTGAAGAATCGTTGAGAGGAATAACATGTATCATCCGAGCCTGCAGATCAGATGGCGGAAAAAGCTGTTTCGCTGCTGGCTATGGAAATGAGCAGTCAACACGGCCTTTTTCTCATTACAAAGGAAGAGCACGCAGAGAAACATGCCCCAGGTCACACTTCTGATTCTGCAGGACTCCGCTGCACTAATCATACTTTGCGAAACGCTTAAACACATTTTTCGAAACACAAACACTGCAAATTGCTGATGTCGTTCGACTGAGATGAGTCGTTTTACCTCCAGTCGGAAACACATTGTCTGCAAATATTCCTTTGGAGACCGAGTTCACCTCGAGTCAAATCCAAAAACTTGTTAATGATGATGAATGTTACAGAAAAGCAGGAAGCGTTCCAAAACAAACAGGGTAACCCCAGTATTTACTGTAAACGCATGAGCAAGGACTCATTTTCTCTTTGGAAGGAAGTCAACACTTGGATCCAAACATCTGTCTGTTTGAGAGCTCAGGTAATGAACGAGAGCCGTGCAGCGCCTGGAGCAGCCACATTAGCGTCTGACGCAGCGGCCGAAGGCGCAGATCGCCGGACTCACTTCCAGAACAACATGGATCCAGCTTCTCTGGAACCTGACTTGATCTTCCGAACTCCAGAGAAGCTGGTTTTATTTGAAGAGTCGTACAGCGGTCTGCTGTGCATGAGAGACATTTCACTCACCGCTGGGACTGACAGACGGCACAGACAGGCAAAGCGTCTCGCATGAGTTACTCTACATCTGGAGACACACATTACACAAAGGTTGCAACATCTGTGCTCTGTCTGCCGTCTTCCTTTTGCTTCTAACTCTAGATTTTTTATATTGAACAATGTATGATCTCTAGTGGCTAAATCAACTCTAAAACACTACACAGAGAATGTGGAAAAACGTCCCAGTGGGAGAAAGTCTGGGAATTTTCTGTGTTTCCATACAAAACAATAATATCTTTGGAAAAAATAATATTTAAAAAAAAAAGCATAAGGAAAACAAGATTTTTAATTGGTGCTCTCTGAAGATCTGTTGATGTATTTTCATGGCTGTGGAATGGAACGCCAGAAACAACGCTTCAATGAATAATGCAAATAAATACACAGCTTTAAGAACGAGAGGCAATGAACGGCAATAAGAGTGTTTCTGTCATTAGCTGAACCTGTGGACGACAAGTTATATAAAACTACACAGAACATAATACTTCAATCAGGCCGTTTTCTTTTAAAGAGTATAGATTGTATAGATTGCCTCTTAAATCTCCAATATCCAGACATCCACCTTCCACCTCGTCATCATCAAAAAGGATCCCTGGAGATGTTGGGAAATGTACCTGAACTAAAGCACCTGTAACATTTGCTGATGTTGCTTCTCAGGCTAAGTTTGCCAGTGCGAGGGGGAGGAGTCTGATCCCACTGTACTGGCACATCGCCATGTGCAGACGGGCACGCCGTCATGACGAAGGTTCCACAGTCCACACATCTGAGAGGGCTGTGTCTGTGGGCTGTTAGCGGTTAGCGGTTAGCGCGCGCGCTTCACAGCAAGGCGGTCCTGGGTGGTGCGGGGCCTTTCTGTGTGTAGTTTGCATGTTCTCCCTGTGTCTGTGTAGGTTTCCTCCGGGTGCTCTGGTTTCCCTACCACGAAAAACGTGCACAATAGGCTCCTCCCCTGAAAAAGAGATGCATTTCTCCTTTTAAGGTTAATGTATATTGTGCACTGTCTCAGTCAAAATAAATAAACTAAACTATATTGTATTGATAAAACTTCGACGTCCTATAAGCTAAAGGTCCTTGTAAGTGGTCCGGTTGTCTGGTCCGGGTGGTGGTGGCAGCGAGCCCTTCTGAACACGGTTAGCGTGTGCTGTAGTTACATTCTGTCATTAAAATGCTTGTTAAACAGTCTTGTAAAAGGTTTTACAAGACTCTGTCAGTGTGAATCCTGACCTTAGGGTCCGGGGCTGGACTTTACAAGGCACACAATGTCACAGTACTTTAGCTGAGTTTATCTCAATTCTGGAGAGGATTCACCAGTTCTGTGCTGGTGGTGCTCATGTGACCGCCGTGTGCACATTTCATACCACGTAGCAATAGCTTTGGCTTTTTGACTGACAACAGGTTAAGTTAGGTTGAAAATGTACTTTACAGAAGCTCGCTTGGTGTGGCTCTCCTGCTAGTGTTTCCCTCTGCATTTCTGCAAAAACAGGCAGAAATACATTCATCGTGTTGCCATGTTCGTTTTGGTTCGTTAGGGCAAATGCTGCCTTGTGATTGGTGCGATCTGCCTCTGGGTTTATACCGAATGCAAAGCCGGTGGTTAAACGGGATTACAACAATGCGTGCGTTACATGACCTGCGGGAGTCTGGACCGTTATTTAGGCTGCGCTGCGGTAACTACACGCTGCAGTGCACAGTAACCGGTGTAACAGCCGAGTAACCGCTCAAAGGACTGGGGGCCATCGCACTGGTGGGCCACAGCAGGGACATGTGGATGTTTGAGAGTTCATGATCACAAACATCGTGGGAATTTACATTGCTGTGAACGGTTATTGCCTGGAAAGAAACTCCATAATGTCCGCGAGTTCCAAGGGCCGTGATTGGATGGTGGATTAGCCAATAGGTGACACACACAGTCTGTGTGAAAACAAACATGGCTGCCTTACAAGGAAATAAGAACGGCAGAAAATGTCACAGGGACTGTAAAAAAAGATATAAAGAAAAGATGTTTGAATCTGAGGTGAGAGAAGTTTGAGTTTCTTCTAAATGACAAATGACCAAAGAACGTCACGAGCATAAACATCTGACTGAACTGTTCGGTGTCCGACTCGAGGAGCGAGCGGGGGCCAGTCTCACTCTTCATGAATTGAAGAAATCTGTATTCTGGATTCCAGGCAAGCGCGGTGAGACGAAAATAGGAGTAGGACTAAACTATACTACAGTCATTTCCGTCGTGTTTGTTTTTTTTCCCGCCAGAAAAAGCCTGTAGTACAAGCGGTTTCCGTGGTAAAGGTTGACAAACACAGTGCCTCACATGAAGGCTAATAACGGTGATCTGTGGGAGACTGTACATGTCTTTGATTGTCCTTTGAACAGTGGCTGTTCCGACCACAGACTGATCCACTCCTCTGGACATAATGATGTCTGCAGCTCGAGGAGGACATCCAGTCTGATCTTCTGAGGATATCAAAGCACTGCACCACTCTGACTGTGGCCCTGAGCTCTGTGAGCCACACAGCAGGCATGACCACATTACCTCACTCGCACCTAATCTACGGATGAGCACAGCACCACATTAGAGCTAATCCAGGTTCAACCAAAACTGCAGGAGAACACAAGGGCTCATCATGATGAAGCATAAGGGATTTTTCAGACCAGGACCATACTTTTGGTAAAGTCCACGTGATGAGTCGACACAGAAAGATGAGGTAAGTTCTGTCGAGGCACCGTGCCCTCAAAGACAGAAGACAGCTCAGAAGAACAGGACCCCACGTCAGATCTCAGACTTTCTGTTAGAATTCAGAGCGCGGTAAATAAGCAGATATTATTATACCCTATTGCGTTTGTTTCAAATTTTATGTATCTTGGCTTTATATTGGACCATGAGCTCTCTTTTAAAGCTCATTTACAAAACCTGGTTAAAAAATTGAAGATAAAACTTAGTTTTTATTATAGTAATAAAACCGGTTTTATCCTTGAAGCCCACAAACGTCTGGAAATTGCCACTTTTATTATGGCGATGCCCTGTACTTAAATGCATCTGCAAAATGTCTGAAATGGTTGGATACAGTGTTTCACTGAGCTTTGAGGTTCACAACGGGTTGTGGCAGACTCACCCACTGTGAACTCTGTGCCAAGGCTGGATGGCACCTTCCTACTTGTGTGCCCTGGTGCGGAGAGCGGAGGCTCGTTTGTCCGTCCCTCGGGTGAGGACTGACTGGGCAAAGCGATCTTATTCCTATGCTGCTCCTGCAGCTCGGAACTCCTGACAGTCTGAGGTGAGAGTGTGTGAAACGGGCTCAGTTAAGGGCAAAAATAACTTGCATATGAGATTAACTTCTTGTCTTTGAGTTTTTATGTTCACTGAGAATAATGTGTTTGTTTTTTTGGTATTGAGTATTAATCCATCACACGTGTAGTTACACTTTAAAAAAAACAAAACGGCGTGATCAGTGAAACGGGTCCATCGACTTCCTGTTCAAAACTGTTTCTCTGCTGCTGCCTCATTTATGGTTTTTTGTTAGATGTGACATGTTTTAACCCCAAAGCCCTGATCATGCCCGGTGCAGGTAAATCAACTCGCTTACCTTCAGTCTCGGCCTCAGAGCAGACAGACTGCTAAACAAAGCTGCTCCTCCAGTGCACTGACCCCACCGCTTCATCTTTCTAAACAATCGGCCCGGGGTCCCGTCCTCGATCTCGTGAACTAGTTGCAATCCCGATGCGTGAGGAGATCTGTGGGCTGTCTTTAGGTATATGGATTGAGTCGTGGGCCTCCTGATGCTTATCTTTGTCGGTCTGGCTGAAGCTGACAGATGCGGGGCGCGCGGTTGACGGCCCGTGTTACACTCCCCCCCCCCCCCTTACAGATTACAGATTGACGGCCCGTGTTACACCCCCCCCCCCCCCCGGGCCGAGAGCCAGAATGAACCGCTCTTAATTACTTCTGTTGCGCTTTTTTCCGCACATTTGCAACGTGACCCGTGACCGCGCTGTCAGACTCCCGTCACAGGGCACGTCTGGGCCCGTGCGGTCTGCTCAACTTCTGTTTACATTCTTCTGATTGACTTGTTTGGAGCTTTCTACTGCTAGACCAATCTTTTTTACCACCTGAGAAAAGATTTGGCTTACTGTGTAGTACCACCAGCTCAACACCAGGTCTAGAACAGGACTATTCTAGACATAAATTCAGGCTACACACGATGTAAAATTGCACTTCCTCAGAGCTGTGCCTCATTAGCGTGTGATAGGTTTATTTCTGAGGCTCATGAGGCTGTTTTAGACTTTTTTTAATTCTTTAAAAAAATGGCCTCCTTCACGCCAAAACATCCCTTTCCCTGCTTAGATATGTTTAACCTCAGGAGATTGTAAATGCTGCTGCTCAAACCGACTGTTTATACCATCTGTAAATACATTTTAGTGCAAATGTCTGTGTACCTACTGAGACTGGTTTATTTCTACTTTATTTTATTAGAAAATTCTTAATTTATCCATGCCATATTTGATTTTATTTGATAGACTTTGCTATTATTATGATTTTATTATTCATTGTTTTATGTTGCGCCTTAACGCCGAGACAAGTTCCTATGTTTGCAAAGTGTGTTCAATGACAATAAACCTTTTCTGATTGGACAGAAAATGACTTTTGGTCGAAACATCTCGAATTCCAAAACATGTGTCCAGATGATGACTACCTTTGGACACCTTCTCTACCGCAGACCACTCCTGGACAGATTAGGTATTACATATTTTCGGTATTTTACTTTATACGGTCTGGTCCACGCTGTCAGAGCCTCTGAAGACCATGAGAGGAGAGAACAATGAACAGTGTGGGGGAGAGGCTTTGGGTCTGACATGCAGCAGATAAGACCGGCGCATTCTACATTCCTCCTGCTCCTTTTGCACTCTGCACTCTTTAACATGTGACCTATGAAACATCAGCCACTGTCTCGCCGACTCCTGCATATCTAATCTAAGAGCATGGGTCGGGCTATGGACTATATCACAGCTTTTCTCTGACCAACAGCTGCTAAAAAACAAAAAGAAAAAGAGATGCTAAATGTCAGTGGGACTTTCCTGCTTAAATAAAGGGTTAAATAAAGGTCAATCATAACAAGCGTGTCTAAATGTGTTTTTTGGGGGGGTTTTCATACTTTTTTATTCAGAATCAGAATCAGAAAAGGTTTATTGCCATTAAACAACAATATAATAGCAAAAAAATAATAACAATAATAATAATAATTATTATTATTATAATAATGATAATGATATAATAATGATAATGATAATGATAATAATAATAATAATAATAGTAATAATAATAATAATAATAATAATAATAATAATAATAATAATAATAATAATAATAATAATAATAATAATAATAATAATAAATAGGGCATGAATAAAAAAAATGGTTGAACAAAATAAGAACAAAAAATAAACTTATACTAAATACATTGACTGAATATAAACACACCATTAAATATTTTGTAATTATTGTATTCTTTGTATTTATTGTAAATGAGTAAATGATGTGAACTTTTACACTTTGATTCACAGGAAATGTGCTCTACAAATAAGAAACTTGGCTTGACTTGTTAAAACTTCGATCCAACTCCACAAACGTTCATCGTGACCTGAAGCTCTTCGTGGCTTTTCATTGAATTGTCAAAAGCAAAAAAAGGAATTGTAGAAGATCCTTAAGAATATGCCGCCTGCCAGATGTGATCCTTCTTTCTTTTGATTTCTTTCTGTTTTATATTTTATTAATTATCATAGACTCAAGAAAGGCGGGGCTAGCGTTGATTTGATTTAGACAACAGGAATCTATCAATGACCTTCAACTCGACGCAAACAGAATGTGAATGCCAAAGAAGCCAATCAAAGAGCAGCTGATCATTAGGTTCCAGGACTGGTTTGGACTAGTAATGGTTTTAAAGTTCCCGTCATCTGGCATCGATTTAGCAGAACACGGTGCGCTGGAGCTGTTCCACATGTGGCAGCTGCGGCCGTTCGCCTGGCTCCGCGCTCTTCGGGAGAATTACCACGAGCCCAGAGTTTAAACGTGCCCCACTGCGATAATGGCAGCCAAATACAGCCAACCTGAGCTCACCATGAGCACGGTTTCGAGTTTACATTCGTCTACAATGAATCTGGAATGACTAAATGATCAGACTGCCCCAAATCTGTCTTTCCACTAAAAACATTCATAACATTAAATCAAATATATCTGTTTCTGATTGTTCCTTAATCTAACTAATTCAAGCCTTGTGCATAACAACTTCAGAGGAAATGATCACGGTTTGCTCACATTTTGTGGGGTTTAAGACATTTTATTTCATTACAAAATGTGATTTACAGAACAGTCCAGGTCTGGCACCATTATCCTCCTCACAACAAATAATGTCCCTCAAGTGTGTGGACACGCACCGGTGTTGTTTACCTGCAGCACGTGGCTTAAATGTGCATCGCAGAGGCTCTGCTCGACAGGGTTCGCTTCATGTGTGCTTCCATTTGTCCTGTTTTCATTGTCGCTTATAAGAAATGAGCTAAATGAGCCTAAAATATAAGTGACCATGTGTTTCTCTGTTACTCCATCTGTCGTATATGTCCAACTCTCTGGGTTGAATTAACACTTGAGCCTAACTTCTCTCAGATAGACCAGAGCAGAGGATGTGGGGACACGGGCCGACAGACGATCCCCACACAGAGTGTAAAGAAGGGGATGAAACAGATGCTGCACATTTTAACGATGTAAAAAAGAAGTATTCAGTGAGGCATTCGAGAACACATTCCCCTCCTGCAGTTTTCCTCGAGGCCTGCTTCAGACAGGTGTTCATCACTGTCGGCTCTGAGCGCGAGCAGAGACACACTCCGCTTCCTGATCCCTCAGACTCTGAGCTAATGCCCCGTAAATGTTCACACACACTAAATCAAAGCCTTTCTTTCATTCCCATCTAACTCTGCACATCTGAAAGCTTTTGTCTGCAGCGATCAGCATGTTACATCTGCTGAGCTGAGAGCGTCTAAGGCTGCGCAGCAAAGTCCCACTCATTCACAGTCCACAGGTTTCACTGAAGACTTTAGACATCAGAATGAATAAATCATGTCAACGCTGTACCTCTTGTCGCTATGGGCGTTTGGCGTATCTGAATTTACCCTCGGGATGAATCCAAGTTAGTGGTTGGCCAGAAGCCAGAAGCTAATATTACATTAGGAATACTCGGATTTTAGGTGTCCTTTCAAACATTGTGTAACAACATACGTGTAAGATACTGCTGAAACATTAAGACGCAGACATTGTGACTCAGAGCGCCACAAAAGTTCCCAGAAGAGCGTTGGTCAAAGGTCTAACTGTTATTTCCAGTTCGAGGTCAGACTGAGAGAGACGAGCACATCATTCATTTTACAGCCCAACTCCAGCAGTAACTCAGACCCCCGTCATCCGAGGAAGAGGAGTCACGTATCACCACGATGACCCTGGGCTCCTGCTGCTGGACCATACGCTCAGAAGTCTAACATGAAATCCCTGAAGAAATGCTGATGTGCAAATAAGCGTCAGTCGAAAGCCCACTTTTTCATCAAGATTGAGTCCCACTTGAGATCTTTCCCCCCCGTCACTAAAAGCACGTTAAAAGGGTGTAGATCATCTCCTCCTCCTCTCCACTCGCTGAGCAATGATTCTGAATCTCTGTTTTACAAAGAAGAGGGTCCAATGTAAAACCGAAAACGGTACAGTCCAAATTGGGGTTCTCAAAAGTACGGCAAATCAGACACTAATCGAAACTAAAACTAGTCTTGGAACTAGAGACTCATTTGAACAAGTATCGATATTGAAAAAGAACCGCCCGGGGCCGGTGGCAGTCGCCTTTGTTTGCGCTTCGGTGCTGGCGCTGACCCAACACCCGTGCGCGACACTGTTCCGCCTCATGTTCCTCATTAATGGAAGGCGAGAACGTGTGACATATCGTGTCCACGTTTCCACCAGAGCCCCCCAGGGGACGCTCTGAAGGAACGTGCGCGGTTCAATTTACGATGGCGATTGTTTCCTCCTCGCTCCAAAAGTGTGGCGCGTTTGGTGTCGCCGCGGTTACGAGTCCTGTACTTTAATAAAAAGCAAAAACAAGATGCGTTTGGATTGGGGGACACCTGGATCGGCGAATACACGACCAAGGGGTTTTGGGTACTTCGATGGCTGTGCGTAACCGGGTTCTTGCTCATATTCAGGTTCCGAAAGGGTTCTGGACTGCATTCAAATGGTCTAAAAAAGCAGCATTATTTGTATTATCGTGGAAAACCGGGATCGCGTCCTGAACCTTTCAATTAGTATCGAGTTTGAATGTTTCTTAATGTTTGGATGACGTGTACTTTTGGTGTTATGATGTTGATAATGTTCCCGCGGCCGTCCGTCACAGGAACACGTCAGCTGAAATGTTCCGCCACGGCCTTTACAGTGGAGCGGATAAATCAGCGCAGAGGAGTTGGTGTAAATGAGTAGAAACGTCACAAATGGAATGTTTTTACACTACACTGTGAGTTATAGAGGGCAGCGCCGGTTCAAATATGAAGCTGGGAAATGTCGGCTACTGCCTTTATTACTCTACGTCAGGGGTCTCCAATTATATTTTCCAGGGGGCCAGATTTTTCGGAGGGCTAAGGTTCAGGGGCCGGACTACATAATCACACAGCCCTTTTATGTTTTATCTCTTTACGATCCACAAACGACTCACAGTGGCAGAGAGCAGCAGAACAATATGTCAGGACTAAAAACAGGACGAAAGCGCGAAAAACCAGGCCACGCAAACCCAGGGTTTACCAGGAACCTGACCCGACTGGTGCAAAGCAGACCTGGACCAAGACCAGGTTTAAACCAAGACTAAAAACATGGATGAGATATAAAGCAGAGCTAAAGCAAGTCTAAAGCAGGAGTAAAGCAGGTCTACAGCAGGATTAAAGCAGGTCTAAAGCAGGTCTAAACCAGGTCTAAAGCAAGTCTAAAGCAGGACTAAAGCAAGTCTAAAGCAGGAGTAAAGCAGGTCTAAAGCAGGTCTACAGCAGGTCTAAAGCAGGACTAAAGCAGGTCTAAAGCAGGTCTAAAGCAGGTCTAAAGCAGGTCTAAAACAGGACTAAAGCAGGACTAAAGCAGGACTAAAGCAGGACTAAAGCAGGACTAAAGCAGGTCTACAGCAGGTCTAAAGCAGGGCTAAAGCAGGACTAAAGCAGGTCTAAACCAGGTCTAAACCAGGTCTAAAGCAGGACTAAAGCAGGAGTAAAGCAGGACTAAAGCAGGTCTACAGCAGGTCTAAACCAGGTCTAAACCAGGTCTAAAGCAGGACTATAACAGGATTAAAGCAGGACTAAAGCAGGACTAAAGCAGGACTAAAGCAGGTCTACAGCAGGTCTAAAGCAGGTCTACAGCAGGGCTAAAGCAGGACTAAAGCAGGTCTAAACCAGGTCTAAACCAGGTCTAAAGCAGGACTAAAGCAGGACTAAAGCAGGGCTAAAGCAGGTCAGGACTACAAAACAGGTCCTACAAAGCAGCGTACTAACCACGTTCTAAACCAGTCTAAACCAGGTCTAAAGCAGGCTAAAGCAGGACAAAGCAGGCGACGCTAAAGCAGGACTAAAGTAGGACTTAAGCAGGACTAAAGCAGGACTAAAGCAGGACTAAAGCAGGACTAACTAAAGGGCAGACTAAAAGCAAGGTCTAAAGCAGGGCTAAAAGGGCACTAACTAACAAAGACTAAAGCAGGTCTAAAGCAGGGCTAAAGCAGGTCTACTAAAGCAGAGTATAAAGCAGGCATAAAGCAGGGCAAAGCAGTATACAGGTCTAAAGCAGGTCTACAGCAGCGCTAAAGCAGGACACTAAAGCAGACTTAAAGCAGGTCTAAAAGCAGGCGTCTAAAGCAGCGACCTAAAGCAGGACTAAAGCAGGTCTAAAGCAGGGCTAAAGCAGGACTAAAGCAGGACTAAAAGCAGGACTAAAGCAGGACTCAAAAAGCAGGACTAAAAGCAGGACTTAAAGCAGGTCTAAAGCAAGACTAAAGCAGGACTAAAGCAGGTCTAAAGCCAGGACTTAAAAGCCAAGGACTAAAGCAGGTCTAAAAAGCAGGTCTAAAGCAGGACTAACAGGCAGCTTAAAGGCAGCGACTAAAGCAGGACTAAAGCAGAGTTAAGCAGAGGCTAAGCAGACTAAAGCAGGTCTAAAGCAGACTAAAGCAGACTAAAGCAGGTCTAAAGCAGGATCTTAAAGCAGGACTAAATGCAGGTCTAAAGCAGGACTAAAGCAGGTCTACAGCAGGTCTAAAGCAGGACTAAAGCAGTCTAAAGCAGTCTTAAAGCAGGTATAATAGCAGGACTAAAACGGACTAAACAGGATTAAAAGAGGGTCTAAAGCAGGTCTAAAGCAGACTAAAGCAGTCTAAAGCACGCTGTCTTAAAGCAGGACCTAAACAGGACTAAACAGGACTAAAGCAGGATTAAAGCAGGTCTAAAGCAGCGTCTCAAAGCAGGTCTAAAGCAGGACTAAAGCAGGTCTAAAGCAGGCTAAAGCAGGTTCTTAAAGCAGGTCTAAAAGCAGGTCTAAAGCAGGTCTAAAGCAGGACTAAAGCAGGACTAAAGCAGGACTAAAGCAGGTCTAAAGCAGGACTAAAGAAGAACTAACCCAGGACTATCTTAAAAATGAATGTCATTAGAAAAATTTGGTTGAAATGATATTCGAAGCACAGAAGTCTACAGAAGCTGCCACAAACCGAGCGAACTTTGGCCATTCAGTCTCGGTGTAATCCCTCATTCGTTCCAGGAGTGTTCCACTGTAGAAAAAAAGATTGAGTTGTAGTCCAGAGTCCAGGGTCCAGATGACTACAACTCCAATCTTTTTTTCCTACTTTGCCATTTAGTGCATGAGAACAAACGCAGCTTGTTCAGTAGGCAACCTGCACAGCATCATGCATGCTTTTAGCATTCTCTGCCCCGCAGCAGGCCGCCCCGCAGCGAAGCCGCCCCGCAGCCGCACCAGCCGCCCCGCAGCAGCCGCCCCGCAGCAGCCGCCCCGCAGCAGCCACCCCGCAGCAGCCGCCCCGCACCACGGCCTCTATTTTTTGAACCCACTTCGCGTCTATTAACAATACAAATAACAACTGAGTCTTTCCTTGGCCTCCAGAGTCACGTTCTCTGCATATTCACAGAGAAATTAGCCAATGAGGGCATGACTTTAGATGCGCCTGAGGTGCACATGTCAACACAGTGGTCCACCTTTCATAACCCGACCCGTGGGACAACCTGCGCTAAGGTTGTCCCACGACGAAGCCTGTCCTCTGTTGCCGCGGCGCGTAATGTTCCTCATTAACGAGCAGAAATACAACAACAGAGGAAATGTTGTCATTACAAAATGATCAGACTTTTACACTATAGAAGAATTATTGGTTGCTGGGCATATTTACATGTTTTGCCTTCGTTTAATGACATCTACTTAACATGCAGGTGTTTTTGGGCGAAGCTGGAAGGTTGCACTCTGACTCGAGTTTGTATGCCTCACATTTGACTTCACACAAGTACACGACAACAAACCCAACAACCACGGAACTCATCCTGCACCTACACGACTGCCACATCTGATTACAAAACACACACACAAATCCAAACACACAAGCCTACATCTTTGGCCAAAAGCTGTAACAATCCAGTCCGTTCTGTCCATTTATGAGTCGATGTTCTCATGTCCCAGAACTGTGGTCGAAAGGTATTGCGTCATTGGTACGTTTGGTCATTTCTGTGATGAGCATTAAGTCTTTCCAGATTGAAATGCTCTGCGGAGTTTTGATTCCACACACAGACGACTACAGCGTGTGTCACGAGTTATTCTTTCATAATTTCATCAGAAAACTCGTAGGCCGACCGGTGCTCATGGCAAACCCCAACGAGCACCTGTTGAAGCAAGCGAAACGCCTTACCGCGTCTTCCTTTACAAGCGCACAATCACCGAGAAGAGCTTTTAGGACTCTGAATCCCAGCATAAACCTGTGTCGTATCCTCAGGTCATTAGAATACAACCGTACATGCCTGGAGTGCAACACGAACAGGGAAACTACAAGCCAACAGCACGGCGATCAGCGAACTAACGTGATGATCTGAGACGCTCCGAGGCTGTAGCAGGTCCCGGACTCTGGAAGGGTCTTTCTCTGGGCATTAGAACAGCCCGATCTCTGAATATCTTTAAGTCTTTGTTAAAAAAAACCCACTTCTTTTCACACAAGCTGAGCAGAACATTAGTACTGCCATGCCTGGTGTTATCCGAGTGCTCGTTATTTTACCTTTGTGCAGAACTTTGGGCCATTGTGGTGGTTTTAAACGTGCTTTGTAAATAAACTTGACTATGACGATCAATAATCATTTGCATAAGCGACCACTGCTTGGTGGGACACAAGCACGTCTCCATTGGGCTTGTTTTTGTAGTAGTTGGAAACTGACACCTTCATGCGCTGCACAAAGGCGCTGTTACGTAGACATTTTTTTACCACGATATCAAGAGAAAATGTGCAATATTTATACAATTGACAAAATAATTGAGACAAAATGTAGTCAATATGTTAACTGAGGTTCGTGAGCAGGACCACGCCTCCATCGCAGTCCCCGGACCACACCTTTATCTCCCGGAAGCCCTTCTTATGCCAGTCTAATGCCCCGGTCACGTTTGACTCTGTTCTCTCGACCCTTCCTCCCCTTTAATATGCTTCTTCCAGCATCCAGTCTCCTGAAACCGTCTAGGCTGACCTCCTGAGAGCCCCCGTCCTGAATCATTCGACCCAGCTACTAATTTCATCACCAATAAATATTGTCATCTCGTTGCTAACGTGATACTTTATGGTGGCAGCTGTAATATTATGCATGAACTTGTTGAAGCATATCGAAGGGAATTTGAACCCGACTGATGCAGGGAGCGGCTTCTCCTTTCCGAAACAACCAAGTGGAAAGACGAATCCCGTGGTCATAGGAAATACGTCAGGGTGTTTAAGGAGGGCCAAATCGTTGTCATCGAGCAGAGGAAACATCTAAGGAGAGGCAGAAACGAAGGTACTAGAGCTCTGAACCCCAGCGCAGTGTGGCATATCTAGGTCTGAAACAAAGGAATCGCACCTAATTAACTATTGAAATAATTGTCAACTAATAACTGGTAGGGATGTCAAGGTTATTAGGCTAATCGATAATTGTGATAATTCAGGTCACAATATAATCGTAAAAACCAAAAAATAATCATAATCGTGACAGTTTTAGAAGCAAAATTAAATTCAATCTCTCGTCCAAAAAAAAAGACCTAAATGTAAATTACTTTTTAATCTGGCTGGTTTTTTTTCAAATTTTAATGTATTTTGTCTTTTGGAAAGTCTCAATCATCGCGAAAAACCATTGATTCGTGATGTTCTTTCTCACGATAATCGAAACACTAAAATTTGATATCGTGACATCCCTAATAACTGGTCTATACATAGGCTCCAAAACATGAGCCATGAGCGGATAAAAGGGGTCTTACGACGCAGATAATGCAGTAATTACATGAAAATAACTTTAAATGTAGTCTTTTTGAGCAAAACTCTTTCAACTGTAAATATACGCCACCAAGTTTTCCTCAAGCGCCTTCATTTTGACTTCATCTTGATCTAATTCAGTTGCGTTTGAAAAATGACTAGTAAACAGTACATTTAATAGTTGAAAAATAAGATTAAACTCATGATGTGCTCTCAACACTCCTGCTAACTCCCTCCATGCCTTCCCCTTTCCGCTGTGGTCCATAGAAATCCTGATAATACCCATAGAATAATCAGTCAACGAATAGAAATCCTATAATTAATCGACAGAGGGACAAAAAGGCGCTGATGAGTTCAGACTTTCGACACGCCGAGCAGACGACGAGCACGCTTAGCTCTTTGTTCTGACAGAAAAGGATCAAGAGTGGGATTTCGTAAGTGACTAATGACATCAGGCATCACTTCCACATGTGCTATTGACTACGAACAGCCTGTTGAAATCAAACAACAAGCGAAGAGGAGCGAGGAGGAGCGAGGAGGAGCGAGGAGGAGCGAGGAGGAGCGTCAGGATGTGGCTGAGGTTAGACAAGACGCTCCAGACGCCACACACAGAGCAAAGAGCGAAGACATCAAACGGTTGAACTTGACTCATTGACTGATACGCCCTGTCCTAATTCAAATGAATAAATGAAAAAACATACGACTTCTCTCAATTTTAGAACTGTGTATTTGGGCCTCAGAACTCCTGTCACGGACACAATAAATGGATACCTTTGGAACGTGCTTTTCGGCGGCCGACGTGGCTGACACAAACCTCACAGACGATCAAGGACTGGACAAAAATGGTAATAAATATCAGACAAATGGGAAAAAAATGACGTTCGGATTGAATTTGGAAATGGACAAATTTGATCAACTTTGGACAAAATGGGACTTGAATATTGGACTAACTGTGCATTAATTTTATTTTTCTAGTGATTTGTCATTTCTTTCTTTTTTTAGTTATTATTATTTATTTATTTATTTATTTATTTATTTATTTATTTATTTAATTTATTATTTGTCTAGCTATCTGGTCCTGTTTCTTGTTTTTATTGTATACAATATAAAAAACGTCCAAGAGCTCTAAGTTAAGACTCCTTGTGGTGATTATTCGTGTTGTATTGAGATTTTTTAAATACATTATCAACCAATCGGAGGTGGAAATGTGATGAATGAAGGGAATTAGACAGAGAATATTCACGAATAACGAGTATTATTGATGCAAATCTGAAATGATTTGTTCTTTTTTTACATTTTGGTTTAAACTGCCTATGACAGGTTTTTACGATTTTCTAATTTTGACTTTATTTGGTGTGTTTATACCTGTAGTACATATAAATGATAGTTTTACACCAATCGAGCAGCTATTTGTAGAGAAAACTTGACAGAAAATGACAGGAAGTGACATCACACGGGGGACAGTCAAAGTTTATGCAGAATTTACACAAAGAAACAACTTTTTTGACTCTCTAAACATGAATTCAACTAAATAAAGTCGCTCTCGTATATTTGTATTTGTTAAATTTAAAAAAAATTGTCATTAGATGAGTTTTTGCCCAGTGTTTGCTGGGTAATTTCAGTGTGATGTCATCAATTACAAACAGGAAGTGAAATGATAAACCTAAAAAATTTGATATTTTGGGATAACAATTTTATAATTCAAAATATATTTATCTCAACTGCATTTTAGTTCAATGAGTCGTCCGACCTGTAGGGGGCACTTGAATAAAGCCGCTGTGGTTGTTCTAAACCGTCTTTCCGTGTGTTTTAGGGCGTGTACAGTCCAAATAACGAGTACGATGATTGGTCCTCGGGTTACGGTGCGAGATCTGAACCAGATTCTTCCTGGCGTCGCAGTTGATCAGTTTGAGTTTTGGCTCGTTCGACTCGGGTTTTCATGGCGACGTGCCAAACTACTCAAATATCGTGATACTAAATTTGGTGATACAGTATCGATATCGTGGGCTGCTGTATCGAGTCATTTTTGGTATGATTTCCCCAAATATTTCGTGACCGCGCTACAATTTTGTTGCTCGTTTAAATAAAGGAAACTTTTTTTTTGACTGTTTCGATGATTCAAATGGGCGTGTTTCATTTGGAGTTGGTGCAGGTCGGGGTTTAACAAAAGAAAAATGTTGTTTAAACTGTATTGGGTTCGTTAAAATAAAAATTTAAAAAGTGATATATCGTAGAATATCATGAGCAACACGTCGATTACGGCATGCATCGCTAAATCGTGACGTTATCGTATCGCGAGCCGTGCGTCGGGTATCGAATCGTGAGCGAGCCCGCGATTCCCTGATGACGCACTCACCTTGAAAAGGCGTTGCACAACCACGAGCAGCTGAGTTACACAATTACAACAATGTGCGTTAAGGCTGAAGACAATGGAAATCAGATGAAACCGTTGACAAGGAACACTCACAGTTCCAGAGACAAACAACACACACCAACCACGTGAGAGAACTGTCAACACCTTCCGTTTGTGTGTTTCTGTGTGTGTGCGTTACTTTTGCATCAATGTGGTTTTTAACTGAAAATGGCAAATAAACTAAACTAATCCGCTCTGTTGGTTCTCATAATCTTTAAACGGTGACAGAATGTTCTTTAATATGTGTTTTCCGTTTGCAAATCAGCACAATTAGACGTGAGAATCAGAAGAACGGACATGAACGCGCCAAACTGTTGCCTCTGTCTGACTTTAGGGAGTTTCTTACCGGAGAGCAGCATCCCGGAGCCGGACTCTCCTCCCGCGTTCACCGCCGCCAGGTCCGGAGCAGCGGCGGCGGTTTGCATCAGCAGCAGCAGCAGCAGCAGCAGAACCGGAGCCGGGCACCGCGTCCACCGGGGCCAGAACCGCGTCCGCAGGGGCCACAACCGCGTGCGCAGGGGCCACAACCGCGTGCGCAGGGGCCACAACCGCGTGCGCAGGGGCCAGCAGAGAGACATGTTCTGAGCCTGACAAGTGCACACACGGTAAACACACACGTCAGTCACACACGGTAAACACACGCGTCAGTCACACACGGTAAACACACGCGTCAGCCACACACGGTAAACACACGCGTCAGCCACACACGGTAAACACACGCGTCAGTCACACACGGTAAACACACGCGTCAGTCACACACGGCAAACACACACACGTCAGTCACACACGGCAAACACACACACGTCAGTCATGTCAGTCACACGCGTTAGACACACACTTAAGACACACACGTTAGACACACACTTTAGACACACACGTTAGACGCACACTTAAGACACACACGTCAGTCACACACGTCCGTCACACACGTTAGACACACACATTAGACACACACACACACACACGTCAGTCACATCAGTCACACACGTTAGACACACGTTAGACGCACACTTTAGACACACACGTTAGACGCACACTTAAGACACACAAACAGATCTTGCTTAGAACACAACACATACGTCAGTCACACACGTCCGTCACACGTCCGTCACACACGTTAGACACACACGTTAGACACACGTTAGACACACACGTTAGACACACACGTTAGACACACACGTCAGTCACATCAGTCACACACGTTAGACGCACACTTTAGTCACACACACAGAAGAGCAAACACACACACACGCGCGCGCTGAAAAACACGTTCAAAGTACTTTTGTCGTAGTTCGGTGAGGTTGTGGTCAGTGGTCAGAGGTCAGAGCCGCGCCATCCTCTTCTGCTCCTCGTGAGGTCAGTGCGGCCCCGCGCGCGCCGCATCTTCAGGCATTCGAGCTGACCACGCCCCCCTGTCTCATACCCACCAATCAGAGCTGACCCCACATGGAGCGGGACCAGGGCAGCTCTGGAATGGGCCACATCTCACACAATACTAGTGTTGGGAAGTAGAAGTATGTGTACAAAATATATGTATACAAATGTGTCCATGATATTTAGAACGGGCTCCTGATTTTGAGAAGCCTGTATTTGGTACTGTCTGGTGTTTTTTAGAATACAGTTACTTTACAGTCCTAAAATCAGAGGAATACATTTAGGTTTTAGACTTCAAAGTTGTTGAGTCTTTTAATCCTTTGTCGTGTGTTTTTACCCAAGAAGAACGCCGCTCCGACGCGCTGCAGAAGAGGGAGTTTTCCAGGTGAAGACCACTCTGTGACGGGACCGTGGAGCGGAACACATTACAAATACATTACAAATACACTTGAATGCAGATATTCAGTATTCTGTAACTAAATACATGTTCAAAGTCAATTCTTCCCAAAGCCTCATTGCTCTGAACACGGTGGACACAACCTCAGGGGTCCAAACAACCAGAACAGACCAAAAGTGGGACCAAACCAGGACTAGTCCCTGGACTAAGATAGCTCTGACCCAGACCAGCTCTGAAAGCTCTAAAACAGGACTGGGATTGTGTTATTTACAGTTGTGAAATGTTGGGCAGAGCTGTGTGCGGACAAAGTTTATAAAATGGACTTTTATGAGCTTTTAACAATATTAGAATGTGTTCCCTCACCACCAGCTTACTTCATTCTTACATGTTGGAGTCCTGTCTACTTTCACCTACCCCCTGTCTCCACCCACAGCCCTCAGGAAAAGAAATGATATTTAAGCCATAAAATGAAGCTTAACAAATGTAAATACATCAGAAACATGAGTCATAATCATAGCTCTTTATTTATAGACTTATATTTATACAAAATCTAAAGTTTTACAGTCCAAGTGACTGAGGACAGTCGAGTCACAGATCAGGCAGCGAACAAACTTAGACCACCCCAACTTATGGTTTCGGATCCGACCCACTCTCCAATCTTCCACGTGAGGCATTTGGACAGAAATATGTTTGGAAATAAACGAGTTTCCATGGCAATAATCAGAGAGTGGGTCATAACATGTTCCCTCTTCGTGTTTGTTCAGTGGTAAATACAAAAAGCAGTCCTTCTGGCGTCAGCTGGAGCATCTCTTTTCTGCATGCACGTTTCAGAACATGCAGGACACGGGAGCAGAACAGGGAGAAAATGGCACCTTTATCCAAAAGTCAACATAAAACTGTGACACGCCAAGATGGAGACAGAACGGAAGAAGTAATTAGACTTGGACCAAGACTTATTTATCATCATTTACTCATTTGGTCAAAAAAAAATAAAAGAAGATGATTGGACTAAATTGGCCTGTTTGTCCCGGATAAAGCGAAAAACCTGCAGCAAATGATTGAAAAATGATTTAAAAAAAATATTTGATCAGTAGATATATGTGATTTCAACAATACGCTTGCGAGGACTGCAGAGATGAATAAGCTAATCATGAGTAGCTTAACCTTTAAAAAAATACAGTTTTATGACAAAGACAGCAGCGTTTTTAAATCGGCATGTATAAAAAGAATAAACAATTTCAGATTTTCAACAACAATACACTTTATTCATAAATATTCTGTATCTGGAAGCTTTCAGTCGCCATATGTCAACCTTTATTTGATCGATAATGTATTTAAAAAGTCTAATTTTACAGTCGAAATCATCGTTTGACAAATTGACTGCTAAAATTATAGTTAGTTGCAGCTCTAATGTTGTTTAAACGTGAATGCGTCAGCAAATTGAGCTTATGTTTAATACTTTTTATCAAACGCTGCCATTTGACATTGTCGTTGACATGTCCAACACTTGGTCCAAGCCTAAACGACCCTCATGAACCAGAAAGCAGTGCAGTGTTTAATATATGTCTTTGCTGTATATTTGACACGTTTAGCACTTGCGCACGGTCGCACAGGTTCGGCTCGGCGTCCCACCGAAGCCCACCGAAGCCCCCCCCCCGAACCTGGTCTGGAGCGTGGAGCTGCAGCGGAGGAGGAGGTGTCCGCTGGTTGCATAGCCCTATAGTCCACAACAACAGTCAGAAGCGGAACACGGCACTGAATATGAAACACCAACATGGCACTTTGACCCCTTCAAGGCGCACTCACTCCAGCAGGGGGCAGCACACGACACGTTTTCTCGCCGCCAGGAAGGAACGAACCAGCATTTGGTCAGTGATAAAAGTAATCGCATTTTTAGCGTCGCGATTGATGGTTTAATCCGCGATTGTCGACCAAACAACGCATTCAGATGCTAATCAGATACTCAATGAGGAGGGAGCCAAAGTCAGTGTACAACAGGCTCATCTCAGTTTCAATGGGCCATTATCAGGAGGTCCCGCCCAGTGGGCAGGGCTTTCACAGAGTAGGATATAAACCTGAGTTCTCAGACTTGTTTCACAGATTGAGAATGACTCTTGGACGAGAGTCGAAACGTCCAGATGACTACAACTGAGTCATTTTCTACTATACTAGTTTTACTGAAAAGAATAATACCAAAATACACTTTGTCTTTGGAAGAAACCTGCTGTATTTTATTATTTACAGTTACTATGATTTGTCAAAAAGCACTTTCAATACTTAAGCAATTTCCACTGCAAATACGTCCGTCCTTTATTGTGTGATCATTCTGACTGACGTTTACTTGTATTGGAGTAATATTTGACCAGGTCTGTACTTTTGGAGCCTAAACAGTGTAGTACTAATAGTGCTGTTGTACTAGAATTGCCATTATTATTATTATTATTACTGATACTAAATAAAAGGCCCGATAGTCACTTTAATAACTCACATCAACAATACTTTATCGATTTGTACTGGTAGTTTTGCACTGTTGTTCTGCAAATAATCTACACATTTATTTGTTTAATGCATTTTTTTAGTTTATATTTTTTTTTACTAATTGTAATGTAGTTTTTCCAACCAAAAATAACATTAGTTTCTTTTTTAATGTCTTCATAAAGTCTCAAAGTTCAGTCATAAATCCAGATTACACCAGAACGTTTGAGGAAAAGGACCAATTTCTGCACATCTCGTTTCGATACCAATTGATTATTTGTGTCTATTTATGTCTGAACATCACAAACCGAAGTGTATTTTACGTTTGAGTCTGACCAACTGCTGGACATTCTGTCCTGACCTTTGAGAAGAACTGTTGTTTTTGTAGAAGAAAGGCAAAAAAAAAAAAAAAAAGGCTGGTCACACCTTCAGGCAAGAGTAACACTAGTTTGGACGAGGCCTGCATGCAGTATACCCGCGGGTCGGACTCACGGGGTGCTGTAGAAAAGTCTTTTTGCATTCTGTTGTGTAGAAGGATGAGCTCGTTCCCGGCGACTCGGGCTACTGAAAGTCCAGTGTTGGTCCGTGTGAAGCTCGAAAAAACCAGAGAGAAACGAGGCACTTAGTATTTCAGCCGCAGAGTCCGAGGTCCCACTGGTCCAGGTCCCACTGGGGTCAGGTCCACTGGGGTCCAGGTCCCACTGGGGTCCAGGTCCCACTGGGGTCCAGGTTCCCACTGGGGTCCAGGTCCCACTGGGTTCTTTCAGTCCCCTGGAGGTGTTTCCCCGCGGCTTTGTTTTTCACATGTATGTTCCACCTTCCGTGCGCGATCGTTGTCGGGCCTGGGCTCAGACAACTGGTGTTTTGTGCTTTGACTTCGTCAAGCACACTTTCAAATTTCATAATTGTATTAACGTGTCCACACCTCCTGATTGCCTCCCAGTTCTATCACATACTCTCCACCATAAATCACGTCTCCAATCCACTCATTCTTTCACACACCCCATGTCAATCCCCTTACTCCCTGGGTTTAACCTGGCACCTTACCTTACACTCAAGATTTCTCTAGACCCGATGCATAAGGGCCTGGTATTCAAACACTAACATCACCTGTTGTGTACATGATTAGTTCTGGAGAAGTCCATAGACAACATACATGTCTTTGTATCTTTAAATGTATCAGGTTTTCCAAATTTGTATTAATTACAACCTTCATTTGTGGTTGCTTAAGTAACTTGAACCAAGATGGATTATTCACCGAGAGAAACAATAAATCTAGTATGCCAGGGATCAAATGTAAACTTCATAGGTCTCTGATTTCACTCTTTCTCGGGTAGATTTTTTTGTATCTAAATCCATGTTCTTTTTTCTATATCTCTATGGAGAAAAAAAGACATCACAATTCTATATTCAATAGGATACACTCCCATCATCATCATTCTTTCTTATACTTTTAATCATGTTTTACTGCTTTAGCGTGCGATGAGAGAATTCAAGACAATGTTTTTAGCATCTAGGGACGTATATCAGTCGGACGTCCTGTATATGCCATAACAGGACGTTTATTTCAAGCACTGTCTGATACTCGGGGTAAGAACAATACTATCATCATGTCTAATATCCGGGCGTCAGAGGAGGAAACAAGACCCCAAGGGAGGGAGTCGGCGGACTCATCATGTTTGTCTCTGGACCAAGGGACCACACCATGCGCGTTCCGGTGGCTGTGGGCCCACTAGGTCAGGGTGAAGAGCTGGGGCAAGCACATGTCACAATGCGGGGCGCGCATGATCCAATCTAAGCTTCCCCCCGTCCTCCGACCAAGTAAACGCTCGTTCTCCTCACCACGGTGTTTGTGAACGTCTGAGGCCTTAGAAGCTCGCTGTCCATGGAATACCAGCGAGAAGCGGGAAAGAGTAGCATGCTCGCTGTACACCGCTTCGTGAAATGCAGGACAGTAGACTGTCACATTTTGTACTCTGAAAAACATCCTCGGCGATCTTCTCGTATCCAACCAACGAACCCACATCGGGACTTGTTAATCTGCTGTGGGTTCGGGACCAGACACACCTCAAGAAGGCCGTTACCGCCGAGCCTTCGGCACCTCTCCTTTGTTTAATGTGCTGACGCATATGGGACGTCACTAGAAAAGGCTACTTCTTAGGTATACTTCAAATCACGCACTCGACAGGACTCGGATTATCTAGTGATGATCATGCACTGCTCCCAAACAATCTACACGGTGGAAAGTTCCCCGAGGAGTCGGACCCCCACAGCCTGGACCAGTTACGACAGAGGGAGTCGGGACCCCCCCACATTATGGGGATCGGACCGGCCCACCACGGACCGTTTAATGGAAGGCGACGGCTACGTACTCGCAACTAAAAACAAAAAAACAGCTCGTAAAGGGGATTACGTAAGGCTCGGACAAATTTTAGAATTTTTGCTCCAAAAATGACTAAACACAGGGAGACAGGTATATGTCACAGATTTCGGGACCCCCACACAAACAGTGAATAGGACACTAGATCGGTATTTTTAAGGTTAATAAACTCTCAATACATCCCACTGACTGCTACCTGGTTTGGGTAAATGCGGTGACATCCCGACGAACGAGGACATAACGAAAAGAGGGAGTCGGACCCAACACGGGGCGTTTATCGCATGCTGTCGGACCACCAAACACAAACACGCACGAAATTACGTACAGCCAGGCGCGGAGCACACAACGGTACGTTTAAACGACAGGAGTCGGAACCCAAACACGGACGAGAAAGATGTACAGAGAATGTAAGGATCGCGCGACCTACAACCATTCTTTTGTGTAAATTCTGCACTCAGACTTTGACTTGGACTGAGAGTCCACCAACGACGGTTCCCCGCAGGCCGTTCGGACCCCCCCCGGACGTTACGACAAAGCGTCGGCCCCCAACCCCGGACACTTTATGGGGCGGAGTTGGAACCCACAAACCGGACGTTAATGAAGGACGCTCGGACCCCAAACACAACACGGACCGTTCCGCTAGGAGCGGACCCACACCGGACGTACCGCCAAGGGTCGACCCAAACACGGACGTTATGATTGACTGCGGACCACCAAAAAACACAGGACGGCTACGAAGGAGTCGGACCCAAACGACGTTAGAGGCAGTCGGACTCCCAAACCGGACGTCCAAGGGCCTTCGACCACCAAACACAACCCGGACGGTAAGAAGACGTCGGACCCAACCACACGGAGGTAACGAAGGAGTCCGGACCCCACACACGGACGTTAGAAGGAGTCGGACCCAAACGACGTTATGAAGGAATGTCGGCCCCAAACACAAACACGGACGGGTATAAGGAGTCGGCCCGCAAGACACGGACATTATGAGAGTGAGTGAAGGATCCTCAAAACTCACAAACACGTCTCACGATAGGAGTCGGACCCCAAAAGGACATTTGAAGGACTGCACGTACCTCAGCAACTCACAAACACGGACGTATGAAGTCGGACCCCAATAACAAACACGGACGGTAGAAGGAGTCGAACCCAAACCGGACGCCCGAGGAGTCGGACCCCAAACACACACGGACGTACGAAGAGTCGGATCCCAAAAACGGACGTTACGAAGCAGTCGACCCCACCGATATGAAGGACGTCGGACCCCAAAAACAAACCGGAAGTGCCGCTACGAAGGAGTCGGACCCCAAACACGGACGTTATGGGAGGATGATGTCGGACCCCAAACACAACTACGACGCTTACGATATAAGAAGTCCGGACCCCAACATGATCGTCTCAATGCAAGGACTGTCGGACCCAAAACACAAAACACGGACGTTATAAAGGCTGTCGTGTACGCTCAAACATCGGACGTCGAAGGAGTCCGGTCCAACACGGTACATTTGGAGAGCTGTCGGACCCATAAACTAAACGGACTCTACGATAGGTGCGGACCCAAACACTGACGTTAGACGACTGACGGACAAACCCAAAACACTGGACGCTTCGAAGGAGTCGGAACAAACACGGACGATTAAGAGGACTGCCGGAACCAAGATACTTCACAAACACTGACGTTACGAGGAAGTCGGACCCAAACAATGACGTTAGAAGGATGTCGACCCAAAACAAACACGACGTTATAAAAAGGCCTGTCGGACCCGAAACAGACTTTTAAGCTGCGGTACTCATTACAGGGCGGATCACCAATTAGCAACGTGAAGACGTGCCAATATACGTAAGAAACCAGACAATAGAACCCTGCTCAAGAACGAAACACGCCATCGTGTACCGTTTTCACATTAACAGAATCATCCACCTGCACGCACTCCCTATATTATTTCTCTCACTATTAATGCTTATTCTCTGACTAGTGTTTAAGTTAATAAGCACATCGGATAGAACAAATTAACCATGTTCACAACAACATTCATCGTATGAGCACAACATAAAGATCCAAATGCGGTGACAAAGACGTCTTGCTCATCGAGAGTATTGCCGTGTTCGAGGACCCGTTACTCTTAAACAAGGTCTGGTGTTTCCACGCCCAAGACAGGCTAGGAGGTGGCGACGCCTGACATATTCAATCATAAACCTTGATAACCTTTTCACCATCAACATTGATTACAAAGTAATCCATTTAAGGTAATGAAATGGTCCTGTAGTTCTGACTTATAAAGGAACGAAAATATATATTAGACCACGGATATGGTCAGAATAGAATAATACATGTGAAGCTTTTATCGTGAAGGGAATGCGTTATTTCAAATTTGCTGTGTTGCAAAAAAGAATAAAAGATTTCAAAGCGCACTTCAGTACTGACTAAGTAGACACGGGGTGTAGAGATTTTGTAAGGTAGATCTCGAGGAAATATCCAAAGCCGCTACTTTCGCGATATTAATAACGACAGATTAACTCTTGCGTTAAATACGAACCCACAACTGATGATATCTCACTCATGATTCCTTTATGTTACTCCTCGAACACAGGCCTACGAGATTCCCTGTATCCCGACAACAACGCTCTCGAAAACACGTCATTCGTTTTCCGTACACTGAAACAGGTTTCTGGCATGTGCATGTTTTATGGCGTAAATACCGATTAAAAATTCCTTTCCACGACGCCCCAATTAGTAAGCGGCCACCAAAAAACCCTAAACCTGCTCTGTGAGTGATTGGTCGGATGCCACATCGCTATGTAGGGCAGTTCGCCCTCATATTAGGATCTAGAGTTTCATATAAACTATAGTTTATATATTAGATATTTGGGTGTAGTCTCCTCAGTGAGAATCACGGCATGGCATCAGACTGCCGCGTGATTGTTTTGGAACTCGGTTTACCAGGGTGTTATAGTGGAGTGTTTTGAGAGCAGGGTATTATAATAGGGAAAATTATTCAAAAGTAGCCGATCTGATGGTTAGTTCACGGTGGACATTTATAGTGTCTGCACATTAATGAATGATATTCTTTACACCCGTATGGGAGCAGCTATCCAGAGCACTGTGTGGAGAAAATGGGTAGGAAAAACATGCTTCTGTAGAACACCATTGACAAAGGAGGATAGCTTGACATCCCCACCGCAGACTTGTCTCCCAATTCTCAAAATAAAGAATTTGTATTTCTCAGGTTGTTCTGGGCATACAGTTTCACCGCAAACTCCTACTACCAAAAGAAGCAACTATCTCTATTTTACGACCCACCACATACCTTACCCACGCCAACATTAGAATCCGCCACTAAATATAATGGTATAGGCTCCATTCCGGAGCATGGAAAAACCTATAAATTAATTTTTTATTATTGGTCCCACACTTTTTTAACACACTGCATAAATGATTTTTTGGTGGCCCAGGTGGTTGCTTGGTGTAAATTTCTATAGTGAAATTCTGTTAACATTACCCAAGTTCTCGTTAATTGCAAAACCTATAAACAACCCTAAAAAAGTTGGCTTTCCTCGATAACTCTCGTCGGCATATATATGACATTCCAATTATTGCTTACTTAAATTCTCAATTAAGCTCCGGGGATGGCGTGTCCCAACTTATAGGGAGGGAGGCAGGCATGTAAGGGCCATGTGAGTTCGTTAGATGATCGTGTTTATTGGAGGGAGGCTGGTCTACTCAGAGTTGGTGCCTCATCACTTGTCATTAAAGAAGAGTTATAACACTTCTGTAATATGTCGATAACGCTTTGAAGTCTCAAGGATTTTATGGTTTGGCGCTCAAAACCGGCTCGGCTTCCCGAGAGCTGAAGCGCAAGGTGTACCATTGTTTTCCCTCGAGTCGGTCAACAAAGCACTACTCACAATTTGGAAACAGGGAACAAGGGCAACCCAATAAGAGGACGCGTCGGGCCGCTTTGGGCCCCGCCCGTGGGTCGGGCAGCTGAAAGGGTTCATGTAATTTTTCTGTCGGCTGAAGCGGGTCAACGGCAAGAGTAGGCACGCCTAACTCTGGACCACTGGGGCGTCTGCTTGTCAGTCAGAACGGAGTCGCTCCACGCAGGCACAGATAGTTATCGTTTCGCGTCCAGGGTATCTTCAGCCTATTCGAATTATGAGATATGGGCGTCCATTCACTTTCAGGTTGCAGTGGTAATAATTGTGGGGGAAGAAACATTTTATAATAGAATTTAGACTGTAAGGACATGAAAATGCAACAGGGAAGGGTACTTGCTAACACCATTTGTAAAGTTATCATGGTAGATAAGAGTAAGATGTTAGATCTGTATTGTTGAATGTGAATTCTGTGTTATTTAGTGGACATCTTTTTCAGCTGACTTAGTCCAATGTAAAGGGGAACTTGGCTTTCACTTAATTGTAATGGTATTTCACATAATAAAAAATGTCACAATGTTATCAAATCCGCAAAGCCTTCGTCTCATTTCACTGAGTATCAGCTACAGGATTAATATTGGAACATACAAACAGGTTAAAACAATAGAAACGTCTGTTACATCGCGACGTTCAAACACAGAGATATTCAGGCACGGCGAGCTTTGGGAGAGGACTTTTATGTCGTGTTTGATAGCATTATGCAGAGCTCGTCATATGCTAAAGAAGCGGACTAACAGCACGTATCAGTGCTGGATCTTTCTAGGTCTCGGGCACATCTGACAACATTGACGATTCAACATAAAGAAACGGCTCAAAGAAAAAGCTGGGTCTTCGGAAGCTAGTTTATAAAAGTTTACGCTGTGTATTTTGGACCAACTTTGGAACTAACGACGGCCCTATCTTGGTATAGGATCTGTATTTTTCCAATGTGGTAGAATGTTCGAAAATAACCAATTAATACAAAATTAAAAGAACACTGAAATCGCCCAAAGAAAATCACCTCTTGACATCAAAAAGTGAAACCAAATATTTTGAGTTTTGTTTTTCTCAATAAAAAACGCTTGAGATGTGAATTATAACACAAACGTTCAGACAAACGACGGCAGAAACAGATTTTCACAGGTTTGCCATGTGCTTTTTATTTTTCTTTTCAATTTCAGTCATAGTTTAGATCATTTTATTTGTTACACAAGACGTTATAGGCATTGTTCACATACTAGTGATCAAACAAGGACAGAAAGTTTCTACTACTCGGCCCGAACTGTCTCCACTCGTCCAGTTCACGGGTTTGAAGTGTTATTTTCAGAATGCCAACATGAATGGAGCGGGAACAGAACGACCACAAGGCTTTTTCTTCCATTAACAAAGTAAAGAAGGATGTTGCTATGGTGAAGGAGAAGTGACAAACAATAATAAATATTCAGTAAACAGTTTTTCCAGTTTTCATGGTTTTTACACTGCAAAAAATAATGTCTACCGGTGAATGAGTTTGAATTATTAGCATTAAAATCATTTCAGATTTCAGTTGTTTCGACCAGTTTGTTTACTAATTAAATTTAGATCATTTGACCCGTTTCAAAGAATTTCTGACACTGCTTCTTATTCATAGCTAACGTATCGTAAATATTAATAAGTTATATAATCGGTAAATCAATATAAACGGGTAAAATCAACTAAAAATGGTTAATATTTCAAATACAAATAACGTACAGGCTTAGAAATTCATTTTTGCAGCGTATAATGAGCACGCGACGATGATGAATGAGTGTTTTTGTTTAGACTTTATCCTCCTCTGAAACCTGTATTTGGAATGCTTTTAATCATAGCAAAACTATGACGGACACAGGAGTGAGCGCTAACTCAGGTAAACATGTGACACGGCAAAAAGCGAACAGCAAAACAAACCATAAGCATGACGTCGGCGTGTGCGTCACTTCCAAACAACGATCGGCCAGATTTAGCGTAAGCGCAGCATTTCCAGCGCGAGATGTTCACGATTTGCCGGAAAAATTGAATTGCAATAAAAAAAAAAAAAAAAAAGAGGAAATTCAACTCCTCAATTTGGTCTGAAATTCAGGAATCAGCGTCAACAAAAGTGCGGTTAATCGCAAAAAATAAATAAAAATAAATGTGAAAAAAAGCAACACAATCTGTCAGAGTTCAGATTTCGCGTGACGTCGTCGGGCGCCATTTTGAGCGTATTTGCATAGCACCGTTCAAAACATCGAAACGGAGCGGATTGGAACCAACCAGTTTTCACTTAGAACTTGGATTATTGCTCGTTTCTGTTTGGTGAACATGCCTTAAATAGTTCATAGTTCGTAGTAGTAGTAGTAGTAGAGCAGTAATAGTAGTACCTTTTATCCAGTCGCACTCGTTGGTTCAATCCGGTCCGAGCTCCGTATTTTTGAATGGTTTGTCGCAATTAAAACGGAATGGAAAGTGGAATAAGCAGCGTAAAGAGATTAAGACTGTTTTTTTTTGTTTTTTTGTTTTTTTTTGCCAATAACAGAAACATTTTGGCACAGGAATGATCCAAACCAAGAAAGAAACAAAGCACTAAAAGGACACAATAAAGCCATTATCGGTGAAACCCCAGAATTTAAGGCTACGACCAAATCAAGATTACTGGTTCATTCACGGGGGGCTTGGTCCTCCTGCGCTGCTACTGCCAATCATCAGCGTGTTCCTGCAAAAAGTACTCTTGCTTCGAGTTGTTTTGACTAGATCACATTTGCGAACCTCGATTTATTTGACTCGTTTCACCGCACGTTTCAGACGGAAAAACCCCAAAAAGAACATTTCATGGAGTTGAACCTAGTCATTTTTAGCAGCTCCGATCCATTCATTCAACACAACGTGCATGCTAACGATGATTATTTGACTCCCCCCCCATCGCCGTTGAATATGATTGGCCTGTAAGATGTAGAAGAAAAAAAATACCAATCGAAACAAAAGTCGCTAAAAACATGAAAATCGGGTAAACAAAGTCGTCAGGACCACTTTGAACCAGCGTGAATAATCTATGTGCGTGCAAACTAGCGAAACCAACTCAAATCAAGGCTAACGGTTGGACTATACCCTTTTTTGTCTTTTTTTTGTCTTTTTTTGTCTTTTTTACAGTGTTGGCCCTAAGGGAGGGTCTTCCAGTGACGAAACACAAAAGGTTGAATTCAAGACAACC
>BJKM01000704.1:40000-268335 GCA_015082035.1 Chaenogobius annularis | reverse complement strand
AACGCACAAATCACATATCACTTTAAATCCTGAAAGTTTCAAACGGTAATTTTTAACGATAAACGATAAACACAATATTATTTCATGTCTGCATTTACAGCAGAAGTGTTCAAACATTTCTGGCGCCTTTTTTTAGAAATGTGAAGACTTGTGTTTGTTCGTCTCAAAGACAAAAAAGAGGAACAACCGTCTTTCACAACAACTTCCTCTGTTCGCTGTGGCACTGACTTTACAGCGTCAAACTGAACACTTCTTTGCACAGACGCGCTCAGTTCGACGCTCAGCACAGTTCCCGCCACGTCACGTTGGAGCTCGGAACACGTTTTCACCTCCGCGACTGTTACACCACTTCCTGCATCGCACCAAAACCACCGCCTTTTCTCTCATGCCGTATTTGTCCCTCAAACGAGTCGCGCTGCACTTTTCCCACACGAGAGCTCCGTCTGACGCTTCCACAGACTCACCACAAGGGCGTCTCCTGTTCGGACTACCTCAAGTAGCCCTACACAGGCTTAGCTCACCACGAGGGCGTCTCCGTTCGGACCTACCTCAGTAGCCCTACACAGGCTTTAGCTCACCACGAGGGCGTCTCCCGTTCGGACTACTCAGTAGCCCTACACAGGTTTAGCTCACCACGAGGGCGTCTCCCGTTCGCACTACTCAGTAGCCCTACACAGGCTTTAGCTCACCACGAGGGCGTCTCCCGTTCGGACCTACACAGTAGCCCTACACAGGCTTTAGCTCACCACGAGGGCGATCTCCCGTTCGGACCTACCTCAGTAGCCCTACACAGGCTTTAGCTCACACGAGGGCGTCTCCCGTTGCGGACCTACACAGTAGCCCTCACAGGCTTTAGCTCACCACGAGGGCCGTCTCCCGTTCGGACCTACCTAGTAGCCCTACACAGGCTTTAGCTCACCACGAGGGCGTCTCCCGTTCGGACCTACCTCAGTAGCCCTACACAGGCTTTAGCTCACCACGAGGGCGTCTCCTGTTCGCTACCTCAGTAGCCACACAGGTTTAGCTCACCACGAGGGCGTCTCCCGTTCGGACCTACCACAGTAGACCTACAGGCTTTAGCTCACCACGAGGGCGTCTCCCGTTCGGACCTACTCAGTAGCCCTACACAGGCTTTAGCTCACACGAGGGCGTCTCCCGTTCGGAACCTACCACAGTAGCCCTACACAGGCTTTAGCTCACCACGAGGGCGTCTCCCGTTCGGCACCTACTCAGTAGCCTACACAGGCTTTAGCTCACCACGAGGGCGTCTCCCGTTCGGACCTACCACAGTAGCCCCCTACAACAGGCTTTAGCTCACCACGAGGGCGTCTCCGTTCGACTACCTCAGTAGCCCTACACAGGCTTTAGCTCACCACGAGGGCGTCTCCCGTTCGGACCTACCTCAGTAGCCCTACACAGGCTTTAGCTCACCACGAGGTGCGTCTCCCGTTCGGACCTACCTCAGTAGCCCTACACAGGCTTTAGCTACCACGAGGGCGTCTCCCGTTCGGACCTACCAGAGCCCTACACAGGCTTTAGCTCACCACGAGGGCGTCTCCGTTCGGACCTACCAAGTAGCCCTACAAGAAGGCTTTAGCTTCACCACGAGGGCGTCTCCCGTTCGGACCTACCTCAGTAGCCCTACACAGGCTTTAGCTCACCACGAGGGCGCTCTCCCGTTCGGACCTACCTCAGTAGCCCTACACAGCTTTAGCTCACCACGAGGGCGTCTCCGTTCGGACCTCCACAGTGCCTACACAGGCTTTTAGCTCACACACGAGGGCGTCTCCGTTCGGACCTACCTCAGTAGCCCTACACAGGCTTTAGCTCACCACGAGGGCGTCTCCCGTTCGGACCTACCTCAGTAGCCCTACACAGGCTTTAGTACCACGAGGGCGTCTCCCGTTCGGCCTACTCAGTAGCCTCACAGGCTTTAGCTCACCCAGAGGGCGTCTCCCGTTCGGACCTACACAGTAGCCCTACACAGGCTTTAGCTCACCACGAGGGCGTCTCCCGTTCGGACCTACCACAGTAGCCCTACACAGGCTTTAGCCTCACCACGAGGGCGTCTCCCGTTCGGACCTACCTCAGTAGCCCTACACAGGTTTAGCTCACCACGAGGCGTCTCCCGTTCGACTTACCACAGTAGCCCTACGGCTTTAGCTCACCACGAGGGCGTCTCCCGTTCGGGACCTACCTTCAGTAGCCCTACATAGGCTCTATAGCTCACCACGAGGGCGTCTCACTCTTCACTCACTTTGAAATGAAGGGTCTGAAATGTTCATCGTCGGTGCATTTCCACTGTGAGAGACACAATTTTAAAAAAAAATCTGGAAATCACATTGTATGATTTTTAAATAATTTATTGTGTGTTATTTCTGCAAATACGTTTTTGAACATCTGCCAATCGGAAAGAATTCTGGATCTCAAAGAGCTGTCAGTCTGCCTTTAAAAAAGTCCACCTCTGCTCCACATTTATTTATCTGAATAAGTAGCCCCTGTTTGAGCTCGTTAGCTGCATAAAGACCCCTGTCCACCTCATAATCAGTCAGACTGCGCCTACTACCATGGGGCAAGACCAAAGAGCTGTCAAAAGACCCCAGAGACTAAAGTGTAGACCTCCACAAGGCTGAAAAGGGCTACGGGCCATTGGCAAGCAGCTTGGTGAAAAAAGATCAATGTCCAATCTCCCTCGGACTGGAGCTCCATGCAAGATCTCACCACGTGGGGTCTCAATGATGAGAAGAATCGTGAGGGATCAGCCCAGAAACTATGGGAGGAGCCTGGTCAATGACGGGAGCTGGGAACCACAGGTTTAAAGGTAACACACTACGCTGTCATGGTTTAAAATCATGCATTGCACAGAAGGTCCTGTTTAAGTCCAGGCCCGGTCGGGATGATCACAGGAGTCATGGAGAAGGTCATGTCGTCAGAGGAGACAAAATAGAACTTTATGGTATAAACCCACTCAACCGTGTTTTGGAGAAGAAGAAGGATGAGGACCATCCCAAGAACACCATCCTACTGTGAAGCATGGGGTGGAGACTCAGTGCTTGGGGGTGAGACTCATCTATGCACTTTGGGGGTGGAGACATCTTGCTTTGGGGGTGGAGACATCATGCTTGGGAGTGGAACATCATGCTTTGGAGTGGGAAACATCATGCTTTGGGAGTGGAAACATCAGTGGAAACATCATGCTTTGGGGGTCTTTTCTGCATTGGGACAGGATGACTGCATTGTATGAAGGACCAGAATGAATGGGGCCATGGATTGGGAGATTTATTGGGCAACAACCTTCCCTCAGTCAGAGCACTGAAGATGGGGCGTGACCTGAAGCACACAGCCAGGAGAACCAAGGCGTGGCTCTGTAAAGAAGCAGATGAAGGTTCTGGAGTGGAGCCAGTCTCCAACGTGACAGATCTACAGAAGATTCTGTGTGGAGGAGTGCAGGCCAAAGTCCTGCTGCAGGATGTGCAACCTGGTCCAGAACTACAGGAGACGTTTGACCTCTGGAACTGTAAACAAAGACTTCTTGTACCAAATCTTAACTCTGATTTTCTCAGGTTTCAAATACTTATTTACAGCAAAAACTAACAAATACATGATTTAAAAATCATACATGTGAGTATTTGTTAACTTGTGTCTCTCACAGTGGAATGCACCGACGATGAACATTTCCGACTGACCTGACCCTAACAAGACCCTGAACCTAACAATGACCCTACAATGACCCTGACTCTAACAATGACCCTAACAATTGACCCTGACCCTAACAATGACCCTAACCCTGACCCAGGGTGGTCATCGATTTGGAAATGTAGCACAGAATATTCATGACTGGTCGTATTTGAAGACCCGTTACATGTATTCTGGGACAATGCAGACGCAAAGATATGTTCATAACAAAGTTCAAAAAAGAAAAAGCTCTTTCCATAACAAACTTTATTCAATAAATCTCCAGATTAAACTTTATTTGGTTGATACTATTTAAAAAGTGTCGATTTTTGACCCGTCGACTAATGTAATAAACGTTAGTAGCATCTTATAACATAATATAATATATATCATATAATATATATATATCATAATATATATATATAAATTATATATGACATAATATATAATATATTATATCAATTAATATATATATACATAATCATAATGATGTATAATTAATATATATTATCATAACATAATATATATATATACTTAATAATATATGAATAAGATATAAAAATAACATATAATGATAATAATAATAATATAAATATATAATATAAATATGAAATATTTATTAATATATGATATAATAATATATATAATAATAATGAAATATAATATATATATATATATATATATTAAATATATATATTTGATATAATATAATATATATATATATATATAATATAAACAATATTATAATATATAATATTATATATATATATATATAATATATACTAATATATATATATAGTATATATAATTATATATATATATATATATATATATATATATATATATATATAATATATAACATATATAATATACTGTAACAGGTTCAGATTCATCTGAAATACTTTTGGATGAATAAACTTTATATTCTTGTTCCTGTTTAACGCTGAACTCTGTGATTTGCTCCTTTGGAGTCCGCTCTGCTCAGTCGTCCATGGAGATGTAAATGCTTTGTCTGGAATATCCCACAGTGTGGTATAATAACAGGATGAGTTGGTTCGCCTCTCCACAAGATCTGACCTGTAACTTGGCCTGGTTGTGGTCACCTGCTAATGCCATCACTCTGGAAACATTTTATAGGCAATATTAGCCTTCGGAGTACAACCGGGTCTAAAGCAGAGTCCTAAACCAAGTCTAAACCAGGGTCTGAACCAGGTCTAAACCAGGTCTGAAGCAGGTCTAAACCAGGTCTGAAGCAGGTCTGACGCAGGTCTAAACCAGGTCTGAACCAGGTCTGAAACCAGGTCTAACCAGTTCTAAACCAAGGTCAAACCAGGTCTAAACCAAGTTAATAAACAGGTCTGAACCAGGTCTAAACCAAGTCTAAACGCAGGTCTTGAAACAGGTCTAAACCAGGTCTGAACCAGGTCTGAACCAGGTCTAAACCAAGTCTAAACCAGTCTGAACTAGGTTAAACAAGTCGAATCTAACGTAAAAGGCTAACCGTCTGAACCAGTCTAAGCGTATAACCAGGTCTGAAACCAGTCAGCTCTAAGACCAGGTCTGAAGCAGGTCTGAACCAGGTCTGAACCAGGTCTAAACCAGGTCTAAACCAGGTCTGATATATATGATATATACATATATGATATATACATATATGATATATACATATATGATATATGCATATATGTATATATGTATATGATGTCTTTCAGGAAGCTGTGTTAATGACACGCCTCCTTTTACATCGAGTTTCTGCAGTGACGGTGTGGATTTCTGCTCGTGTAGAAACTGAACGCAGCTAAAAGTTGTTCAAAGTCACATTTCTCGTGTTTCAACGGCGCGTTTGTGAATTCAAAGTCAGCGAGTTTTAAATCAGGAAGTTTCAGAGTCACAACGTCGCGTGCCATTTCCACCTTTTGCAAGCGTTTTGAGCTTCTGTCAACGGACACAATGCTAAAAAGTGCACACAGTTTCACGCGCTTAAAACGCAAACGAGAGACAGTTCCACAGCCTGCACAGTTCCACAGCTGCACAGTTCCACAGCTGCAGTTCAGTTCCACCCCAGTTCCACGCTGCAGCAAGCCATCCTGGAGTTCTAAGCTCTTCGATCATCTCACATTGTCTTAGCTTTAATTATCCATCCGATTTTGGGTGAATTGTATAAATGTGGCCCATATTAACATGTGACAGAAGTGTTTCGGTCTTACCCAGCAACTATGCTTCGTATGCTCGAGATTGAAGATGGAGATGAAACGTCTGCCAGAGCTGCACCTTGTCCACAGAAAGGGCGCTCAGAGCTGACGGAGGAGGGTTATGAAGTAGAGTCTGACGGAGGAGGAAGTGAGAGGTGGAAGTAGGCGTCGCACTTTTGGGTCATGCAACGCTGAACGGCAGCAGAGAAGCGGTTCAAACTTTTAAAACCATTGGATGATGACAAAAGTAGAGATGGTACTTTTCTGACAGTATCCTTTCACTGGAGTATATATTTGAAGTAACAGTACTTTTACTAGTGTAAAAGCTTTTGAGTTTCTCACCTTCAGACGCCAGAAGCTTTATTTCAATTCCATTTATTTCTGTTTGTTCACTGTTTATTCTGTTTATTTATTTACAGAATACACAGTGTTCACAGGACTTGGTAACCTTGTCCCACATCCCGTGTCTCCTCAGACACATGTCCCAAGCCCCCTAGTCCCCTTCTCTAGACCCCTCCCCAATACTCCCATGGGCTACTGAGCGTTGCTGCAGATGAAGACTACCAAAACCTCTTTGTGTCTGAAAAGTAGAAATCTGGAGAAGTTCCACAGATGAAGGAGAGATCCTTCCTCCCTCGGGACAGGGAGGACGAGGAGAGAGACAGAGGAGCAGAAACCCACTTCAGAGGAGGAGAACCAGGTCTTCAAGGCTGAATGAAGAACCGTTCATCTGAGGAGCATGAGGACCGTATATCTCCAGCAGCTGAGGAGCATCTCTGATCCACAGGTCCTCGATGTGCCTGCTCCAGTCCCCGAGGGGAAGTTGGGAGAAGAAGAAGGAAATATATATATAATGACAGCTAAAGTAGTTCTTCATCAGAGGAGGAGCTCCTAGGTCTGTGCTCTGATACTGCCGGCTGCCAGCAGTTGTCCTAGGGTGAAACTGTAGGTCTTGTCTTTCCTGGCTCCGCAAACTGGCCTGACCATAAGCCATTTCAAGAGGAATTTCTGTGTATGGCCTACGTCTTAAATGAAGAGCCGTGTTCTTGAAAATCAAAACTACCTGTGTCGCGAGACTGTGTCGGAGACTTGTCGAGACTGTTGTCGGCCTCTTTAACATGGACAGGAGCTGATTCCACAACACAGGAGCTTGGGAGCTAAACGCTCTACCTCCTACTGTGCCTTTTAGAGACCTCCTGAAGACCACTACTGTAGCAGTGTCCAGGCATTTTGAAAGCGAAGTGCTCTGTTTGGATGATAAGTCCTATAGCTTCTTTGAGCGTCGGATGGGGGCGTGGTCATTTATGGGCTTTGGAAGTCAGGAGGAGGAGTTTGAATGTGATTCTAAACTCGACAGGAGCCAGTGAAGAGACTCCAGCACGCTGCGTATATGAAGTGTCATCCATGTTTTTTATATGCCTTCACAACAAGCACCAAGTCTGTCTGCTTGATGTCGGTGCTGGAGTGCGCGGTGAGTTCATTGATACGAGTATATCAGCTGAGCCTGTGATTCATCAGTGCAGAGCAGGTGGAAGTTGAAGTGCCTCTGATCATGTGACCTCACGGCAGCATATAAAGAGGTGAAAACCAGAAAGTGCGAATGTCCGTTTAGAACTGAGCCCCTTGTGGCAAGACCGTAGGTTTATATTTCTTTAAGTAACAGCGCGGAGTTACTTTAGAACAGGGTTTAAAGGAGCTCATGGTTTACATAAACATAATCGTGGTAACCTATCCGAAGTAGGCTAGGTATATTTAAGAGTATGCTAAACTGAGGGCGGTGACTCATCTGAGTCATCTTAATAGAAATTCTGTTTAGTTGGTCGATGGCTGTCGAACGCTGCTCTGAGGTCCAAGTAGTAGAGCTTCGTAGGATTGAGACCCAGTATTCTCTACTCGTCAGCAGTGCTAATAACAAATCTATATGTGTGGACCATTTACAAACAATAGTGTGCAAGTTTCAGTGATGTGGGGGCTCCGGACCCTGACTGGAATAAAACTATAACAAGTAAGTATATTGTCCTGATAGATGGCGACAAAGCATGCAATTTAATCTATCGACTCTTCAAGGATTTTAGAGACAAGAGGTGAGGATTTGAAAATAGGTCTGTAGCATTATCCAACTGGTCTTCAGGATCAAGATTAGGCTTTTTCATGAAGCGAGTTTAATCAAACCCTAGGCAATGTTTTGAAGGACTGTGGAAACATCACCACTTTTTAGAGTGAAGTATTTATTATATTAAGAAAGTAGAATCTATAATTAGGGGGAGAAATGTCTATTGAGGAGTCTGCTTGGAATCGGGTCTAGAAGCACTGAGAGGATGGAGACGTGTCTAGAGCGAGGCGAGTAATGGCTGAAAAGTTCTCTCTGCTTTGATCAAACAGCAGTGAACCATTTCTAGTGTCACTGTGGATTTATTATAGGACCACGAGTTTTACAGCTTGGGCCTAATGACCTTCTGCTTTAGCGGAGCTGCAACATCAAGAGTGGACTTCAGAGAAATTCATGGTCAAGTCGACAAATTGATCACTTACACTGGACTAAGGCTGTTCTCAGCAGGATCACATGAAATGATCACATGACATGACATGATCCATGTACATGAGATCACATGACATGATCTACATGACATAATCACAAGGCGTCTGGGCCGGGAGAGGTTGCACGAACAAACGCCTACTGTTAACTAGGGTCATTTGGGTCACCTATACGAATATCCCCAACACTGTCAATAAAAGAGAATTAACACAATAAAATGAATGAGTGATGGAGTAGATTTTTGTTTGAGAAATATCAAACAATGCTTTGCAAAATCGCCCTGAACCAAGAATGTAAAGACTAGAAACTAGACTAGTAGCCAACCAGGTCTTGAACCAGGACGTAAGCCGCAGAGGAGATCTGACGAGCTAACATTAGTGTTAATCATGTCAGATCTCCTGCTTAAAGGGTTAGTAGCCCTTTAAGAGGAGATCTGATGACACTAACCCTTTGACTGAAGGATAGAAAAAGAATTTGAAAGTGACTTTGCTTCAGTGTAGACATAATAGTGTCTGTGTACAACAGCACTAGGCTAGAGCTCAGCGTTAGCTCGGTGTTAGCTCGTATAGGTGTTAGCTCGGTGTTAGCTCGGTGTTAGCTCAGTGTTAGCTCAGTGTTGGTGCTATCTCAGTTTTAGCTCGGTGTTAGCTCGGTGCTAGCTCAGTGTTAGCTCGGCGCTAGCTCCGTGTTAGCTTGGTGTTAGCTCAGTGTTAGCTCTGTGTTAGCTCAGTGTTAGCTCAGTGTTGGTGCTATCTCAGTTTTAGCTCGGTGTTAGCTCGGTGCTAGCTCAGTGTTAGCTCGGTGCTAGCTCGGTGTTAGCTTGGTGTTAGCTCAGTGTTAGCTCGGTGTTAGCTCTGTGTTAGCTCGGTGTTAGCTCAGTGTAGCTCAGTGTTGGTGCTATCTCAGTGTTAGCTCGGTGTTAGCTCAGTGTTAGCTCAGTGTTAGTCTAGTCTCAGTGTTCGGTGCTTATTCTCAGTTTTTAGCTCGTGAGCTCAGTGTTAGCTCGGTGTTACCTCAGTGTTAGCTCAGTATTGGTGCTATCTCAGTGTTAGCTCGGTGTTAGCTCGGTGTTAGCTCAGTGTTAGCTCAGTGTAAGCTCGGTGTTACCTCAGTGTTAGCTCAGTGTTGGTGCTATCTCAGTGTTAGCTCGGTGTTAGCGTCTATGGAGTGTTCTGTCTAAAATGAATGTAAAGATCACAGAATGAACAGTGAGACTTTATAAAAAGGGTTGAAGGACATTTGTGCGTCTCAATGCTAATGCTAATTCTATTTTTGAGGCATGAACAAATTAAACATAAAACAAAGTAAATAACAAACTGAAATAATCTTAACATGAAAACAATCACAATTTAAATGTTATATTTTACATTTAAAAAAAGTTAGCATTAGCTGAGAAACCGTTAGCTTAGCCCACAGAGCCCATTCTTTCATTTCCCACAATGCCTCAGTCTGAGTCTTCTCCTGAAATAAGATGTTTTCTAATTTACCTGGAGGAATCATCCACTGCGTCCTTACAAGACTCATTACCCAAGATGCCACAGGGCCCGGGACCCTTCGTTGGAGACAGGACACTAAACCAGAATGAGCGGGATTCAAACCACTGACCTTTTCCACCGGAGCCACTGTGAAGGAACCTTCTGTGTTTCTCATCTGTTCTCAGGAGGACGCTTCAAGGAACTAAACATCTCAGAAATCTTGAAAAACAACAAGAAATTAAGTTAAAAATAAAACTAAAAAAGTATAAGTGCTGCATGTTTGTTACTGGACCGAGAAAATGTGTAGAGAAGGTCTGATGTGCAGAGAAGGTCTAATGTGCAGAGAATTGCAGAGAAGGTCTGTGCAGAGAAGGTCTGTGCAGAGAAAGGTCTGTGCAGAGAAGAAGGTCTGATGTGCAGAGAAGGTCAGAGAAGGTTGTGCAGAGAATGTGCAGAGAAGGTCTGATGTGCAGAGAAGGTCTGTGCAGAGAAGGTCTGTGCAGAGAAGGTCTGAGAAGGTCTGTGCAGAGAAGGTCTGTGCAGAGAAGTCTAATGTGCAGAGAAGGTCTGATGTGCAGAGAAGGTCTGATGTGCAGAGAAGGTCTGTGCAGAGAAGGTCTAATGTGCAGAGAAGGTCTTTCAGAGAAGGTCGGATGTGCAGAGAAGGTCTGAGGTCTGTGCAGAGAAGGTCTGATGTGCACAGACCTTCTCTAATGTGCAGAGAAGGTCTAATGTGCAGAGAAGATGTGCAGAGAAGGTGAATGTCTGTTGCAGAGAAGGTCTAATGTGCAGAGAAGGATCTGTGCAGGCAAGTCTAGCTGATGTGCAGAGAAGTCTGTGTCAGAAGTTGAGAAGGTCCTAATGTGCAGAGAAGGGTCTTTGCAGAAGAAGTCGGATGTGCAAGAAGGTCTCGATGTGCACAGACCTTTCTCTAATGTGCAGAGAAGGTCTGATGTGCACAGACCTTTCTCTAATGCTGCAGAGAGGTTGTGCCAGAAGAAGCTTAGTAATGTGCAGAAGAAGGTCTGTGCAGAGAGGTCTGATGTGCAGAGAAGGTCTGATGTGCCAAGAAGGTCTGTGCAGAGAAGGTCTGATGTGCAGAGAAGGTCTGATGTGCAGAGAAGGTCTGATGTCTCAATGTGTTTCAAATGCTTCGGACAGACCACATTAAGTGTCACTCAAGGCCTTTGTTTCCACAGTTTCTGATGTGATCAATTATTCTCAACTGTTGCCTAGCAACCGTAATGAAAACAAGGGCTGAAATCCGTATCACGGACAATAGTTACGATTTCACCTTTGTTCAGTTCGATGACTGTTGAAACGGTCAGAACAATGTGTCCGTGTCGCTTATTGATGACATCACAGAGGGATTCGGCCTGTCGCTTTCGCTTTACAAACGATTCCCGACTATTACATGACTAAGACAAGAAGACAAAAGACACCAGAGCTTTTAAAAATATAGACTTCGTTTATTGCACAATCGTTGCTGGAGGGCGAGAGCCTGTTTGTCACTTGGGACACGAGGGACAAGAGACTTCAGATTGAATCCTTCCACCAGAGGGAGCCACACCTCCTGCTAAACCTGTACAATTAAACACACGCTGAACAGGCCGTCCAGCACGGACCAACAAAGGAATAACAAATCCATTTTCTTAGTTAGTTTCCTTACGATATATGAGCCTATAGTTTTCACACACACAAAAGGTCAAAGGTCAAAGGTTAAAGTAGATTCTGCCCCAACGTGGTGCAAAAAGGCGATAAAAGCGTTGTTCTGGTCCAAAGGAGCTGTATTCAGTCGACAACGCGCCAAATTCAAACCTTTCATTGAACAAAACCGCTAAATATTCAGTTTAATTGTGTTTTATGTCTGTTTTATTAATAAATATATGATGCTACCAACGAACTGCGTAATCATGAGTTTGAAAAAGCCCATTGAACTTGCTACGCTGAATTTGAGCCATGTTTTGAAGTCAGTTCCATAAAATCTCGAATTAAGATGTTTTTTTACCTTTTCTGAAACTGAATTTGTGGGAAATGCGTATTTCTTGAAAATAGGCATTTTAATTTGAGAATATTCTTCTAACGCCACTAATATGAAAAATGATAAAAGATGTTATTTCCATAGTCGAAAGGAAAACGATTATTTCTATTGAACAAGTTTATGTCACCGTCTTTGTGTTTTAGAGTGTAGTTCAGATAACGACTACGATTGGTCAATTAGCAAACATACAATTCAACAAGAAATATCCAATTATATTCTCGCACTAACGTTTAGATTCCACTTCATATAGCGCCACCGTCTGGTAGGTTTGGACAATGCCTGAAATACAGCCAATTTAGACAAAGCAGAGGGAATCTGAACGAAAGTGTGGTCCTGCTACTGTCGGCCATGTTGGTAAAGGCAGAAACCCGCCCCCGTTTGAGTGCTTCCCAGCTACGTTTGTGATCGCTGAAACGTCGCACGTTTGGGCCTGAAGCGTCGCACGCTTGGGCCTGAAACGTCGCACGTTTGGGCCTGAAATGTCGCACGTTTGGGCCTGAACGTCGCACGCTTGGGCCTGAAACGCGCACGCTTGGGCCTGAAACGTCGCACGCTTGGGCCTGAAACGTCGCACGCTTGGGCCTGAAACGTTGCACGTTAGGCTGAAAGCGTCGCACGTTTGGGCCTGAAACGTCGCACGTTTGGGCCTGAAACGTCGCACGTTTGGGCCTGAAACGTGCACGTTTGGGCCTGAAACGTCTGCACGTTGGGCCATGAAACGTCGCACGTTTGGGCCTGAAACGTCGCCACGCTTGGGCCTGAAACGTCGCACGTTGAAACGGCCGTGGGCCTGAAACGTCGCACGCTTGGGCCCTGAAACGTCGCACGCTTGGCCTGAAACGTCGCACGCTTGGGCCTGAAAGTCGCACGCTTGGCCTGAAACGTCGCACCTTGGCCTGAAACGTCGCACGTGTTGGGCTGAACCGTCGCACGAAACGTCGCACGTTTGGGCCTGAAACGTCGCACGCTTGGGCCTGAAACGTCGCACGTTTGGGCCTGGAACGTCGCACGGGCCTGAAACGTCGCACGCTCGGGCCTGAAACGTCGCACGGGCCTGAAACGTCGCACGCTTGGCCTGAAACGTCGCACGTTTGGGCCTGAAACGTCGCACGCTTGGGCCTGAAACGTCGCACGCTTGAGCCTGAAACGTCACGATAACTCGACCTTGCGTCCAACCTGGATATAATAATGTAGCGATGCATAGATAGACGGAGGTATTACCCTAACATCACCGTAACATTACCCTAACATTACGGTAATATTACGGTAACATTACGGTAACACCACAGTAACATTACGGTAACATTACCCTAACATTGCGGTAATATTACCGTAACATGACGGTAACATGACGGTAACACCACAGTAACATTACGGTAACATTACCCTAACATTACGGTAATATTACGGTAACATTACGGTAACACCACAGTAACATTACGGTAACATTACCCTAATATTACGGTAACATTACAGTAACATTACCGTAGCGTGCCACAGACCACTCCTCCAGAAACATGGTCATGGTTATAGCGTTACAAAAGTGTTTTCATAATTGTGCACGAGTTCTTGTAAATGTTTAGGAGCGAGTTTCGTCCAAAAGATAAGAATGATGGAAAATACAGAACCACAATCGGACTTTTCACTTTTTCATTTCAGGGAGGAAACGTTTCTACGGTAACATCTTTGTATGGACTGATTTTGCATACGAGATGTCACAAACGCCATGTTTTCTCTGAGTTGCAAACATGCGTTTGTGGGACGTTTAGCCGCGGACACAAGTAAAGCTCAACTCTAATCGAAAGTCTAAATTGTGCCAGCGACTTCTGAGTATCTGAAGATTTGCAAAATGATCCAAAATGTCTTCTTTCTGTGAAACGGGCCGTTCGTAGCAGATGCTGATGAGTCATCTGCTTTTGTATTTGTTTCCATTGTCAATAAAGAAAACAAATGACAAACAAAGTCTTTCCTTCTTTGACCCTTGAATGTATTTATCACATGGTAGAGTCCACTCTGTACTCTAATCAAAGCTGCACGGCGGAACATTTCAGCCAATGGAGTTAAAGATGTTCACTTTGAATATGCAAATCCTTTCTAAATGATGATTGGGGCACATTACAAAAGTAACCACTAGAGGGCGCTTTAACCCAGCTCTTCATACAAACCAGTGTCAGATGCAAAAGGAAGTTGTGGCAGCAAAAATGAACTAGAAGCATATTTATAATCTTTTGAATCTCTGCATTTTCACCCAGATGCCCCGCCACGCAGCATGTAGTGACCCATTCTGTCTTTAAGCTAGCAGCCTAGCGTAGCACGTAGCATTGTGTCGTTCAAAAGCCTGTGTTCAAACTGTGGGAAACCTGTCGTCAGCGCTGAGCCTCGGTTAGCGCAGGAAGTGAACACTCGAGCAGGAAGCTAGCGCTCGCGCAGGAAGCTAACGCTAGTGGTTAGCAGGTGTCACTTTTGGCAACGAAAAATACAAACGACAAAGTCATTTTAAAAACTAGTTCAATCCAAAATTGATCCCGTTAACAGTTCACCAACACAACATAAATAATAATGAGTCAGCGCCATGCTAAAGGCTAAAGGGTCCATTCCTGTGCGATGACGATACATTAGCCCCAAAGTGCTAACCCAAACACGAAGACGCGCGCGGGAACAAAGAACTTTAGATCACATGAAAACGTAACTTACAAAAACATCTTAGAAAAATGTGAAAGAAATAACAAAAGCAAAAAGGCGGCCATTTTGAGCCGCTCATTTTAGTACAGTAGAGTTAGTAGTATTAGTAGTGAGTAGTAGATAGTATTAGTAGTATTAGTAGTAGTGTTTCCTTATCTGTTAATGTTTGTTTGATAGCGTCTTTAACCGGAACACAATCTGTCCAAAATGAGGATTGGTCTGATTTAAAGCTTCACTGTGTAACTTTTCTGGTGAAGGCTCCAGAGATGTTAGTGCTTTGTGAAGAAGAAGGTTTAGATCTAAGTTTCCTGTTTCACTCGTTCATCCCTGAAGCGAATGTCGCCCCGGAGCTCGTCAATCCGTTTGTGCAAAAGAAAAACATGTGCCAAAATGAAACGATAATCCAGGATAATCTGGGCCGGGCCAAACAATTCCAGAACCTTTGACCCGGATTAAACTGCGGCTTTGAGACCCCACGGCCCGAGCTGCTACGCCAAATGCTTACGCACAAACCGTAACGCACAAACGTAACCGCACAAACCCTAACGCACAAACCGTAACGCACAAACCCTAACGCCCAAACCCTAACGCACAAACCATAACGCACAAACCATAACGCATGGACCCTAACGCCCAAACCCTAACGCACAAACCCTAACGCCCAAACCCTAACGCCCAAACCCTAACGCACAAACCATAACGCATGGACCCTAACCAAACCCTAACGCACACCATAACGCACACCTAACGCACCAAACCACACCATAATGAATGACCCTAACGCATGACCCTTAACCCCAAACCATAACCGCAAAACCAAACGCCATGACCCTAACGCAACAAAACCCTAACGCACAAACCCTGAAACGCGACAAACCATAAGCCACAAACCATAACCGCACAAACCATAACGCTGACCTAAGCCCAAACCCTAACGCCACAACCATAACGCACAAACCATAACGGCATGACCATAACGCAACAACCATAACGCACAAACCATAACGGATGGACCCTAACGCACAAACCTAACGTCCAAACCCTAACCGCCTCAAACCTAACGCACAAACCATAAGCACAAACCATAACGCTAGTGGACCCTAACGCACAAACATAACGCACAAAACCATAACGCCGATGGACCTAACGCAAAACCCTAACGCCCAAACCCTAACGCACAACCCTAACGCACAAACCCTACGCACAATCCCTAACGCACAACCCTAAAGCACAAACCTAACGCACCAACCATAACGACATGACCCTAACGCACAAACCATAACGCACAAACCATAACGCATGGACCCTAACGCCCAAACCCTAACGCCCAAACCCTAACGCACAAACCCTAACGCACAAACCATAACGCATGGACCCTAACGCACAAACTGATGAACACTGAAAATCCAAAATAACTTTCAACATTTTCTCAATTGTTAAAGCGTTCATTTTCACACCTGCAAATGACATTTCTGTGAAATAACGGTTTCATTTCCCACGTACATTTACGAGAAGGTTTTGAGGTTTTTGTCACTTCTAAGTGTTAATGTCCCACATTAGAAACGTGGTGTTTCGACCGCTCGTGATGCTCCACACACGGACAGGAAGGAACCTTTCACCGTCAAACGCATGAAAACATGAAAACAAATGAAAACATTCAAACGTGTTCAATCCGGCCTTCGACACACAAAATGTGAAGCGTTTGGTCCAATTCACCCTCGCAATCGTTTGTGTCATGTGTTTGTGCTGGGCCGCCTTAAAGGACACATATTGGGCTCGCCTTAAAGGACACATATTGGGCTCGCCTTAAAGGACACATATTGGGCTCGCCTTAAAGGACACATATTGGGCTCGTCTTAAAGGACACATATTATGCATCATTTGTGTTGTTTTAGAGCTTAAAGTTTCTGTGACAGGTCCAACTGCTCATTGGACTAAAACACAGTTAACTTTAACAGATTTCATCCCAATTTGGCAATTTTTAGGTTTAATATTGTACTTCCTGGTTGTAAATCATGACGTCCAACCATGATGGCCAATATTTTGCTGACTTTAAGTGACATGTCAGGCCATTTTCAACATGTTTTTGAACTTTTCTTAGTTGGTGTAAAACTATCATTTATATTTACAACAGGTTTTATTATACCAAATAAAGTCAAAAGCACTAAATCATGAAAACCTGTCATACGCACTTTTCACATAATATTGTATGTATGAGTTTCTCTTGGTGTTCCCTCGTCCAGATGGGAGGATAAACAAAAGCTCCACAATGCTATTGTAAACACAAAGTTTTGTTCAAAATTGGGTGCTTTCTGAGGCTCAGGTGGAGAGGATTCATTTTAAAAAAGCATGAATGAAACTGTTTCTGATGAGGGAACACTGTTACGACACGGTCCATTCTGCATAATGTGTGTGCTTTACTTTTCCACAGGCGTTTAAAATTCAACAAAACGTTCAAAACTGAATGAAATGTGCCGTAATTATGTGTTTAGAAAGCCTTTGTGGGGACAGGCTTGTGATAATGCATAGTTAAGTCCAAAGTAAACATAAAGGTTTTGTAGCTTTAGTGTCGTTTAAACCAGCTCAAAACGTGTCTAAAATGAGATGGAGCGATGTGGATGCGGTGCATAGGTAACAACATGAACATCCAAACAGAACCACACGAGTAAAGGTTATAGTCGGACGTAGAAGTTTAGATACGATTGGGCTTTCACCAATGGCGCTGGAAATGTAGAGTCGAGGCCATGGTCAACATTTGTGAAAAAGACACAAAATATTGAAAACCCATGCCAGATTATCAGATAAAATACAAAAAGACCCTAAACCCACAGAGCAAGGCACCAACTATTCCAATCGGACCAAATAAAAATGAGTCACGTCCATAAACGTTTTTTATGGTTTCAAAGTTCTGCTTTAACAACAGAACCGACGTTATGGCCTTATGTATCTCCACCTGCCGATTCAGAAATGCAAGAGTTTACCGGCAAACTGTGGAGCATTCCAGGCAGAAAAGTGACACAGTGCAGCTTTAAAGCACTCGACACAAATATAGAATGTTTCATGCTTTTTCTCGTGGCTCCAGTTCTATTTGTTCACAGAAATGACTGATTTAAAAGTCGTTCCACAGTGAAACATTATTCATTGGACCAAAGGTTGTTGGTGTTGCACTTTGAGTCTGTTTTTGCTAATTTCCTTCACTTTGAAAGGAAACTGTGCGTTCTTAACTGGAAAACAGCCCTTTTCCTGTTGTTTGGGCTGAAATGCTCCACAAAATGGCATAAAACGGAGATTGCTCACTTTTAAAACAGGTCAATGCCACATCGTGAAACATTCCTCTCGACCAGATAAAAACTTCATTCATCCACATTTCATGCACCACTGAGAAGCCCAAATCTGTCTTTCCTTTCTTTGGAGCGTACAGTGAGCGATGGAGGCCCTGTCCAAACCAAAGCGTGGTTTTGCTCTTGTAATCCACATGCAAATATTATGTCTGTCGTTGGTTTAGTGCCAGGAAACGATCTCACGGCAAAGGACAGAGAAAACCTGCCGCACCCGAGCAGGAAACTGTGCACAATGTTGTTTTTGTCTTGCATTTGATTGACAGATACAAATACAAAGACATTTCGGTTAGATTTATTGTGCATTTGCTGTGGCACCTTTTGATCGCCCAAAAAATGCACAATTCACTGCAACAGCAGCGTTTGCTCTCAGGAAACCTACAACTGTAGGAAAATGCATTCAATTTCCCTGTTGAACAAGTTAAACTAAACTGTAAATGTTTCCTTTGAACGCCTTTGATTTTAAAATAAAAAATGAGCCCATTGAGGTTTCATTTTTTCAATTGTTATTCATGTTATTCATGATTTGTGATCTAGTCATTGATTTTAGACTTAGATTAATTTACATTTTCTTTTCACGTAACATTTCTGACATTCTGACAGAAATGAAGAAGAAATGTCAATTGTCTATTTAAAAAGAGAGTAAAAAATACTAGTTTGTTGCTTCTAAATAGTATTTTGCGTTTGTGGAAAGTGTATAATAAATCTTTAGACAAAATGATAAACTATTGAATGGTTAATGTTTCTGTGAGTTACTGTCACATCAGGACGTTCCTTCGTTCAAAATGTAAAGTAAAAGTCTAAATGTTTTCGGAGCAGGCCCTGATCTCACACGTGGTTTTTGTTCCGCTTTTACCCCGTTTCCCTCATTCCCGAAATGTGTAAAAAGTGCAGATTATGTTGAAAAATCAGAAGCGATGGTCATTCAAAAGTACAATGTGGCGTAAAATGTTCTGAAATGTGCTTTTCAAAAGAGCTACACAAAAATGTCCTCCTGCTCAGAAATAAAAAGATTCAATGAATAAATCTCTAAATTCTGTATCAGACATTTTTTACACTGCACAAATAAATAATACATAAATAATATTAATATCAGTGTTTCTCATAGATTTCCTTCAGACATCAATGGCACAATTCACTTTTATAATAATATGATATTCTTAGAGTTTGTGGAGTAAAAGTCTTTTTTGGAAGAATAAAGTTTGGGACAATACAACGCGCAGGAAACACTCTGATTTCATTTAGTTTTGAATGTTGTTTTTCATTGTAAATGGATTAATCACTCACTTTCTGCACTCACAACTGTACATTTAACTGCACATTCTGTGTACATAGTAAGTCTATTTTTATCTTATACTAGAGTCATCTTAAACTGTTTCCTAACGCACGCCCCTTTGACTTCATAAATATGATTATTGCTCAGTGTTTTATGTTGCACCTGAACAATATGTGTGGCAATAAACCTTTTCTGATTCGGATTCTTTTGTCTGAATCTTGTAATTAATGTAATTAAATATTAGGCCTCAGTGTCTAAACCTAATGATTTAATAAAGGTTCTATAGCGGAGTTTCATAACGTTTCCCTCATCGACACGACAATGGCAAACGTTCTCGTGCATGTTTTGAACGGCTTCTTTTGTCGGCGACAGATTTTCGTTTTGAGATCCGTTTCCCGTTCACATTTCACAACAGGACGTTCTTAGTTTGGCGGACAAGGCCTTGGGCGCGACGAGGCCTTGGGCGCGACGAGGCCTTGGGCGCGACGAGGCCTTGGGCGCGACGAGGCCTTGGGCGCGACACGAGGCCTTGGGCGCGACACGAGGCCTTGGGCGCGACACGAGGCCTTGGGCGCGACGAGGCCTTGGGCGCGACACGAGGCCTTGGTTGGCGCGCACGAGGCCTTGGGCGACACGAGCCTTGGACGCGACACGAGGCCTGGGGCGGACACGAGGCCTTGGGCGCGACACGAGCTGGGCGCGACACGAGGCCTCGGGCGCGCACGCAGGCCTTGGGCGCGACACGAGGCCTTGGGCTCGACACGAGGCCTTGGACCGCGAGGCCTTGGGCGCGACACGGAGGCCATTGGGGCGCGACACGAGGCCTTTGGCGCGACACGAGGCCTTGGCGCGCCGAGGCCTTTGGACCGCGACGAGGCCGAGCGCGACGCAGACGGTAACGATATGGACTTCGAAACACTAAAACACATGCATAAGTTTCCCCTGTGATTCCTCGCACAAGCCCCCGTCCCGTGTTGTTGAACCCGCCGTACATTTGCGTTCATTTGGGGAAAATGGGAGCTGCTCGGGACGGGTCAGTCCATGGGGCAAATGTAAGCTATTGACCCAAAAGTAAGTCGGTCTAACACAGCCCCAGTGGAGTAGAGGATGGAGCCCACAACCAGCACGTGATTGATTCTGATGACTGTTGCACCAGTAGTCAAAAAGCCCCGGTCTGATCCGCTCCGGGTGCGTGCAATGTTATGACTCCGCCCAGCACCGCAGCAGTCATGGTGACGAAGTGTCGCAAGTGAGGTGGGCTCCGCCGCGACACCGACCAGCGCAGGATGAGAAAGAGAAGCGAGAGGGCTTGCCAGGCGAAGGAGGGCAGGCGCCGGACGGAGCTGCGGCCGTTGACGGCGCAGTAGATGGCGTACGTGGAGAGCAGATGTAGAGGAGCAGCGCACGTCCGATCACGCGGTAAACAAAGGAGAGGCTGTAGACGATCAGGCAGCATCCCTAGAGCAGACCACGGGCAAGAGTCAGCGACACACAGACTGAGACTGAACGCACTGGACTAGATGGCCAGGGCATAGAGCAAAGACCAGGGCTAGATCAGGACCAGGCTAGAGCAAGACCAGGGCTAGATCAGACCAGGCTATGAGCAAGACCAGGGCTAGATCAGGACCAGGCTAGATCAGGACCAGGGCTAGAGGCAACAAGCCAGGGCTAGATCAGGACAGGGCTAGAGCAGAACCAGGGGCTAGATCAGGGACCAGGGCTAGAGCAAGACCAAGGGCTGATCAGGACCAGCTAGGCAGCCAGGGCTAGATCAGGACCGGGTAGGAGCAACCCGGTGGCTAGATTCAGGACAGGCTAGAGCAGACCAGGGCTAGAGCAAAGACAGGCTAGACAAACCAGGGCAAGGCGTAGATCAGGACCAGGACCAGGACAGACCAGGGCTAGAGCAAGACCAGGCAAGGCTATCAGGACCAGACCAGACAGTCATGATCTAGATCACGGCCGGTGCACGTGGAGCCTGCATATTGCTGTGCCAAAGAACCACTACAACCCCGGAGGGCACAAGAGAATCCTCATTTTAATAAAGAAAAACCCTGAAATTCTTCCTTTTCATATGCAAACCTAATAAAAAGGTTGTGACTGACGAGCTTTAGGTCCTAGAGATCAGTCCTTGCGTTTGGCCCCTGTAAGCCACCAGTCCTTGGTTGCCCCTTGTAAGCTGGGTCCTTGGTTTTGGCCCTGTTCTTACCACTTGTCCGACAGGGGCCAAACACGCAGCGTGATCAATTAATTCGCCGTAGTGGATCGGACCACTGCTCACGTTGGCTTACTCTTGTCGTTGATTGTATTCTGATCAATCGATGCCAAAAGCAACCTCAAGCGAAACTGTTTATGGCCAATCGTTGAGCGGTCAATATAAAGGGAGGGTTAAGAAGGCGCCATGCAGAAGGTCTGAGGGCTCTGAAACATCTGCACTTCAAATGTTGCTGAAGGAAAAAAGCACTGGGCCATCCTCACGTGTTAAACCAATGAAAAACCAGTTTAGAACTCTTCACGTGGACTGTTCTTTAACCGTTATGAGTGAGGTTTAATTATCAGTCAAATTGTGGAACAGTCTGTCAAACCATCTCATTTTTACAATAACGATAAAACTGAACATTCACATTTCGCACATTCAAAACAGCATTCATTTCATTGTCAATCAAGGAGACAAGAGAATTAGACCAAGAACTGGAGACATGCAGGGCATGAAATGTGTTCAAAGAGTGAGAGCCGAGGTTTCGCTGTGGCTTTAATTTGATACGACCTGCCTAACCTACTAACTTAACCTAACCCGTGCTAACCCTAACCCTACTACCCTAAACCCTATTAACCGCACTAACCCTAACCCACGTAACCCTACTACCCTAAACTAACCGTAACCTACTAACCCTAACCCCTACTAACCCCTAACCTAACCTAAAACCCTACATAACCCCTAACCCTATAACCCTAACCCTATTGACCTACTAACCCTAACCCTAACCCTACTAACCCTAACCCTACTAAACCCTATTAACCCTACTAACCTAAGCCTACCCTACTAACCCAACCCCTACTAACCCTAACCTAAACATAACCCTAACCTATTAACCTAACCCTACATAACCCTAAACCTAACCCTACTACCCTAACCCCTACTAACCCCTAAACCCTAACTAACCCTACTAACCCTAAACACCCCTATTAAACCCTAACCCTATTAACCCTAATAACCCTAACCCCTAAACCCTACTACCCTAAACACCGAACCTTACCCTACTACCCTAAACCTAGCTAACCCTAACCCTAATTAACCCCTAACCCTGCTAACCCTAACTAAACCCTTACTAACCCTAACCTATTACCCCTACTAACACCCTAACCATACATTAACACCTAACCTAACCCTATAACCCTAAACCCTACTAACCTAACCTAACCTACGTAAACCCTACATAATCCCTACCTACTAACCCTAACACCTACAACCTTAACCCATTACCCCTAACCCTACTAACCTTACCCTACTAACCCTACTAACCCTAACCTACTAACCTAACCTAACCCTACAACCCTAACCTACTAACCCTAACCTAACCCTACTAACCCACTAACCCTTAACCCCTATTAACCCTACTAACCCTAACCCTACTAACTCTACTATACCCTAACTAACCCTACTACCCTTAACCCTATTACCCCTAACCCTACTAACCTTAACCCTACTACCCCTAACCTAAACCCTAAAAACCCTAAGCCTAACCGTAACCTTAATAACCCTAACCCTATAACCCTAAACCCTACTACCCCTTAACCCTAACCCTACTAAACTCGTAACCCTATTACCCCAACCCCTAACCCTACTAACCCTACTAACCCTAACCCTACTAACCCTAACCTATTACCCCTAAACCCTACGAACCTTACCTACTAACCCTAACCCTAACCCTAACTAACCCTAACCTAACCCTACTAACCCTAACCCTACCCTACCCCTAACCCTACTAACCCTAACCCTACCCTAACCCTAACCCTACTGACCCTACTGACCCTAAACCCCTAACACTACTAACCTTAACCATATTACCCTAACCCTACTAAACCTAACCTAACCCCCCATTACTAACCTAACCCTACTAAAACCCTAAACCTATTACCTTCTACCCTATAACCTTAACCCTACTAACCCTTAACCCGTGAACCCTAAACCCTTACTAACCCTAACCCTAACCCTACTAACCCTACTTAACCTACTAACGCCTACTAACCCTATTACCCCTAACCCTACTAACCTTAACCCTCTAAACCTAACCCTAACCTTAACCTAACTAACCCTAACCTACCAACCCTAAACCCTAACCCTTACTAAACCCCTAAACCTACTAACCCAACACCCCTAACCCTTACCTAAACTTAACGCCTTATACCCTAACCTTAACCCTACTAAACCACTTAACCTACATAACCCTAACCCCTAACCCTAACCCCCCAGTATCCCCTAACCCTACTACCTACTAACCCTATAACCCTACTAACCCTAACCCTATACCCTACTAACCTACTAACCTACTAACTTAACCACTACTAACCCTAACCGTAACCCTTACTAACCCTAAACCCTACTACCCTAACCCTACCAACCCTTAACCCTACTAACCCTAACCTAACCAACCCTATTACCCCTAACCCTAACTAACCCTAACCCTATTACCCCCTAACCCTACTAACCTTAACCCTACTAACCACTAATTCTAACCCTACTACCTAACCCTAACCCTACTAACCCTAATCACCCTACTAACCCTTAACGCCTACAACCCAACCCTAACTCTAACCCTATTATCCCTAACCCTACTAACCCTAACCATTACTAACCCTAACCAAACCCAGATTACACACGCCACAAGACAGTCGGCTGTTCAGAGGATTTTATTTGGACCACAAGACGACAGTCCCGGACCGTGTGGTCAGAAAACCAAACGCCGCAGTCCTCACCGAGCGCGTGGTTGATTCATGCCAGATTGCCGCAGACGTCCAGCTTGAGCAGCGTGTGGTTAGACGGGTTCGCCCCCCTCGTGGTTCATGAAAGAGGTGGAGAGCACGGACCCCAGCTGAGGCGAGAGGCAGGCCAGAAAGTGCAACCACGCCCAGCCACGTCACACCGATCTGGCGACAGGGGAATGTTCAGGAGGCAGCAAGCATCACCAGGAAGCACACCAGCAGGGATTGCCTGAGGGAGAAGAACACGCACAGGACATAATATTAGGGCTTTATTTCGACTAATAATGTCCTTTAAACCTGCCAGATCTGAAGCAAAACGACTCACATCGACAAAAACTGTCATCGAGAAAACGTTCACATTTGAGACAAACGTTTTTTTTTTTTCATCGACAAAAACAAAACGTCACATTGAGAAAACGTCAATATCAACAAAACGGTTCCACATCGCACCGAAAACGTCACATAGAGAAAACGTCACATCGAGAAAACGTCACATCGACAAAAACGATCAGGTCGACAAAACGTCACATCGAGAAAAACGTCATCGAAGAACGTCACCAGAAAGTTCACCTGAGAAAACGTCACCGAGAAAACGTCACATCGAGAAAACGTCATTTCGAGGAAAAGTCACGAGAAAACGACGAAACAGTCATCGAGAAAACGTACCGAGAAAAACGTCCACGTGATCGAGAAAACGTCATGCGAGAAAACGTCATCGAGAAAACGTCACCGAGAAAACGTCACATTGAGGAAAACGATCATCGAGAAAACGTCATCGAGAAAACGTCACTCGAGAAAACGTTCCACATCGAACAAACGTCATCGAGCAAAACGTCAAACATCGGAACAAAACGTTCATCGACAAAACGTCACATCGAGAAAACGGTCCACGAGAAAACGCAGCCACATCGAGAACGTCATCGGAAAACGTTCACATCGGACAGAAGAAACGTCACATCGACAAAAACGTCATCGTCACATCGAGAAAACGTCATTCGACAAACAGTCACATCGACAAAACGTCATCGACAAAACGTCACATCGAGAAAAACGTCACCGAGAAAAACGTCACATTTCAGAGGAAAACGTCTCACATCGACGAAAACGTCACTCGAGAAAACGTCACATCGAAAAACGTGCAACATCGAGAAAACGTTCGACAAAACGTCAAATCGACAAAACCTATCGAGAAAACGTCAATCGAGAAAACGTCACCGACAAAACGTCACATCGAGAAACGTCACTTCTTAGAAACGTCCACATCGACAAACTTCACTCGAGGCCGAAAACGTCACATCGCACAAAACGCACATCGAGAAAACGTTCACATCAGAGAAAACGTCATCGAGAAGACGTCACATCGAGAAAACGTCACATTGACATGACTTTCCTGTTCAAACAGCTGTAGAATCTGAGTAAGCCCCGCCTCTTCAAAGCTGCCAGGTTTGACATCATTGACCTCCACAGGAGGTTAACCCTAAAACCCCCCCTAAAACCCTAAACCCTAACCCTCATGAAATTTAAATTCGTGCATTAAGGTTTTCATCACCAGTTCGTGTTCAAGAAACGATATCGCCTGGATACTATTTGTTTACACCTTCGTAACGTTCAAAATCTGAATTGAAAGTGAGCTGTTATATTCCAAATGTAGTCTGTTTTCTGTTTTTTGGGTTTGAGAGTTTGTTCGAGTCGATATTTTTAGTTAATGAGTCGAAGCAGCATTTTTACGAGTCGAGTTATTTAATTTAACTGGGATTATACATTATTACCATGCGAAAAGAGAAAAGCAGTTGCTTTTGTGAGGGTGAAGTCCCGCTGCTGCTTAAGGGTGAGGAAGACTCTAAACCCCTAACCCTAACACCTAACCCCTAACCACCTACTTCCTAACCCCTAACACATAAACCCCTAACTCTAACCCCTAACCCCTAACACTAACCCCTAACACTAACTCTAACCCTAAACACATAAACCCTAAACCCCTAACACATAACCTCTAAACACCAAACATGAACCCCTAACACCTAACTCCTAACCCTAACACATAAACCCCTAACTCTAACCCTAACCCCTAACACCTAACCCTAACACCTAACCCCTAACACCTAACTCCTAAGCCCTAACACATAACCCCTAACCCTGACTCCTGAACACTAACCCCTAACAATAACCCCTTAACTCTAACCCCCTAACACCTAACCCCTAACACCTAACCCCTAACACCTAACTCCTAACCCTAACACTAACCCCTAACCCTACCTAACACCTACCCCTAACACATAACCCCTAAAACCTCTAACCCCTACACCTAACACATAACCCCTAACATCCTAACTCCTAACCCTAACAACATAACCCTAACCCTAACACATAACACCTAACACCTAAAACATAACCCCTAACACCTAACTCTAACCAACGAAAATAACCCCTAACCCTGACCTAACACCTAACCCCTAACACATAACCCCCTAACCCTAACACCTAACCCCTAAAACATTAACCCTAACCCTAACACCTAACCCCTAACACATAACCCCTAACCCCTAACCACATAACCCTTACCCCTACACATAACCCCTAACCCTAACCCCTAAAACATAACCCTAACATATAACCCCTAAAACATAAACCCTACCCTAACACCTAACCCTAACACCTACCCTAACATATAACCCCTACCCGTAACACATAACCCTAACCCTAACACCTAACCCTAAACACATTAACCCTAACCCCTAACACATAACCCCTAACCCCTAACACCTAACCTCTTAAACACTAACACCTAACCCGAACACATAACCCCTAACACATAAACCCCTAACCCTAACACTAACCCTAACACATAACCCCTTACCCCTAAATATAACGCCCTAAAACATAACCCCTAACCTAACACCTAACCCTACTACCTAACCCCAACCCTAACACCTAACACAACCCCTAACCCCTAACACATAACCCTAACCCTAACACCTAACCCCTAACACATTAACCCTAACATATACCCTAAAACATAACCCTAACCCTAACACCAACCCTAACACCTAACCCAACACCTAACCCTAAACACTAACCCTAACACCAACCCTACATATACCCCATAACCCCCTAACACATAACCCCTATCCCTAACACCTAACCCTAACCCTAACACTCTTAACCCTAACACATAACCCCCCCTAAAAACCCCCCTAACACATAACCCTAACCCTAACTCTAACACATAACCCCTAACCCCTAACATATAAACCCCTAAACATAACCCTAACCTACACCTAACCCGTATACCTAACCCAACACATAACCCCTAACCCTAACACCTACCCTAACACAAACCCCTAACCCCTAACATATAACACCCCTAAAACATAACCCCTAACCCTAACACCTAACCCTTAATACCAACCCTAACAACATAACCCCTAACCCATAACACATAACCCCTAAAACACCCTAACACCTAACCCTAAACCCAAACACATAACCCCTAACAGCCTAACTCTTAACACCAACCCGAACACTAACCCCTCCCCAACACATGACCCTAACCCTAACAACCTAACCCTAACACCTAACCCCTAACACATACCCTTACCCTAACACCTAACCCCTAACAATTGACCCCTAATCACTAACCCCTAAACCTAACCCCACACATGACCCCTAACACTAACCGCCTCAGCGCACGTAACACTAACCCCTAACACATGACCCCACACCTTAACCCCTAACACATGACCCCTAACACCTAACAACTAACCGCCTAAAACACATGACCCTAAACCCCTAAAACCCCTCATACCTGCCTGATTTCCTGCCTGATTGTTAAGGATTTAAAGGATTTGTGAGTTCAAAAGATCCAATATTTAGATTGATTTGTGCTATTGCTATGACAACGGAGGACCATCCCAATATCCTCCAAATCAGGAATCCTTTGGCCTGAAACCACGACTAAAGGTTCAAAAATGACACTTAAAGATAAATATATGACTTATATGCGGTTACCAAATCCTTTAGTTTGAAGTCTCAGAATCCAACCAGGATCATCCTAACAACAGTCGTCACAGTATGTTCTGTGCCAGTGATCTTTACCAGAGTGTCATTTTAGGAGGCGCGGCGGGTGCCAGCTCGGCGGGTGCCAGCTGCGGGTGCCAGTGCCAGCGGCTCGCCTCACCCAGGGCAGGAACACTTCCCTCAAAACGTCCCGAGCGCTGGAGGGGACGATCGGCCAACTGCTTCGTGGCACGATCATTTGTGTTTATATGCCAAACAGCGGCGGCCACAGAGGAGAGTTTCACCCGGTCGCTTAAGCTGACGACCAACAACAAGCTGGAAACCCCACAAGGGTGCGTTCATACATCCTGTTTAGACATAGTTCAGAACACTGCTTTATCCTGTTACTAGTCCTGTTAGTCCTGGGTTAGACCTGGTTTAGACCTGGTTAGTCATGGTTTAGTCAGGTTTAGTCCTGGTTAGACCTGGTTCAGACGTACGCACGGGTTAAACACACAGTAAGTACCGACCAGTCAAGGATAAAATCACACCATAACGTTAAATCAGACAGTAAGTACGAAGGTAAACACGACAGTAGTACGACAACAGTAAGTAGTACGTACGACTAGCACGTAAGTACAGAACAGAGAGTACGACAGGACACGTAAGTACGACAGAATAAGTACGAAGTAAACACGACAGTAAAGTTACGAACAGTAAGTAGAGTGAGCGTGGTAAACACGAACAATAAGTACGACGAAGTACGAAGTAAACACGGACAGTGTAAGTACGACAGTAAGTACGACAGTAAACACGAACAGTAAAAGATACGACGTAAGTACGGACGAGATAAACAAGACAAGTAAGACGATATAACACGACGTAATAATACGACAGTAAGTAACAGAACCAAGTTAAGTACACGATAGGTAAACACGACAGTAAGTACACAGTAATAGAACAGTTAGACACGACAGTAAGTACGACATTAAGTACGACACAGAAACAAGACCAAGTAAGTACGACAGACACAGACAGACATAGTAATCGAAGTGGAACACGACAGTATTAAAAAAGTAATACGGACATAAGTACGGACAGTAAGTACGCAGTAACACAGACATAGACACGACAGTAAGTACGACAGTAAGTACGACCGTAACACACAGTAAGATACGACAGTAAGTACGACAGTAAACACGCAGAAGCAGTAAGTACGAGCGTAAGTACGACGTAAACACGACAGTAAAGTACTGGCAGTAAGTACGACAGTAAGTATTGACAGTAAGTACACAGTAAACGACGTAAGTCGACAGTAGAGTACGACAGTAAGTACCAGACCAGTAAGTACGACAAGTACAAACACGAACCAGAATACAACAGTAAGCTACGAAGTAACAACAGAGTACGACAGTAAGTACGACTTGCGGACTAGTATTTACAGCCAAGTACGACAAGTAACAGACCAGTGTACGAAGTAAGTCGCAGATGACAGTAAGTACGACAGTAAAACGAACATAGAGACAGTAGTAAGTAAACGCGACGTAAGTCAGTACGCAATACAGTAACACAAGTAAAGTCCTATTACGACAGAAGTATAGGAAGCAGTCACAGTAAAAACAGGCCGTAAACACGTAAGACTATAGCTGACACCAAGATTAAGATACCACGATAATAGTGGTAACAAACTCGGAGCTTGTTTAAGTAAGTTGACGATCAGTAAGCTTACTGTCAGTAAGCTATACGATTACAGTAAGGATATCGACTAGTAAACGTAACGATTTACGATCAGTAAACTACGTACTGAAGATTAAACATTGTGTTTTAATATCTATCGTTACTAGCAGTCTCAAGTACGATCTGTTTATTCATTAGATATCTATCTACTACAACTCTCTTAAGAATATTGACCTGTATGTTGAGGGAAGTAGTTTCGTACAGCGGCAGTAAGGATACGACAGTAACAACGAGTAGATACGACAGGTAGAGTACAGACAGTAGACGACAGTTCAGACGAGCGACGTATATCAGTTAAGCAAACTACGACAAGTAAGGGTACACCTGAAAGGTCATGAAACACGACAGTAAGTACGACAGTTAAGACGACAGTAAGTACGACAGTAAGGTACGACAGTAAACGTAACAAGCCAGAGTACGACCTAGACACAGTAAGTTACGACGTAGACGCGTAAGTTACGATAGTAAACACGACAGTAAGTATGACAGTAAACAGACGTAAGTACGAAGTACATCGACAGTAGACACGACAGTAAAGCTACAAGTAGTACGACAGTAAGTACGACAGTAAACACGACCAGGTAAGTACGACCAGTAAGTACGACAGTAAGTTACGAAGAAACACGACAGTAAGGTACTGACAGTAAAGCAGCGACAGTAAGTTGAAGACCAGTAAGTAGACAGTAAACACGACAGTAAGTTACTGACCAGTAAAAACACGACGTAAGTACTGACCAGTAAGTACGGACAGTAAAAACGAACAGTAAGTACGACAGTAAGTAAGTACAAGTAGTACGATAGTTAAACACGAAGTAAGTATGACAGTAAACACGTACAGTAAGTACGGGACAGTGACAGTAAGTATGACAGTAAGTACGACAGTAAACACGACAGTAAGTACGACAGTAAGTACGACAGTAAGTACGATAGTAAACACGACAGTAAGTATGACAGTAAGTACGACAGTAAGTACGACAGTAGACACGACAGTAAGTATGACAGTAAACACGACAGTAAGTACTACAGTAAACACGACAGTAAGTACGACAGTAAGTACGACAGTAAGTACGACAGTAAGTACGACAGTAAGTACTCATAATTGGGTACAAACATGACTTTTTTTGTTGGAAAAGTTCTGCCGTCGTAACCTTAGTAACAAGGTGATGCAGACCTAATGTGAACGTTCCAAGCCTTATTCAAGGTGTCACGTTTCAAAATGCGGCCCTCGTGGGAAAGGTCGAAACTCCCCTGGAATAAATGCTCGTTCAATAAATGTAATGCCATACTATGGAACATTCCAGGCAAAAGAACAACAACTACCTGGAGCCAAGCATGTGGCGGACCCCCAACAGAAAGGTCCCATACTGCTACATCTTTACCTTCACTGCCTAAAGATAAGCAGAAGGTCTAGTGTGCCGGAGCCACTGTCGTGGAGTGTGAGCGCGGCTATTGTCCAATCACGTCGCTGAATCCGACTCAATGACTCATGAATCCAGAGTTATGGGCTGCAGCTGCGAGCCGTAAAACTCAAAGGTCCGGTTCTCCTGGTCTTCTACTCTCCGCCCGACTAAACATCTGAGTGTCGGGCTTCAGTCACACTTTACACACCCATGTTGTGTGTAATAGTGTTGTCATCACAGTCATTTAAAGTGTATGACGAGTTATAAAACATTTGTATCTAATTCACTCCAATTTCAGCACAAACTGAGGAACCCTCAGAGGAACCCTCAGTCTGGCTTCCACCGCTGAAGGTTCTCATGGTGGTGTCAGTTCGCTGGGATAAAACCTGTGGTAAATACTTCAGTCCAGTTGTAGTTTGTGAGGGAAAATGGAAAATAAAAAGTTGGAAAAAATACAGGAAGTAGAGCTGAGTTCTAAAACATAATCCCACTCTGAGGTCATCAACAAGCGACATTCCATCGAAAACGCAGAGACAAGCAAATTACACTTTAAACCAGGGGTGTCAAACATGCGGAGCGAGGGCCGCATTCCCCCCGGACGTTTTAATCCGGATTGCAACATTTCAAATTCATAAATTACCGATGGATATATATATCATTTTTATCGCTTAAACTACAAGTCCCACAGTCCTTTGCATCAGCCGCCCCTCCTCTGCTCAGCGCTGCTGTGCTGCTGGAGCGAGTGCCAAGCGGTACTGACGCGCGTCGTACACTAAACTAGACTAGCAGAGGTCTGAGCGGGGAAAGAGACGGGTTTGTGGATGTTAGAGCTGTGCTAGATGTAGAGCTAATGTGGAGCTAATGTGGAGCTAATGTGGAGCTAATGTGGGGCTAATGTGGAGCTAATGTAGAGCTAATGTGGAGCTAATGTGGAGCTAATGTGGGGCTAATGTGGAGCTAATGTAGAGCTAATGTGGAGCTAATGTGGGGCTAATGTAGAGCTAATGTGGGGCTAATGCTATGTGGAGCTAATGTGCTAATGGGCTAATGTAGAGCTAATGTGGAGCTAATGTAGAGCTAATGTGGGGCTAATGTGGGGCTAATGGGGCTAATGTGGGGCTAATGGGCTAATGTGGAGCTAAATGTGGGGCTAATGTGGAGGCTAATGTGGAGCTAATGTGGGCTAATGTGGAGCTAATGTGGGGCTAATGTGGAGCTAATGTGGGAGCTAATGTGGAGCTAATGTAGCTAATGTGGAGCTAATGTGGAAGCAATGTGGGATGTGGAGCTAATGTGGGTGGCTAATGTGGAGCTAATGTGGAGCTAATGTGGAGCTAATGTGGAGCTAATGTGGGGCTAATGTAGAGCTAATGTGGAGCTAATGTAGAGGCTAATGTGTGGGCTAATGCCGGGGCTAATGTGGGGCTAATGTGGGGCTAATGTGGAGCTAATGTGGGGCTAATGCTAAATGGGAGCTAATGTGGAGCATGTGCAATGTAAGCTAATGTGGAGCTAATGTGGAGCTAATGTGGGAATAATGTGGAGCTAATGTAATGTGAGCTAATGTGGAGCTAATGTGGAGCTAATGTGGGGTTAATGTGGAGCTAATGTGGAGCTAATGTGGCGTTAATGTGGAGCTAATGTGGGGGTAATGTAGAGCTAATGTGGGGCTAATGTAGAGCTAATGGGGAGCTAATGTAGAGCTAATGTGGAGCTAATGTGGGGCTAATGTGGAGCTAATGTGGGGTTAATGTGGAGCTAATGTAGCGTTAATGTGGAGCTAATCTGGGGCTAATGTAGAGCTAATGTGGGGCTAATGTAGAGCTAATGTGGAGCTAATGTAGAGCTAATGTGGAGCTAATGTGGGGCCAATGTGGAACTAATGTGGAGCTAATGCGGGGCTAATGTAGAGCTAATGTGGAGCTAAAGTGGAGCAAATGTGGAGCTAATGTAGCGCTAACAAAACAAACTTCTGTGCTGATGCTCTGAGAGGAGAACATTGACACTCCTGATTTAAAGACTCATTTCTCAAAATATCAGGTATTAAATACACAGAACAAAAACATAAACATAACATTTTGGTTTTTTTTCAATTTTTCCTACTTTTAATGTACGTTAATATAGAATATAAATAGGAAAAGAAACAGAACACAATGACACAGGACCAGAGACCAGCACAACGGCGCACAGAAACCAAACGTCCCAATTCCTTCATCGTCTTTTCAAATCAAGTCCGAATGTGATTCTATTCCACTTTATTCCACTGGCACTGGACCGCGAAAGTCCAGTGCCAGTCCAGTTCTTGGTTTGTGTCATCTGTTTTGTGAGGGCCTTTTTTATGTTTAGTATGTATTATTATTTATGTAACAATCCTCAAAGATGATCACATTTTCCGCTCTTCTGCACACCTCTGTTCCAAACCTGACTCGTAACAATAGGCCCGGTCGGTCCCAGAGGAGGCGGAGTTTCTGCTCTAATTCCCGCTGCAATCTTCAGTCACCTGGACCACTGTGGTACGTAACTCGCCTGTCCTCAATCCTATTTATTACAGCTGTAACAAGGCATTCAGTACGTGTAGTCTTGTAGTAGGACGTGTATCTCCATGTGAGCCCAGTAAAGTACTTCATCTGAATAAATATCGTTAAGAGCGCCGTCCCCACACGGAACATAACGCGTTCAATTAAGCTCACAAATCCAGTGAAATCCAGTGAAAAAGCCATAATACAATGTCAATGTTTGTCTTGTGTTATAAATAAAGAATATCAGCTCACTTGATTTCAAAATGATGATGTAATACAAACAACTGAGCCCATATTCTGGTGTGTGAAGCACTTTGGGCTCTACACGTGTCTGGTCCTGGTCTGGGCCTGGCCTGGGCCTGGTCTGGGCCTGGTCTGGGCCTGGTTTAGTCCTGGTTCGGCCCTGGTTTAGTCCTACACCTATTATTAGAGCTGTAGACTTGGACTCGAGTCAGACTTGAGTCACTATTTTGTTGACCTGATACTTTACTTGTATCAAATGGACTCAACCTGGACTTGACTCTGGAATTCCCTTGGACTTGACTCGGACTTGACTCGGACTCAACTCAGACTTGACTCGGATTTAAGATGAAACACATAAATAATGAAACAATTTCATTTTTCTTTTCTTTGCATGTGCCCTCCTGACCTTTGGTGCATGTGCCCTCCTGACCTTTGGTGCATGTGCCCTCCTGACCTTTGGTGCATGTCCCTCCTAACCTTTGGTGTGTGTAACCTCCTGACCTTTGGTGCATGTGCCCTCCTGACCTTTGGTTCAAGTGTCCTCCAGACCTTTGGTGCCCTCCTGACCTTTGTGCAGATTGGTTTTATGCAGAATTAGACATTACAGAAGTTACTCTTATTTCAGTTCAAATACGTTCACACTGCAGCGCGGACCTTTAGACTTTTGTTAGCACATGGATGTAACTACATTATACTTAGAGTATACCTCATATGCATACTTTATATGTATACTTTATATGCCTACTGTATATGTGTACTTTATATGTATATGTATACTTTGTATGCATACTTTATACCCGGATAAAGATATTAAAGTGGTTTAGAGTTAAAACATGTCTTTAAACGCACAGGTCGAGGTTTGATCATCTAAAGCACATGTGTCAAACGCAAGGCCCGCGGGCCAGATGTAGCCCACCAGATGTTTTCATCTGGCCCGCCGAACATTTCTAGTTTATAATTATTCATTTCCAATAGATATATCGCGTTTTTATCGCTAGAACTACAATTCCCACAATCCTTTGCAGCCACGGCCTCCCCCCCGCACAGATCAGAGTGTAATAAAGTCTGAACATGACAGAGTGAAGCTGCTTTGAGCTCTCATTTGATTCATCACATGAATCATTTGTCACTAAAATAAGCTTAAACTGTAAAAATAGTGAGCTCATATTGAGTTAGTGCGTGCAGCAACATTAACATGTCTGTGATACAAACATTTCATATCAGAATCATCTCACACGTCCATGTTCCTGCTGCTGCTGCATGAATATGGACTCAGTGTCCACATAGAACTATTACAGGCTTTATAACATTTGTTCTACTTTTTACATGTTGTTTTATTATTACTCAGTGTTTTATGTTGCACCTTAAGGCCGAGACAAGTTCCTATGTTTGTGAATTTTGTTCATTGACACTGGCAATAAACTCTTTCTGATTCTGATTCTGATTCTGATTCTGATTCTGACATTATGTACGGCCCGCGACCCAGCCTGAGCGTCGAAAAGTGGCCCCTGGCCCAAATGAGTCCGACACCCCTGAACTAAAGTGTAAAAGTGTAAAAGTGTAAAAGTACTCTTTTACACACGTGTTAAAGTGTAAAAGTACTCTTTTACACTCATGTCTAAAAGTGTAAAAGTACTCTTTTACACGCATGTCTAACTCATGTGTAAAAGTATAAAAGTACTCTTTTACATGCATGTCTAACTCATGTGTAAAAGTATAAAAGTACTCTTTTACACTCATTTGACCTTTTTTTATTTTTATCTTAAATCAGTTTTGTCAAATCTTTTGCTCTGAAACATATATTTGATCTTTACATTGAGCATGTTCCTAACGACATGGTCTTCTCTGATGACATCGCCGTGCCGACTCACATGAAGAGGCCTTTTCTGCAGTCTGTGCCCTTTAGTCGTTTACTCAATAAACCGGTCAGTTTCTATAAGTCCTCTAATTACTTTCAAAAGATTTACTTTCACAAAAGGGAGGAGAAGGAAGGAGAAGGAAGAAGGAAGGAGAAGGAAGATGGAAGGAGAAGGAAAGAGGGAGAAGGAAGGAGAAGGAAGATGGAAGGAGAAGGAAAGAGGGAGAAGGAAGGAGAAGGAAGGAGAAGGAGAAGGAGAAGGAGAAGGAGAAGGAGAAGGAGAAGGAGAAGGAGAAGGAAGGAGCCTTGTGTGCGTTCTCGTCGGTGTGAGGTCCTGTCCTCTTGTGGCGCGGCACTTTGGGTCAAATACAGCCCTAAAGCTTTCCCTGGGACTTTACCAGAACTGATTTCACTGCGTTCCACCGCTCGTTTGTTTGGGTTCGAGCTTGGTTTCCATGGTTACACGGTACAGTTAACTTCCTTTTTAAATTGATTTACACCTTCTGGGACTGACACATGGTCAAACCCCCCACGGTCGGCCCCCTTCAGCCGGCCAATCCATGCACAGAGTCTCAGGTGGACCAAGTGTCCCCCTGACCTTTCCCTCTCCCGCGTCAGCACAAACTCAAAGTCACACATGCGCACGCGCACACACGCGCGCGCACGCACACACACACGCGCGCGCCTGCTCCTCACCGTGCGTGTAGATGTTCCCCAGCTCATTGTGCAGGTAGAACAGGCTCTTGATGCAGTCCTGCACGGAGGAGATGGGCCTGTAGCCCGTCAGCACGTACTTATTGAACTGCAGATGTGGAGGGGAATTCGCCCAGTCCAAGAGCCTGGGTCCATTCAGGAAAGCCATGGCAAAGAGCACAGTCAAGATCACACCTCCAAACATGTAGAAGATGGACTGCACGCCTATGTACAGGTTGAGCAGGATGATTGCCACGAAAACCTTGTGGGAGACCATTTGTGGTTCATTGAGTCAGAAGAAGAAGAGTTTCTGTCTAAAAGATGCTGTTTGTTAGCCACTTAGCACGCCGTTAGCATCCAGTCTTCTCTGCAGAGGTGGCCAGGGAGGAGAGAGGAGACGCAGCGGGGGAGACATGCTGCAAACTCGGGCTCAGCTGTCATGACTCCCCGCGGAAAAACGTAAAGTCGCGTAAAATGCACGCGGAGCCCATTGTTGAGCGCGCGAACACGGCGCTTCCCGGCGCGTCCCGGCGCGTCCCGGCGCGTCCCGGCACCGGAGCCGCAGCAGAATGAATGAGGATGCTGCGCGCCACACGGAGCTCCGAGCCGAGGTTGCGGAAGCTCGCGGCGCAAACGGACGAAGCCGACGCAGACGCGTCCGAAAACGGGCTATTGTGTTTCCAGAACGCGCGAAAGGTCCAGAGATCCAAATCTAGTGTATTTCCCATGCAAGTGTCTCCTCCGCGTCGGCTCTCTGCTCCCTCATCGTGGACACGTGACTAAAATAGATGTCATATATTTGGGACGTTTCAGAGAGTCAAACATGTTGGATCCATCGTGCTTTCAGAACCGGGTTCGGAGCGGAGGAGCTGCTTTCAGAACCGGGTTCGGAGCGGAGGAGAGCCGCGGATGTGCACAGATTTCACCCCCCAAACACGAGCCCAAACACCGGACACTTCACGAGCGCCGTCCCGGGATGAAGCGGAGACGCGTCGCGGTACACGGTCCCGAAACAGCGTGGTCCAGGGGCGTTTGGCAGTTTTATCCCGGTGCCGGTGCCGGTGCGGGTGCCGGTGCGGGCGGTATTCCCTGGAATGCGGAGTGTTTCCCCAGCGGCCTTAAGTCGCTCCGACTCCAGACGTGTGACACAAAGTCGAGCAGTTCCGGTTTGACCCTTCACAATAAAACATCTTCAGGGGTTTCTGCTTCCTGTTTTAGACCCTTCCTGTGTTTCCTTATCATTCTGAAACAATAACAAAACACGACTTTAGTCCTTTGGCTGTTGTAGATTGTCATTTTACAAAGCCACAGGCATTCAAGAAGGGTAAATCAGGTGAATAATAGTAGAATTTAAAGTCGCACCCTAACCGTAACCGTAACCCATAACCCTAACCCCATAACCTAACCCCATAACCCTAACCCCATAACCCTAACCCTAACCCATAACCCTAACCCCATAACCCTAACCCCTAACCCCATAACCTATCACTCATAACCTAACCCAACCCATAAGCATAACTACCCCATAACCTTAACCCCTAACCCTAACCCCATAACCCTAACCCATAACCCTAACCCCATAACCCTAACCCTAACCCTAACCCCTAACTCAACCCCATAACCTAACCCACCATAACCCTTAAACCCAACCCCTAACCCTAACCCCATAAACCTAACCCCTAACCCCAACCCTAACCCAACCCCATAACCAACCAACCCCATAAACCCTAACCCCAACCCTAACCCCAACCCCATAACCCTAAACCAACCCCATAACCCTAACCCCATAACCTAACCTAACCCAACCCTAACCCATAACCTAACCCCATAACCCTAACCCCATAACCCCAACCCCATAACCCCAACCCCATAACCCTAACCCCTAACCCAACCATAACCCTAACCCCGACCCAACCCCACCCACATAACCCTAACCCTAACCCCAACCCTAACCCCATAACCCTAACCCCATAACCTAACCCAACCCCAACCCCTAACCCAACCTAACCCCATAACCCTAACCGGGGTACTCGGAGGAAGCTTCCGACCTCGTCTGCAGCCGGCCGCAGTGTCGTGAGTTTGAATCGCGCCCCTGACAGTTTGCTGCATGTCCTGCCTCTCTCATCCCCATAAAAATGGGCCAAATCCTTTTATAAAAGGAAAAGCATTTGACCAGAACTGGATTCTGTTCTTTCTGGCTGTGAGGTGCCCTGTGTGCCACAAATATGCCACGTACTCAAACTGAAACTATATTTTGTTGGGGAAATGCCATGTTTCAGGGTCTAGGTGTCCAAACTAGGGCCCAGAGGCCAAATCCGGTCCTCAGAACAATTGTTGTGGCTCTAAGTCCTCCTGATGAAATGGCCCAAATGTTCAAGTACAATTTTATAAACGTTTTACGATCACAATCTCAAGAACAAACGTGTGGTGGAGCAGCCAAACCCTTCTGAACGACTCACTGCATCGAGCACCAGTCTCCACCTCATCTTCAGTTTGTGTTCTTACAGAAGTGTGGAAACTCTGTGATGATGATGATGAAGAGGCAGCGGGCTTGAGGGGCGGAGCAGAGGGTGTTGACTGACTGTTTACCTGGTTTTACTTAATGTCACAGTTTTATATTCTCGCTCTGAGAAACAAACGCTTGGCTTCTCTTTTCAGCGGCTGGTTTCCTGAGAAACCATTTTTCACACCTTTGTAGGAGTGACTCACTGGGGTCGGGGTGACAAACTGTGGGGGTCGGGGTGACAAACTGTGGGGGTCGGGGTGACAAACTGTGGGGGTCGGGGTGACAAACCGTCCAGTTTTGTAAAGGTACAAGTCACAACATCCTAACTTAAAACCAGCTACAGATCTTCTGATGTTCCCGTATGTTTTATTTTGATAGCCGGATCTCACAACTTCCGCCCGGAGTCTCTTAACAGAGTAGAGACCTGTCCAGACCTGAATCCTGGAGCACCGCGTAAGGTTCGTGGTATCGCGTGGTTTGCCGATCTTTGGAAAGTTAAAAGAACATCTCCATGGGAACAAGAAGGTTTGCAGAATGCTCCACCAGAAAAGTTACAAGTCAAGTTTGTGGAGAAACAAGAGCCTTCACAGCGAGAGTGCATGTTTTCCATGTTTTCCAGTGCTATAAAACACCTTCAGGGTTTATTGTGTTTATTTAAGTCTGTTTCTCTGGCTGAAACCTTACACAGTGGGGCTTTAACTGCAGCATCAGTGGGCCTTAAATACAGTCACTCAAGCGTCGTACTTGGAGCTGTTGTACTACTGAACTATGACTTTGTGGAGGATGAACTCGAGCGTGCTTCCTCAGATTAACCACATCATATTGTGTCGCTTTGACACAGATCAAACCGGGTGGTCTTGTTCCACTGTGTCAAAGCGAAACCAAACCTGAGCAGTGCATAAAACAGAAGCCTTCGTCCTCACGCTCAGTCAAATCGAGACGTGCAAGCGAGACACATGTGAGTATGACTTCATTTGTTTCTATTCAAACAACTGTGCATCTTATTGTCCCGATCGCTGAAGCACTTTGCGCGTCTCGCTCTGCGGATTGTGCAGCGTATAATTCACACTCGCTCTGCCGCTGGATCCATTACTCTTTGATTTAAAAGTCGTTTTACATCATTCAATCCCTACAGTCGCTGGTGGTCAGGGTTACCCTACCCCACATCCCACCCACTCATCTGTCCCTCATCTCAGATAGATGTTAATATTCTTCACTTTATATCTTTCCAACTTGACAGTTGGTGCCGCCACTTCAGGAAGCATGTATCTCCTCATCGTCAGCATACATCTGCTGTTCCTCACCCATGACTCCCAGCAGCACTGCTCTGACGGAAAACCCAAAGATTGTTTGGAGGCAGAATTTGCTCCTGGGACCACTTTGGGTGGAGAAGGTTTCGACATCACCAAAATGGAGCCTAAAGGAGCTTATGTGATTGATATGAATCAGTGGAAACGTAAAGACAAAACCTGCACCCTGTGTTCCAACCCCTTTTTGGAAAACAAGAAGCAGAAGCTGCCTCTGTCGGTGGTGGACTGGAGGCCAAAGCAGTCCTGCAGCGCCAAAGTGAGCAGCCAGCTCCATAAGTCCAGCGAGTCTCTGGTCAGCTCCAGCACCGCGTCCATCCAAAACAACTGGAAGGTCAACTTGGACGTCAATGTAGCAGCGCGGAGCGGTAAATTAATGCTGGCTGGTACAAACTCCAAAATGGCTGACTATTCCATGGAGAAAACAAAAAATGACAAGTACAGTTTCTCCAGTCAGAGCATGTTCTGCGAGTTCTACAGGTAAAACTAACGCGTCCATCATCAGCCATAAACATAGATATAGCTGCACTAATACGACCTTATTTCTGTTTTCAGATATCGAATCACCAACAGCCCAAAACTGCACCGTGATTTCCGTCAAGCCTTAAATAAACTCCCAAAGGCCTACAATGCTGGAAGCAAACAACAGTTTTATGGGCTGATTGAGAAGTTTGGGACTCACTACGTCACAAAGGTAATGTCCATCCCTGGTGGCTCAAGTCAATGCCCTGCCACTTAAGCAAGTAGATGTATCAGGAGAAGTCTTTGGTATCTGGGCAAAGCTCGGGCCACCTCCAAACCGGTCTCAGCAGAAGATGAATTCCCTTGTTCAAGCATGTTTTTGGAATGTGGAAGGAAGCCAAAACAGCCTTCAGAGGAAACACTCGTCTCATTCCTCCTTCTGTTGGCCGTGTGTGTTTCAGGTGCACATTGGGGGCAGTATAACGTCGGTGACCAGTATCCGAGACTGCGAGGCCAGTCTGCAGGGCCTCAGTGTGGAGGAAGTGCAGGCATGTCTGGAGGTGGAGGCGTCTGCCAGCTTCAGCTCAGCTGTTTCAGTTCAGACTGAAGCCAAACACTGCAAGAGCGACATCCAGAAGTCAGACAGCAAGTCCTCCTTCTCCAGCTCCTTCAACGACAGGTACGACGTAGCACAAACACATCCAGTGACAAATACGTCCCAAACTCTTGTAGTGCTCAGTGGCTCAGAGAAAGAGCTGAGGGCAGGGACAGGCTGAGGCGTGCGTGAGGGGTGGTCCTGCTGTCTTCATTTGGTTGAGGACCAATAACTAAGACTGTTTTGTCATTTCCAGGTTCACAGAGATTAAAGGTGGCCACAACACAGAGCCCGACCTGCTGTTCTCTGCGGACAAAGACCCCTCGGCCTACAAAGACTGGCTGGGCACGCTGCCCCAGCACCCCGACATCGTCTCCTACTCCCTGGACCCTCTGCACGAGCTGCTCCCCGCTCAGGCCCCGACCCGCTCCAACCTACGCTCCGCCATCAGCCACTACATCCTGGAAAGAGGGCTGTGGAGGAACTGCAGCTCTCTCTGCCCCGTCGGAGTCAGGACCGACCCCCGGGACCCCTGTGTGTGCCAGTGCCACAACGCGGCGGTGAACACAGACTGCTGCCCCTCTGAGAGAGGCCTGGCCCGGGTCGTCATCACCGTGCAGCGGGCCGAAGGGCTCTGGGGCGACCACACCACCGCCACAGACGCCTTCGTCAAAGTCTACAGAGGAAAGACGCTGTGGAGGTCAAGGGTCATCTGGAACAACAACAACCCTTACTTTCGATACGTCATCGACTGGGGCAACGTGAACATTTTATCGGAAAATAAAGTTCGGTTTGAAGTGTGGGATGAGGACAATAAATACGACGATGATCTTTTGGGAGTGTGCGAGCGATCTCTCTCGGTCGGAGTCAAAGACGATGTGTGCAATCTGCAACGCGGTCGACTGTTTTTCAAGTGGCACGTGCAGTGTGCGCCGAACCTGGGCGGAAGCCTCTGTAAAGACTATAAACCTGCACCCATGAACCCCACTGTGAAGGGGCGGTTCAAGTCCCGTCATGCTCATCCCATTCCAGAGGCCCTGCTGCAGGACTGGGGCGTGTTCATCAACAGGTCAAAGAGCAACCACACTTTGGAGGAATAAGGCTTGAGAATGAGGTTTTACAGAGTGTCCTGGCCAAAAGCACAACAACACACAGCATTTCACATGAAGTGACTCTGTTTCATGTTTAGAAGTCATTTAAAAGAGTTGAAAGCAGCTCTTTTATTCAAAACTCCCTCTAGAGTTCATCACGAGACAGATCTGCTTTTAAAATAATAATGATTATATTTATTCAAAACACGTGTTCCTTTTATTGCACTTTGCGTTCCAGTGTCAAGAGCTTGGCCAGACCATAACCGGGGTTTGTCTCCCCAAGTTTCTGATGAGTAAAATATAATTGACAGGGTCCGTTTACGTCCGAACAAACAAAGGGGTCAAAGCGAAAGATTTCAGTCAAATCAACAAAGTTGTAAATACTGTTAATGAATCTGAGATGAGAGACGTTTCGCCTCGTCTCAACAGAAAGTACGACTTTCCACACCGACAAGTTGAAGTACAAATAACCCAAGTTGTAGTACAAATAACCCAAGTTGTAGTACAAATAACCCAAGTTGTAGTACAAATAACCCAAGTTGTAGTACAAATAACCCAAGTTGTAGTACAAATAACCCAAGTTGAAGTAGAAATAACCCAAGTTGAAGTAGAAATAACCCAAGTTGAAGTAGCACTCACTGAATCACTTAAATGTTGTCCAAATGAGTACATTTACTTTGTTGTCTAATTCTTTCAAAGTATCGTAGAAATGGATTATGTTTTCATTTGTTCCATCTTTGATGTAAATCTACTTATTATTGGTGTGTATTACAGAAGTTATTGGTAGTACTAGTTGTATACTTTCCTATATGTAACGTATTTCTTTCGAACCTCACCACTTCACAGAAATGATCTGTGGTTGTTCATTCTTCAATGTCAGGAAACATAGTCATCGTTTCATGTTCCTGTTCACAGATGCTGTCAGACCACCAGCTCGACCACGGGCTGCAGCAGGACGTGATCTTTTCGCTTGAATGTATATATTCGTGTGCTTTGTGTTTTTGAAAGAATAAAGTTCCTTATGAAATGTATTAAAATGTGACTAAATCTGATTGAACGCATCAATTATTGGAGAAGTCTGTGTAGCTGTGAATAAACACAACAAATAAACGTACTTATCGCATATCATGATTTAGACCATGTTTGAGCCCGTTTGAGCCACGTTTGAGCCACGTTTGAGCCACGTTTGAGCCACGTTTTGAGACCACGTTTGAGCCGTTTGGCCACGTTTGACCACGTTTGGACCACGTTTGAGCCACGTTTTGAGCCACGACGTTTGGACCACGTTTGAGCCACTTGAGCCACGTTTGAGCCACGTTTGGCCACGTTTCACGTTTGAGCCACGTTTGAGCCACGTTTGGACCACGTTTGAGCCACGTTTGAGCCACGTTTGAGCCACGTTTTTGGACCACGTTTGAGCCACGTTTGAGCCACGTTTGTTTGAGCCCACGTTTGAGCCACGTTTGAGCCACGTTTGAGAGCCACGTTTGAGCCACGTTTGAGCCACGTTTGAGCCACGTTTGAGCCCGTTTGGACGTTTGAGCCACGTTTGAGCCACGTTTGGATGTTTGAGCCACGTTTGTTTGAGCCACGTTTGGCCACGTTTGAGCCACGTTTGAGCCACGTTTGAGCACGTTTGAGCCGTTTGAGACCACGTTTGAGACCACGTTTGAGCCACGTTTGGCCACGTTTGAGCCACGTTTAGCCACGTTTGAGCCACGTTTGAGCCACGTTTGGACCACGTTTGAGCCACGTTTGAGCCACGTTTGTTTGTTTGACCACGTTTGAGCCACGTTTGAGCCACGTTTGCCATTGAGCCACGTTTGAGCCACGTTTTAGCCACGTTTGAGCCACGTTTGAGCCACGTTTGTTGACCACGTTTGAGCCACGTTTTTTGAGCCACGTTTGAGCCCACGTTTAGCCACGTTTGAGCCACGTTTGAGCCACGTTTGAGCCACGTTTGCACGTTTGAGCCACGTTTGAGCCACGTTTGAGCCACGTTTGAGCCACGTTTGAGCCACGTTTGATTGAGCCCGTTTGAGCCGTTTGTTTGAGCCACGTTTTCGTTTGAGCCACGTTTGAGCCACGTTTGAGAGCCACGTTTGAGCCACGTTTGAGCCACGTTTGTTTGAGCCACGTTTGAGCCACGTTTGAGCCACGTTTGAGCCACGTTTTAGCCACGTTTGAGCCACGTTTGAGCCACGTTTGAGCACGTTTGAGCCACGTTTGAGCCACGTTTGAGCCACGTTTGAGCCACGTTTGAGCCACGTTTGAGCCACGTTTTTGAGCCACGTTTGGAGCCACGTTTGAGCCACGTTTAGCCACGTTTGAGCCACGTTTGAGCCACGTTTTGAGCCACGTTTGAGCACGTTTGAGCCACGTTTTTGTTTGAGCCACGTTTGAGCCACGTTTGAGCCACGTTTGAGCCACGTTTACCACGTTTGAGCCACGTTTGGCCACGTTTGAGCCACGTTTGAGCCACGTTTGCCAGCCACGTTTGGACCACGTTTGAGCCACGTTTGAGCCACGTTTGAGCCAGACCACGTTTGTTTTGGACCACGTTTGAGCCACGTTTGTTTGAGCCACGTTTGACCACGTTTGAGCCACGTTTGAGCCACGTTTTTGAGCCACGTTTGAGCCACGTTTGAGCCACGTTTGAGCCACGTTTAGCCACGTTTGACCATGAGCCACGTTTGAGCCACGTTTGAGCCACGTTTGAGCCACGTTTGAGCCACGTTTGAGCCACGTTTGAGCCACGTTTGAGCCATGTTTGAGCCACGTTTGAGCCATGTTTGGACCACGTTTGAGCCACGTTTGAGCCATGTTTGAGCCACGTTTGGACCATGTTTGGTTTATTAATGAAATACACACCACAATGACAAATGGTTTGGAGCTCAAAGACAAATATTCAGCAATATTATAAATTCAGGTATGCAAATATTTGTTGGCCAAACACAAATCCTTGAGGTAAACCACGTGAAGATGCACATAGCGTCTGCTGTCCCACATGTTGCATGTGTCTAGCTGTTCAAACAGATATCTTCATATATCTATCTTCATCAACATCTATTCATTTCAGAGGTTAAAAAGCAAACAACCAAAATGTGGTTCTTGAAGATGTCCCTCTGGATCCGCCTTCGCGTCCACACTCACTGCTCTCATCAGTTCTGCTTTGAAGAAGTGTTTTGAGACAGATTTGGGCTCTGGGGCGACCACACCGCCGCCACAGACGGATATGTCAAAGTCTTTGTCAACATGAAACAGATCCATCAAACTCGTGTTTGCGCCTGTCAAAACAACTCTCTGTGCAATGTGAAGTCTGGGACTGTTATCGTTTCATCAGTTTTGTGTCTCTGTAGTTCTTGTGTTTGTATGTTGTGTTAAAAACATTGGAACATGATCAATACACGGTAGCGCCTACAAGCTGTTCCAGAACAGACTATTTCTTTATCTTCAAGAAAGACAGATGTAAAATCACTGAAGCAGATTTAGGCACAACAGACCTCAGTGATCATGCTCCTTCTACATCTCTGTGGATTTGGAGAAAAGATGAACAAACACCCTTTGGAGGTTCAAGTCCAGCCTGCTTAAGACCCTTTGTTTAAGGACAAAATGTCCAGCATTAAGACTTATCTGGAGGAAAATGATACTGGGGAAACTCCTCCTCCATCCTCTGCGATGCGTCTAAAGCAGTTTTGAGAGGACAAATTATAGCCATAGCCTCGGCAAAAAAGAAACAAAGGGTGAAATATTGCTGGAGGAATTTGCCTGTTATGTCAGAAGAACAACATTTAAAATTAGGATCTGAAATAACTGTTGGAAATACAAGGTGCAATCAAAAGACTAAAAAACACTAAGTCTCCAGGAGCGATGGGTTCACCTCAGAGAGCTCTAAAGCTCTAAAGACACACATCAACTTTTCACTGGGCCTTAAAAAAGCCCAGGGTTGGGTTGGCAGAGGTGGCCACATCAAACCTGGAGTAGAAGGTGTTAAGCTCCTCAGCCAGTTTTCAGTAGTCTGCAGCGTGGGGGGCTCTGGGCTTGTAGTTGGTGAGAAGCCGGACCCCCTCCACACGGAAGCGGGGTTGTTGTCAGAGAACTGCTGCTTCAGACGCGTATTGTACTGTGATCTCGCTCTCGACACCTCTTTGCTAAATCCATACTTTACATCTTTGTAGCGCCCCCTGTCTCCAGCCCTGTGCGCTGCCTCCTTCTGCTGCTTTAACTGCCTCAGTTTTGGAGTGAACCAGGGTTTGTCATTGTTGAAAGTGACTTTGGTTTGTGTTGCTATGACGCTGTTCTCACAGAATGTATGACGTCACAGTGTCCGTGTCCTCATCCAAACTCTCTGTGGCAGCTCTGAAGACCTCCCAGTCTGTAATGTCCACACACACACGGAGCTCCTCCACTGCCTCATTGGTTTGGTCCACTTCTGCAGGTTTGGAGACGCTTCAGCCTCTGTCTGTACGTGAAGATCAGGTGATCCAGCGTGTTCTGCTCTCTGGTCAGAACTTTAATAACCTGTCTGTACTTTGGTAGTTTGTGGCTGAGATTCCCCTTGTTGAAATCCCCCAGGATAATACACAAGGGGTCCGAGAAGGTCCGATCCACACTCAAAATCTGGGTGCGCAGAGCGCGCGCTGTGCCACGTGCACGTGTGCGCTCGGTGGGATGTAAACACACAGCCAGAATGAATGAATGAACTCACGTGGCGAGTAGAATGGTTTGCAGTTCATGAAGAGATATTCCAGATCAGGAGAGCAGTGTTTGGAGATCACAGTCACATCTGAAGACCAGGCGTTGTTGATGTAAAAACAGACTCCTGCACTTTTTCTCTGTCGCCGGAGCAGCTGGAAACCCTCCAGCTGCTCCGGCGCGTCCAGGACCGACTCACTGAGCGACGTCTCCGTGAAGCACAAAACAGGAGATGAAGAAAAGTCTCTGTTTCGTCTCATCAGCAGCGCCAGTTCGTCCATTTTGTTTGAGAGTGAGCGAACGTTAGAGAGGAAAATCCCTGGTAAAGGGCGTCCGCGCGCCGCGTCTACGGAGGCGGACCAGCGCACCGGCACGTTTTCCTCGTCTGCGTCGTCTCAGGTTTTTGGCCATAAAAAGGAATAGTTCTGCAGCAGAAGCTAAAACAAACTGGAACTAGACGGGTAGGAGTTGGAGTTCTGATGGACAAGAGCTCTTCACAGGTGTAAGAGCACGCTGACACACGATTCACACACAAAAACAGACCAAACAAAACCGAAACACCAGGGCATCCGTCTGCGGCGCCATCTTGGTTCATAGAGTCTGGACGCTGAAAAAGCTTTTGGTTCTTTTCGCTGGCCTTGTTTATTTAAAGTGATGAACACATTTCAAATGTGGTCCAATATCAAAAATTAAAATAAATGGTCAAGTGACCGATGTGCTGACTCTAGAAAGAGGGGTGAGACAGGGCTGTGCTTGGTCCCTCCTCTTGTTTGCTTTGTATCTGGAACCACAGAATTCATGGTGTTACAATCAATGGGACGGAACATAAAACAACTTTTTATGAAGATGAAGTTCTATTGTATTTGACCAAACCAGACATTTCTATCCCCAAAGTGATCTGAACTAAATATACAAAAAACTCTAAAATTGGGACCCTCTTTGCCCTTTAGAAAGACCTAACCCTTTAAGTGGCAAACAGAATCACTAAGGTTTTGGTCTGGTCCTGCATAAAGATCCATCAACAATTCTGGAGACATTATTTTTTTATATATATAAAAGTAAAATGGACTCTGATCCAGACTTAAGTCTAAGTCAAAGGACTGAAACTATAATCATGAATGTCTGGCCCAGATTTCTCTCTCTGTTCCAGACTCTGTTTGAGTGGAATAAAACAATCTCAAGATTTGTGTGACGAGGAAAGAAACCTCGATTCTTATTTAAAATGACACAATTTACAAAGATCAAAAGAAAAAGGAGGCGGGGCTTGCCTTGTCTGAAAAATGACTTTATTTCAGCTCAGATCAGAGCGTTGCTGGTGTGACCCAGAATATGAAGCTCAGGGAAACATACTGAGAGTAATGTTGTGCCGGGGGTTCCTGTGCAGGCCTTACTGGCACATGACAGACGCTTGGGTCATTAGGAGGAAGTGAAAAATCACTGGGTCAAATCTGTGCTTACGACATGGAAGGAGCTGATCACAACATACAAACTAAACAAAGAGGTTCAGGTCTTAAACTGGTCGGCTTCTGACCAAGGTTTTGGACCAAACAGAACTGACCTGAGACTCAAGGTCTGGATGACAAAAGGTTTTCACCAGATTGTATAAGAGAATCACATGAAAAGCTTTGGGATGTTGAAAGAATCCTTTGACTTTGAGAAACAGGACTTTTAGAGGTTTTTGCAAATAAAGAGTTATTATAACCAAGACATGAAACAAAGTCCTGACCATTGAAACCCTCTGAGATGTTTATCAAGGATTATGAAGCAGAACTTTCAAGGGGAATAAAATCTACATTATATCATTTCTAATCTGGACGAAAACTCTACCAAATATATCAAAAACAAATGAGAAAGAGAAGGTCATCTTGTTTTGACAGATGAAGAGTGGGAAAGTGTGAGTTCATCCCAGAGGAGGAGCTCAAAGTCACATGTTTGGAGATAGCTTTGTTGTAAAAGTGTATCTCGTTTTTTCATAACTCCAGGTCAAAGTGCTCATTATTCACAGGGAAATGCAACTGTTGGAGAAACAGCGCCACCAGGAGGCAAACTACTATCATGTGTTCTGGGACTGTCCTGTCGCTCAGAAATATGTGACTGAAGTTCACAGCACTCTGCAGACTGTTTTTGACATTTCCCTCTGAACTTTAGAACTCTGTACTTGGCCTCAGAACTCCTGCCATGGACACAAGACATGGATACTTTTGGAATGTACTTTTGGTGGAATGAAAAAAGGGCGTCACATAAGAAAGAGCTCAGAAATACCTGTGCCCTAACCTAACCCTAAACCCTAACCCTAAACCTAACCACTGAAGTTCACAGCACTCTGCAGACTGACCCCTAACCCCCTAACCCACTTAACCCCCTTTGACATTTCCCTCTGAACTTTAGCACTAACCCTAACCCACTATAAACCCTACACCCCCTAACCCTAACCACCTACCCCTAACTCTGTACTTGGCCTCAGAACTCCTGCCATGGACACAAGACATGAACCCCTAACCCCTAACCTAACCCCTAACCTAAGATACTAACCCAAAACCCTTTGGAATGTACTTTTGGCCTAACGCCTGGAATGAAAAAAGACCCCTAAAGCCTAACCACTAACTAACCCACTAACCCCCTAACCCGTCACAAAGAACTGACCCTAAACCCTAACCCTAAGCCCTAACCCTAAACAGTAACCCTACCCTAACCCTAACCCTGCCCCTAACCCTAACCCACTAACCCTAACCCTAACCTCCTAACCCTAACCAACTGACCCTAACCCCCTAACCCTAACCCACTAACCCTAACCCCCTAACCCTAACCCTAACCCACTAACCCTAACCCCCTAACCCCTAAACCCTAACCCCCAACCCTAACCCTAAACCCACTAACCCGTAACCCCCTTAACCCAACCACTAAACCCACTAACCCTAACCCCCTAACCCTAACCCTAACAGACCTAACCTCTAAACGCCACTAACCACGCATCCCTAACCTAACCCTAACCCCAACCCAGCTAACCCTAACCCACTGACCCTAACCCCCCTAACCCTAACCCACTACCCTACCAACCCCCTTACCTAACCTCTTCCAACCCTACCTTAACCGCCTCAACCTCCTCCTAGACCCTAACCCCCTAACCCTAACCCACTAACCCTAACCCCCTAACCCTAACCCCCACTAACCCGACCCCCTAACCCTAACCACTAACCCTAACCCTAACCCCTAACCCTAAACCCCTAACCCTAACCCCTAACCCACTAACCCCTAACCCCTAACCCTAACCCACTAACCCTAACCCCTAACCCACTAACCCTTAACCCCTAACCCTAACCCCTAACCCCCCACTAACCCTAACCCACTAACCCTACCCGTTAACACCACCTAACCCTAACCCCCTAACCCTAACCCACTAACCCCCTATACCCTAACCTAACAATCTAACCCTAACCCACTAACCCTAAACCCAACTAACCTCTAACCCTAACCCCCTAACCCCTAACCCTAACCCACTAACCCTAACCCACTAACCTAACCCCTAACCCTAACTCCCTAACCACTAACCCACTAACGCACAAACCAACCCTCCCCCTAAACCCTAACCCCTAACCCTAACCCACTCAACCCTAACCCCCTAACCTCTACACCCACTAACCCTAACCCCGCTAACTCCAATCCAAACAACCCACTAACCTAAACCCTAACCCACAAACCCTAACCCCTAACCCTTAACCACTAACCACAAACCCTAACCCACAACCCTACCCATAACCCACAAACCCTAACCCACTAACCTAACCCACTAACCCTAACCCCTAACCCACTAACCCTAACCATAACCCTAACCCCCAAACCACTAACCCTAATCCCCCTAACCTAACCCACTAACCCGTACTCCCCTAATCCCCAACAACCATTAGAAAACCCTAAACCCACTAACCCTAACACCACTAACCCTAAACCCCCTAACCCCTCTAACCCATAACCCACTAACCCATAACCCCCTAACCCCCTAACCCTAAACCCCCTAACCGCTAACCCACTAACCCGTTAACCCACTAACCCCCTAACCCTAACCCACTAACCCTTAACCCCTAACCACTAACCACGTAACCACACTAACCAACTAACCCTAACCCTAACCCACTAACCCTAACCCACTAACCCTAACCCACCTACCCTAACCCACTAACCCCTAAAAAACCCTTAACCACACCCTAACCCTAACCAACCCTAACCCTAACCCACTAACCTAACCCCTACTAACCCTCTAACCCACTAACCCTAACCCTAACTCCCCTAACCCTAAACCCACTAACCCAAACTCCTAACCCCGTAACCACTAACCCTAACCCTAACCCTAACCCTAACCCACTAACCCTAACCCCCTAACCCTAACCCACTAACCCTAACCCACTAACCCTAACCCTAACCCTAACCCTAACCCACTAACCCTAACCCTAACCCACTAACCCTAACCCCCTAACCCCTAACCCACTAACCCTAACCTACCTTATGTAGGTTGTGGTCAGTTTGCTCTCTTGACAATAAGACTCAGATAAACACACAACATAAAAACTGCCTAATCTGCTCCTAAATAAGTTTTATTTCATTGAATCCAATGCGTTCATATATTTCCATGGGACCTGAGACCTTTGTCCCACAGAAGCATAAACCAGGTCCACACACACGCCAGACTTAAACAATGCTTCTGAATGTGTTAAAGATGAGGCACATTTTCACCAATTCTTTAACAGAAAAAAGATATCCAAAATCCACTTAATAATTGCTTTTGTATCTAATATTTTACACATTTAAGCCTGGTTCAATTCATGTTTATCAAGATTTATATCTTCCATTTATGTGCCATTCTTAAACACTAAATTCCATTTTTATAGGAAAACATGACGAATGATGAAAAAGTTGTGATCCATTTTTCCAACATTTATGTGCGTTAAACCACAGCAGAGGTTTCAAGATGATGTTTCTCCATTTCAGAAGTCCAGAATCTTCTCATGAACAGATCCAACTCAGACTTGGTCCAAGGACAACTTTAGGCCATGTACGGTAAAAAGGCTCTTTCGTTACGATTGAATTTTAAGCTTATGTAAAAGTTCTATAAAAATATAAGGTTACAAAAAACCCATTTCTCACCACTTCATAAAGCACATGAATCATGATTTGATGAATAAAGGCGTTCATGTGACGTGCCAGTGCCTTTTCTGCAGGGTCTCTCTCAAAAGGAAGTGGTCTAACGTCCTGAGCACGGATGAGCGTTTGTGTGAAGCCAAACAAAACCATTTATCAGTCCAACATCACATATTTATTATATCTTTACCACAATGTTGGAGATGAATAATGAAGTCAGACACGCAGGCAAACACAGGCTTAAAACAATATCAATAGTTGGAGTATGGATAATCGGACCAAGCAGACACATGCAAACATTTAGAAACCTTTAGACACAAAATACATTCCATTTCTGAAGAAGTCGTTGGAGTTTGTGCTCAGCCTGAACACAAGAGAAAGAGCAGAATTGAGCCGTTTGTGGACGTTTGAAAGCGTTCTGAAGCTGCACGAGGGTCACACTTCACCTTTGTAGCCGTTGGCCAAAGCAGCCGTCCCTCCTGTGAACTTTGCCCTTTGGTCTCCTGGACAGAAGAAACACACGGGTTAGCATTAGCGTTAGCATCACTGAGAGCGTCATCATTGAGAAAGAACCCGAGTCAGATCCCAGAACCATTACCCAGAACTGGTGTATTCAACTTACGGCCTGCGGGCCATACCCGGCCCTCCAAATGGTCTAATCCGGCCCAAACTATGTTTTCTCTTGTTCACTGGTTTAGACCTGGTTTAGACCTTGTTTAGACCTGGTTTAGTCTGGGTTTAGACCTGGTTTAGACCGGGTTTGGGCCTGGTTTAGACCTGGTTTAGACCTGGTTTAGACCTGGTTCACACCTGGTTCAGACCTGGTTTAGTCTGGGTTTAGACCTGGTTTAGACCGGGTTTGGGCCTGGTTTAGACCTGGTTTAGACCTGGTTTAGTCTGGGTTTAGACCTTGTTTAGACCTGGTTTAGTCTGGGTTTAGACGTTTAGACCCGGGTTTTGGGCTGGGTTTAGGGCCTGGTTTAGGCCTGGTTTAGACCGGTTTAGACCAGGTTTGGGCCTGGTTAGACCTGGTTTAAGACCTGGTTATAAGACCTGGTTACAGGAATCTACACCTGTTGCAGACCGTGGATTTAGAGCTTGTTTAGGCCTGAGTTAGACCTAGTATTAGGACCGGGTTAGGATGGTTTTAATGGCCTGGTTTAGCACCTAGTTTAGACTGGTTGCACAACACCACGTGGTTTAACCTGGGTTGTTAGGCCTGGTTAGACCTGGTCTCAAGGATGCCTGGTTAGAAAGCGGGTTAGGTTCTGTTTAGTAATCTAGGTTTTAGACCTGAGGTTTCAGGCCGCTGGTTCAGCACCTGTGTAGAAGACACGTAAGTTGAGGGCCATGGTTTAAGGCCTAGGGTTTGGCCGGGTTTAGACTGGTTCACGACGCTGGTGTCAGACCTGGTTAGGCCCACTGGTTTAGGCCTGGTTTAAGCCACTGGTTTTCGACACTGTTTCTGCGAACCTGGTGCGGCCATGGTTGGACCGGGTTAGGCCGTGTTTAAGACAGGGTTCGACCTACAGTATTGCAGGCCTGGTTTAGGGCCTGGTTTAGACCGGATGGTGTTAGATGGGGTTTAGGCTGGGTTTTAGACTCAGTTTAGACGCTTGTCAACGGGGCGCGCTTGGTTTTAGACCGAGGGCTTTAGACCTGCGTGTTAGTCTGAGGGTAGTTAGCTGGTTTAGAACTGGGGGTTTGGGCGACTGTGTTTAGGCCTGGTTCATGGCCTGGTTTAAGGGCTGGTTTAGACAGGCGTTTGGGGCCCTGAGTTTAGACATGGTTGAACCTGGTTTCACAGCCTGCTGGTTCAGACCTGTTTAGACCTGGTTTCTAGGCCTGGTTTAACCTGGTTTTAGTCAGACCGTGTTTAGGCGTGGTCTTCAGGAACGCTAGTGTTTAGACCTGGTAATCACGCACAGTTGAGAGCCCGGGTTGGTTTGTAGGCCTGTTTTAGACCTGGTTTTCAGCCGTGGGTAGACCGGTTTAGGTCTGGTTTAGACCTCAGTTTAAGGAACCTGGTTCACACCTGGTTCCACACCTGTGGTTAAAGACCTGTTGAGGGCTGGTTTAGCCTGCGGATTCGACGATGTGTCGGCCAGGGTTCAGACCATGGCTTTAGGCCGTGGTTTATAGGCCATGGGTTATCGGACCTTGTTATCCAGAGCACTGGTTTGACGAACGGTTTTCTAAGGCCTGGTGTAGACCGGTGTTTTCGACCTAAATTCAGCGCACTGGTTTAGACCTGGTCACACTGTTTAAACCGGGTTTAGGCCTGGTTCACACTGGGTTCACACCTGGTTAGACCGGGTTTAGACTGTTAGACCTGTTCACGCCTGGTTAGGCTGTTTAGCCGGTTTAGGCCTGGTTTAGACTGGTTCACACCTGGTTCAGAGCTGGTTAGGCTGTTAGACCTGGTTCACACTGGTTCAGTTTAGGCCTGGTTTAGACCTGGTTCCACAGCTGGTTCAGGAGTCTGGTTTAGAGCCTGTTTAGACACTGTGTGTGACACCTGGTTCAGACCGGGTTGTTAGCGTTTGGTTTGAGACCTTGGTTCACGACCTGGTTCAGACCTGGTTATAGGCGCTGGGTTGTAGCCTGGTTGTAGACACTGGTTCACGGACTCTGGGTTCACACACTGGTGTAGACAGGGTTGTTAGCCTGGTTCACAGCCTGGTGTCAACACTGTGGTTTAGAGCGGGTTTAGGCCTGGGTTCACACCTGGTTCACACCTGTTTAGCCGGGTTGAGATCCTGCGTAGTTAGACCTGGTCACGCCTTGGTTGTAGGCTAGTTGAGCAACCCTGGTTGACCGGGTATTAAGGCTGCGTTAGGACCTGTCAACACCGGATGGTTCCACGAGACTGGTTTAGGCTGGTTGTTAGACTCTGAGTTCACGACCTGGTTCAGAGCTGGCTTTAGACCTGGTTTAGACCTGGGTGCACACCTGGTTCAGGCCTGGTTTAGGAGCCTGGTTTAGGCCTGGTTAATTTAGACCGGTTGTTAGACCGGTGATGGGCCTGGTTTAGACCTTGTTCACACCTGGTTCAGGCTGTTTAGACCGGGTTTAGGCCTGTTTAGACCTGGTTCACACCTGGTTCAGACCTGTTTCCTGGCGTTTAGGCCTGTTTAGGCCTGGTAAGGCCTGGTATAGACCGGTTAAACCGGTTTAGGCCGTGGTTTAGACCTTGTTCACACGGTTCAGAGACCTGGTTTTAGGCCGCGTTTAAGGCTGGTTTAGGCCTGTTAGACCGCGCTTGGTTAGACGCCCGGGTGTAGACCTTGGTTCACCTGTTAGGCTGGTTTAGACCGTTTAAACGCTGGTTCACACCTGGTTTCAGACCTGGGTTTAGGCGACATGGTTTAAGCCTGGTTAGGGCTGGGGTTTAGACGGGTTCTAGACCACTGGTAGACCTGTTCGCACCTGGTTATAGGGCTTTTTACATGTGTTTAGCCTGTTTTAGACCGGGGTTTAGAGCTGGTCTTAGTCCTGGTTCACCCATCATGGTTCAAGACCGAAGGGTTTAGCCTGTTTTAGCGCCGGGGTAGGCTGGTTTGACCGGGTTTAGACCTGGTTTAGACCTGTTTAGCCATTCGTTAACTCCGAGGCCTGGTTTAGCCTGGTTTAGCGGTTTAAGCTGGTTTAGACCGGTTGGTTTAGACCTGGTTTAGCCTGGTTAAGTTTAGCCTGTTCAACCTGGTTTAGGCCTGTTTCTCACACAAAAGTCTGGAGGCAGCAGTCTTTCTGGATGTTCTGCCTTTGCAGTTCTTGTTTTAGGATTCAGCAGAAACGACACACTAACGAATGAGGCAAACGAGCTGCAAATGACCCCGCCCACTGGACTTTCAGGCGACATCAGACTCGGCTCAAGAGTGAAGGTGTTTCTGTGCTGAAGGTTCTTGTACCTTTGACCTGCTCTTCAGAGTGACAAAGTGACACTTGAATCGAGCTCCAGCACGAGCGCTCTTTCCATTGAATCATCAAACATTTGGAGTTCAATATCAAATCTACAGAATGTCGAAGATCCTCTTTAGAGTTCAGGTTTTTATTTACGAAACGTGACATTTTGGACGTGGATCGTTGGAGTGAAACGTAGTTAACATCGTTGAATGTCTGAAGGTCGTTTACAGGCGAGATGGTTCACATTGGTCTCAACGTGTTTAAAGACACATTTGTGTTGGATCATTTCTTCACAATGTCAATGTCGTTCTCCTTTTTTAAAATCACAAACGAGAGTCAAACGGATAAATTAGGATTAGTCCATGGTCTGGCTTTGGTCTGGACTTATGACCTTTCAGAAGGATCTTGAGCTTCATCAGAACTAGTTTAAGACCAGAAAGTTTGATTGTGTTTTTGTGTTGAAAATATCGATTGTTTAAAAAATGACCTTAAAAAAGAGCCTATTTCTTTGCATCGATATTTTAGTTTCGTGGAAGTTCGACTCTAAACACAACTTTGAGCGAATGAATGAGAAATAAAGCAATCGTCAAATTGTAATTCAACTCATTTCTTTTTGTTGTTGCTGCGATCGAATGCACAAACCACAAACGGGCGATAAGTGAGTCACATGGTTCAGACGCTGATGAAGAGTGACGTTTAGATAAGAAACAAAACCAAAGCTCCGTCTGTTTTGTTCAGAGTCCAGACACACCGTCAACCTCTTTCCCCGTCTAAAGTCCTTCATTCGGCCTCACACGTTCAGATAAGAAACAAAACAGAGAAAAGTCGGCTCCGCTCTGTGTTCAGGATCCAGACACACCTCAAACCTCTTCCCCGTCTAAAGTCCTTCACTTCGGGCTCACCACGTTTCAGAAAAGTTCGTTGATCACCACATTTCAGAAAGCGGTCGTTTCATGTCAGAAAAGTCGGTTTCACACGTTCAGAAAAGTCATTCATTCAAAAGTCGTTTCACATCGTTACGCATTGTTCAGAACAAGTGTTTCACACTTCAGAATAAGTTCGTTTCACACGTTCAGAAAGTCGTTTCAGACATTCAGACAGGCGTCTACACTTCAGAAAAAGTCGTTTGACGTGTTCCGGAAGGAGTGGTTTCACACGTTAAAATAGTCGTTTCACGTGTTCCGAAAAGTCTCGTGTTCGACACGTCAGAAAAGTCGTTATATCACGTGTTCAGTCAAAGATACGGAGTTTCATACTGTTCAGTGAAAGTGTCCGTTCGAAAAGTCCGTTTCACGTGTTCCGAAAAGTCGTTTCATGTGTTCCTAAAGTGTTTCACACGTTCAGAAAAGTCGTTCACGTGTTCCAATGGTAGAAAGCGTTTCACACGTTCAAAATCATGTGTCACGCTGTCGGGAAAGGTCGTTTGTCACTGTAGTCCGTAAAAGCGGTATGTTACAGTACACGTTTCAGCTAAAAAGTCGTTCAGAAAACGAATTCGGTTTCATAGGTTGCGAAAAAGTGCATTTCACACGTCTCAGGCAAGTCGTTTCACGTGTTCGAAAAGCTTCGTTTCACTGTGTTCCGAAAGTCTTTCACACATTCAGAAGGGTCGTTTCACGTGTTCGAAAAGTCGTTTCACACGTTCAGAGAGAGTCGTTTTCAAGTTCAGGAAAGTCGTTTCACACATTCAGAAGGTCGTTCACATGTTCCGAAAAGTCGTTTCACACTTCAGAAAAGTCGTTTCACACGTTCAAGGAAAGTCGTTTCACACATTCAGAAGGGTCGTTTCACAGTTCAAAAATCGTTTCACACGTTCAGAAAGTTGTTCAGAAAAGTCGTTTCACGTGTTCCGAAAAGTCGTTTAACACGTTCAGGAAAGTTGTCAGAAAAGTTGTTTCACGTGTTCCGAAAAAACACGTCGTTCTTCACCGAAAATTGTTCAGAAAAGTCGTTTCACACGTTCAGAAAAAGTCGTTCAGAGAAAGTCGTTTCAGTGTCGAAAAGTCATTTACACGTAGAAAGTCGTATCACGTTTCCGAAAATCGTTTCACATGTCAGAAAAAGTCGTTTCACTACGTTCAGAATCGTTTCACGCGTTCAGAAAAGTCATTTCACCACTGTTCAGAAAAGTCTTTCACGCGTTCAGAAAGTCGTATCACGTGTCCGAGAAGTCGTTCACATGTTCAGAAAAGTCGTTCAACGTTCAGAAAGTCGTTCACCGTCAGAAACAGTCATTTCACAGTTCAAAAATCGTTTCACGCGTCAGAAAAGTCATTTCACACGTTCAGAAAAGTCGTTTCACGCATTCAGAAAAGTGTTTCACGTGTTCCGAAAAGTCATTTCACACGTTCAGAAAAGTCGTATCACGTGTTCAGAAAAGTCGTTTCACATGTTCAGAAAAGTCGTTCACACGTTCAGAAAAGTCGTTCACGCGTTCAGAAAAGTCATTTCACACGTAGAAAAGTCGTTTCACGCGTTCAGAAAAGTCATTTCACACGTTCAGAAAAGTCGTCCACGTTCAGATACCGACCGTAACTTTGCAGATTTGCACCTCTGCCTCCAGGCCGAGGGGCTGGCTATACGGGTAGCCTCCTTCACCTACACCACAGAAGAAGAAGACCACGAGTCAGACGAAGAAGATCCCACTTTTCTTTATGACATGTTTCTATGGCGACACAATAACACCGCCTCCTCCTTTAAGTATCACAGCACTTGGTTGACTTTGACTTGAACACGAGCTTGTAACACGAGCCTGCCTGAACACGAGCTGAACACGAGCTGAACACGAGCCCGAACACGAGCCTGAACACGAGCCTGAACACGAGCTTGAACACGAGCCTGACACGAGCCTGAACACGAGCCTGAACACGAGCCTGAACACGAGCTTGAACACGAGCCTGAAACGAGCTTGAACACGAGCCCGAACACCGAGCCTGAAACAAACTGTAGCAGTTCGCTTTCAAACCAGAGAGGGCGCTACGATCTTGGCGTCAACATTTCTGTGATTATTTGTCGAGTTTGCAAGAAAGTAACAGAAAATGACTTAAAAGCAGGTTCTCGTTTCACATGAATCTGAGTCGCGTTAAGTCAAACAAAAGCGTAGCAAAAGTGTTAAGTCAAACAAAAGCGACTCAATGACGGTCACGTGAGTGTAATTACCCTCCAGTCCTGCAGGGATCACTCCTGCTCCTCCGTACGGAAGCTGAGCGGCTCCTGAAACCACAAGTAGAGCTGCACTTTATCACTGAATATCAATGTTTCATGTTCTAATATCTCTAATATCTCTAATATCTAAAACAGCTAATATCTAATAATCGAATAAATAATAACTCTAATATCTCTAATATCTCTAATATCTAATAATGTCCTGCATCCGTCAGAAATCAGCCGCAGTTTCATGGTTTGTGTTGTGAAGCCCTGAACACATTAGAAGATATGAACAGCAGGATCACAGCTCCAACAGGAAACACAAGGAACATCCCTTCACCCGGATGCCCTGCCACAGGATCAATGCGCTGGACAAATGACCATTTAAAACCACGGTAAAGCTTGAGTCCATTATTGCTATTTTAAAGTTGTTTTTTTCTTTTTAAAAGGCTTTTTTTTGTTTTGTTAATTTCAAAAAATGTTATACACTTATCCACATGTTATCCGGACCGTTGCCAATAGCGATCAGGACGGATCACCATATTTTCCATTGACCGACTCGAGTCCCGCACCGAGACTCCTGAAAAAGAAGATAGAGTTCAAAGACTTAAGCCTTTATATATTTATGGGTGTGTTTAATCTACCATATCCAGCTCCGGGCAGTTGTCCGGGCAACGCTCCGGCGCCCAAAGCTGAAAAACACAATCACACAAATGATGGAAAAGAAAATGATGCGAGAAAAGAAAACTACCATCCAGCAAAGACGGAAGACGGAAGACGAAAGACGAAAGATCGGAAGTTAAGAATGAAAAAGATCCAGATACATGAGTTACTTTAAGTACTCATGTCGCTACATGGCGCGCCATGAGGCTGCACCATGAGGCATGGCCATGATGGGCTGCGCAGCGCCATGGAGCCATGAAGCTGCACCATGAAGCTGCGCCATGGAGCCCATGAAGCTGCACCATGAGGCTGCGCCATGGAGCCATGAAGCTGCACCATGAAGCAGCGCCATGGAGCCATGAAGCTGCACCATGAAGCTGCGCCATGGAGCCATGAAGCTGCACCATGAAGCTGCGCCATGAGAGACGACAGCGCCATCTAGATCGGCAGCGCTATCTACACGGCTTCACTTCATTCAGTTGGACGTGTTAGCTTGGGAACGGTCTGACGTAGATCATTGTCCACAGAACCTTCATTTGGAGGAACAGACAGGAACTTGGACTAAAACAAACTGAATGACAAATACTTCTGAAATATGAACCTTCAAAAGCTTTAGAAGAGACAAAGTTTTGAACGATAACGACATTGATGCTACTGGGTTTAAGTCTTCAGAATAAAAAAGAAGCTCCTATTCTTAAGTTTACTTCATTTACAAAGGTCCAGCCTCATAATTGTATTCGTGGTATTCGTGGTATCATTTAAAGTATGTCATATATCTGTAGATGTCACGACAAACTATTTCTGCGATTATTTGTTCTCATGATTTTGCATCATCAAAAGTGTCTTCTATTATTATTGGGTGTAATCCCTCATTGTAGTATTATTATTAGGCCCGAGCGCCACAAGCCGGCGAGAGGCCTATCAGTCCCCTCACGGCCGTGCGAAGCACACCTCTAAAAATCGTGCCTCTCGACATTCTGGCGCCCCCAAATGTTGAAAAAATGCATTAAGAGAGAGGAAATGGCCCAAAGAAGTCGGATCGTAGAATGATGAATTTATCGCAGAGGAAGATGGTGACAAGAGAAGAACAAATATTATTACTGCAACGCCGTCCGCCCAACCAAATGTCAGCCATATTGGATCAAAGTTTGCTACGCATGACTCGGGAGTTTTTTCCAAACGTCGTACTTTTATCATCCTCCAGGGGCGTTTGCCCAACTAACCTAAAATTTGGCGAGACTCATCTTCAGGAGTGGAACATCGATAATTATCCCATTTTTTATTGTAAATGTTACGGTTTTGCCGCACATTTTGCCAAGAATTTCAAAAAGATGACCTTTTGACGGGACACAAAAAGGAGAGGGCCATCAAAAGTATTCAACAGATGGTCTTTGTGCGGCCCACCCACAAACTTTTCACAAAATATTGACATTTTCAGTCCACATAAAGACCCTCTTTGTAAAGCAAAGGGAGATAGTGCCACAGATTCGGCAGTAGGTGTAATAAAGGAGGAAAATTGGGGCGCGTTAGCGCCCCCTCTTGGGTTGCGAGCGGGGCGCGTGGAGGAGGCGTGCGAGGGCCAATCATTGCCGCTTGCGGCTATATTTATTATTATTATAGTAAGTGAACTGGAGAAAGAATGTAAAAGTCTTTCAACTCCGATCTGCCGTGTTCTGAGGGTCTCGTTTGACAGAAACATTCCTCCAGTGAAATCTCATCCAGGGTTAATACTTATATACTTAGTTACTTATACTTTACTCCTGTCCATTACTCCAAATCCTGGCAATTACCTACAGGTGAAACACTTCCTTTACCTTTACGTTTCCTGTTTTGTCTGTCACTTCACTTAAGTCTGTGGAGAAAATACCACTTAAACACTGTTAAACTTGATTTCACTTTTCACGCTCATATTTATACGTTCATTTACAGAAGAATTCATGTTCGCACTTACCGGCTCGTACGCATCACCGAACCCATTTGTATAACCTAAAAAGGACAAAACCATTCAAATACACGTTCGTGTGTGGTGCGTTGTACTTCAAATACTTTTGTACACGTGAGATTAAATGTGTGCGAGGGGAACGAGGGACGCTCTGTTTGTCGTGACGACGATGAGGCCCCGTGTCTGCGGCCCCGTGTCTGCGGGCCCCGTGTCTGTGTGTAGAGTAAATACCTGGGGCAAGGCCTCGGGCATCTCCACCTGAGCACGAAGAGAACAAGCAACGCGTGATAGTAACCTGACTCATAAAAGAATATTGTGTGTGTGATTTTCCTGACCGTATCCGTTGGCCCCATGGCCCCCATGGCCCCCATGGCCCCGAGGGCCCCGAGGTACCCGGTCATCCCGTCTCCGTAACCAGCTGCGACACACCAAACACATTCATGAAGATGGAACATGGAGAACACGTCCAATCATCTGACGCTTCGACTGCTTTTCCAAAACGGAGCCACCACCGTCTGCCCTTGACCCATTGTGTAGTTGTTGTGTAGTGTTGATTGTAGTTGTGTAGTTGTGTAGTTGTTGATGTAGTTGTGTAGTTGTTGTGTAGTTGTTGTTGTAGTTGTTGTGTAGTTGTTGTTGAGTAGTTGTTGTGTAGTTGTTGTGTAGTTGTTGTGTAGTTGTTGAGTAGTTTGGTGAGTAGTTGTTGTGTAGTTGTTTGTTGTTGTTGTTGTTGTGTAGTTGTGTGTGTAGTTGTTGTTGTAGTTTGTTGTTGTTGTTAGTTGTGTGTTGTTGTGTTGTTGGTTGAGTAGGTGTTGATGTGTGTTGTGTAGTTGTTGATGAGTAGTTGTTGTGTAGTTGTTGTGTAGTTGTTGTTGAGTAGTTGTTGTGTAGTTGTTGTTTGTAGTTGTTGTGTAGTTGTGTTGTTGAGTAGTTGTTGTGTAGTTGTTGTGGTAGTTGTTGATGAGTAGTTGTTGTGTAGTTGTTGTTGTTTGAGTAGTTGTGTGTAGTTGTTGTAGTTGTTGTGTAGTTGTTGAGTAGTTGTTGTGTAGTTGGTTGATGAGTGTTAGTTGTGGTAGTTGTTGTGTAGTTTGTTGATGAGTAGTTGTTGTGTAGTTGTTGATGAGTAGTTTTGTGTTAGTTGTTGTTTGTAGTTGTTGTGTATGTTGATAGAGTAGTTGTTGTGTAGTTGTGTGTAGTTGTTGTTGAGTAGTTGTTGTGTAGTTGTTGATGTAGTTGTTGTTGTGTAGTTGTTGTGAGTAGGTTGTGTGTTAGTTGTTGTTGAGTAATTGTTGTGTAGTTGTGTAGTTGTTGTTGTTGTGTAGTTGTTGTGTAGTTTGTGTTAGTAGTTGTTTGTAGTTGTTTGTTGAGTAGTTTGTTGTGTAGTTGTTGATGAGTAGTTTGTTTGTGTAGTAATTGTTGATGAGTAATTGTTGTGTAGTTGTGTAGTTGTTGTGTAGTTGTGTAGTTGTTGTGTAGTTGTTGTTAGTAGTTGTTGTGTAGTTGTTGTTGAGTAGTTGTTGTGTAGTTGTTGATGAGTAATTGTTGTGTAGTTGTGTAGTTGTTGTGTAGTTGTTGTGTGTTGTTGTATGTTGTTGTTGAGTAGTTGTTGTGTAGTTGTTGATGAGTAATTGTTTGTAGTTGTGTAGTTGTTGTAGTTGTTGTAGTTGTTGTGTAGTTGTTGTTGTTGATGATCACTTACCGGCCATTTTCCCGGCTGCCCCGCCCAAGAACCCGCCTTGAGCCAAACCTGAAAGAACAATCAAAATGACACTGCACCCGCCCCTCAAAGCAGCACAACCAGACTTTCAAGTATTATTACTCGAGTAGAAGCAAAAGCAGTACTCGGAGTAAAAAAGGTCTTTGGACCGAAAACGTTGTTTAGTCTGAATCAAACGGAGAAAAGGTTCTAATGAACGTATAAAAACACAAATGTTGGTCATTTAACTGAGTGAGACCCAAATGAAGACCACTCAGGCGTTTCAGGGGGCTCGAGTGGTCTTTGTGTCTTTGTCCGAGGCGCGGACATTGGTTTGGGGGAGAGGCGCGACATTGGTTTCAGGGGGCTCGAGTGGTCTTTGGTCTTTTTCGAGGCGGGACTTGGTTTCGAGTGGTCTTTGTGTCTTTGTTTGTCCGAGTGTCTTTTCGGGGCGGCATTTCAGCGTTTTCGTCCCATAAATAAATCAGTAAATAATGGATTTTGTTCCATTGCATTTTGGGTTTGTCTTCTCGTCCCTGAGTGTTTTATGAACGGATTATTCCACGTTCTGTTCACCTGTCCCGTATCCACCGCCTCCCAGACCGGCTCCAGGACCGGCTCCCAGACCGCCTCCCAGACCCTCCCAGACTCCCAGACCAGACCGCTCCCAGACCGGCTCCCAGACCGGCCCTCCAGGTAGTTCCCTTGTCCGCCCAGATAACCTGCCAGGAAAACAACGTTATTCTGCTTAAAAGACAATGTCGTGTGTAAATAATAAGGTCAAAAGTCCTTTTAAGGAGTTTCCTGGTTCAAAGCCAAGAAAGCCACACCAAACAAACGTCTCACTCGATGTCACCATGACGACGAGACAATATTTACAACACATTTGAATATTTCTCCAGCGCTCAGGTTTCAATTTACGATGGAAGAAAAAATATAATGTGTATTTAAATGAAAGTCTTTTTTAACGAAACATCAAACCTAAGCCATTAAACTCATTATATCATATATCATATCTATATATATATATATATACACATATACATATACATATATATCTATATATATATATATATATATATATATATATATATATATATATATATATATAATATAATAATATATATATATACAATATACACACACACATATATATATATATATATATAATATATAACATACACATATATAATATATATAATTATATTATATATATATATATACACACACACACACATATATATATATATATATATATATATATATATATATATATATATATATATATATATATATATATATATATATATATATATATATATATATATATATATATATATATATATATATATATATATATATAATCATGAATCACAAGTATTCAGGAGAATATTAGGCCTTCGTGTAGCTCCAGATCTAAACCCGGACTACATCAGGTCTGAATTAGGACTAAACACGATCTAAAACCAGACTCTAAACGTGACGAACCCGAAAGACCAAAACATGAAACACAAACAAGAATGAAAACAAGAGCACAAGGACGCCATCTGCTGGTGAAGTCTCCTGGCGCCCAATCATCATACGCTTTTATACTTTAGAGTGGAACGGCCCTCTGCTGCCCTCTGCTGCCCGTTCAACACACGACTTAAAGAACGTTCTGGAGGAAAAGAGATTGTTTAGAAATGAAAAGAATAACAGTCTTTAAAACTTAAAGATGCGTTTGTGTGATGTGTTTTCTGGTGCAGGTCCGCCCTCTGCTCGTCGCCATGGAAATGTCATTGCTGTGATATTCCTCAGTGTGGCATTAGATAGCATTAAGAATGCATGTTTTTCAAATCAATAAAAACATCTGCAACCTTATAAATGCAAGAAGGCGCCACCAACTAAAAAGTGACCTAGTGCAGCTTTAGAAGACGTAGGGAATGTGATGGTGGTCTTACTTGGTCCTTGGGTATCGTCCCCCGGGGTCCCGGGCAGTGCTTTGGGCTCCCTCACGTCTCTTCCTTCATGAAACAGATGCTTGCCTTCTTTACCAATCGACTTCTGCTCCTCAGCCAATCCCAGGCCTAGGTTTGCACTAGCGCCCCCTACTGACCCAGCACCAGCGCCTACGCCTGGCACTGCGCCCTGTCTGTTCCCCTCCACTCCCTGAATGTGGCGGTCCGCCGCTCCGTGACTGCTTTCTATACCTATGGAGATGCGAGTTTGGGGCGCTTGGAGCTTGTCCGCGCTTCTTCCAACCAAACCCAACTCTCGAATCGTGTCTTCTGGAAGATTTTGTCCTCGCGATATCGAAAAAACTCCACTTCTCAGGCCGTCGGGAAGCAAGAGCGGTTGTTGCTGGAAATTCTTTGAGTTTTCTCCTTGGGTTTGCAATGCAGAATGTCCGTGAAATTTGGTGCTTTTGTCGATTGGAAATTGCGCTCCCAAACCTTGCGCTCCCAAACCTTGCGCTCCCAAACCTTGCGCTCCCAAACCTTGCGCTCCCAAACCTTGCGCTCCCAAACCTTGCGCTCCCAAACCTTGCGATCTTAGCATTTCACTTTGTTGGATGATCCCAAGTTGGTCGTTCAAGCCTTTATTACAGTTTTTGCCTTGTCTCTGATTTGGTAACATTTGGGTTATATCCCGTGCGTGTTGTTGCGTTGGAAGATTTCTGAGATCTTTTTCCAAGCCAGGATTAGTCAAATGGTGTCCAGTTGTCAATCCTTGGTTTGGTAAAACTCCTCTGTGCTCTATTGGAAGGTAGTCTTCTCTCCTTTGTCCTGCCAGACCCAAACTTTTCCCTGGTTTATCAAAAGGAACACCAATATTCCTAGTTTGGGCCATTTCAAGTCCTCGAATGTCCCCCGCTCCCGGTCGATTGGCGGGATCAGTCTGAATCTCCAGAGAAGACGGGTGTTGCATATTGCTTCGCACGGGGTTGAAAGCGTACGGAGTTTGTCCTCTGTTTGTGACTCCTTTAACAGCGCCGTGGACGCCTGAATGAATGCCCAAGTCCGGAGAGCCAACGGGACCTGCCGGACACAAAGGAGCAGGCTTTACGACGGGGTTAAGGCTCAAGTCCTTTTTGCAATTTGAGGTCCACAGAGAATCCATACGGAAAGGGAAGTTCTTCAGATCAGACAGTTTGGACGACATCCATTATGGCGTGACAAGTCCGGTTCGAGGACTTTGGCAGCACCATAATTTGGGACACACAGAAGATGACATAACACAGCGTGCAATTAGGCCTACACAAACACGGCACTGCAACAACTCATATCTCGATAGCATTACGTGATCTAAGAACCGAATGAAGTCCGACTTGAACCTAAAGCTCCAGGTCTTTTTAGGTGTAATAAATCTTATCATTTTACATACCAAAGTAAAATATTCTGAAGTATTTGTAATGAACCCAGATATAGCGGTTTGCAGTGTATAAAAACGTTAAAATGACAGGTTCCGAATACATTTGTTTGAGTAGTGTTGACAAGTGTAGCGTGATGTCACTGATGGACCTCGATTGTTTGACTTGTTTCGACTGGTTCCAACTGTCAGAAGAAACGTCCAACAATCCAGGTCATGTTAGCATAAATGTCACCAGGTCAAACACACTCAAATCCAGAGGAATATTTTGTCATTTTAACCCATGCTGGATATTTTGCAGTGTACAAACAAGCATGAACAATTGAATAGAAAACAAAAAGAACAAACAAGGCCAAACTCACATGCTTTATTCACCATTGTCAGTATTGTCATTTTGAGTCACTTGAGTACTCAAAATAATGTCACAGAAACAGTTTACAGTCGAAGGAAGAAGGGAAAGACAACTACCCGGGGTTATGGATTCAACACAATGAGAGTTTGGTCTGTAAATCTGACCTCACTGACCAAACAATTAGTCATAAACGGCACGGTTCACGAGTGGAAAAGACAATCAGTGTGAAACAATCTGCAGATTCATCGTGATTTCAAAGTCTTTTCAATTTAAAACGTCAAACAGTGTTTTTTTACTTCCATTTTCATCTACAAAGTGTTCACACTCACACCAAACTAACGCTACACTTTTTACTCATGAATAAATGTTCTAAATTCAGCTTTTCCCAGTTCATGCTTTATCTGAGGTGTCGTTATTATAAAGTACATCTTCTTTTCTGTTTCTACCCTTTTTGGCAGTGTAAATGTCCTTACCCTGCCGGGTTTGCCCTGGGATCCCCATTCCTCCCAGAGCTCCGTATCCTCCTGTGGGACAAACCACATTAACCTCAATCCTAATATTTCCCCCAAAATACAGCACGAGTTTATGACTTAGACCGTGTAAAATGACGCTTTGAGCCATATTGAAAAGAGCCGTGGAATGAAAATGAGATCATAATAATAATCATGAAATAATACTGAACACAGTTCAGAACAATAAGACACCTAGTCTGGAACACAAAAGAAATTATTGCATTACCAAATTACAATAACAATAATCAGTTTTATATATTTATTTGTCATGAATGGGTTTTTTTAGTAGAAAATTAGCCCAAAGTGAACGCCTGAATAATGCTCAGCAGTCCATCTCTCATGTACTTTAAACTAGAACAAAAACACAAGCTCTGCGCTGACGTGAAGTCATTTGAACGCCTGGTCTCGCCCCACCTCAAGTCCTTCACCTCCTCCCTGCTGGACCCCTGCTGGACCCCTGCTGGACCCCTGCTGGACCACCTGCTGGACCGCCTGCTGGACCGCCTGCTGGACCCCCTGCAGTTCACCTACAGAGCCAACAGGTCTGTAGACGACACCATCAACCTGCTTCATCCTGCAGCATCTGGAATCCCCGGGAACCTAAGCCGGGATCCTGTCTGTGGACTTCAGCTCTTCATCAACACCATCCTCCCTGCTCTGCTCCAGGACAAGCTCTCCCAGCTCAAAGTGCCCTACTCCACCTGCCGGGGGAGCTCTGATTTCCTGACTGATCGGAGGCAGAGTGTGCTCGGACTATCAGCACAGGAGCTCCACAGGGTTGTGTACTTTCTCCTCTGCTCTTCTCCCTGTACACAAACTGCTGCACCTTCAGCCACGACTCCCCCACTCCCCATCACCACCGTGGACTCCTTCTGCTTCCTCGGCACCTCCATCACCCAGGACCTCAAGTGGGAGCCCTCCATCAGCTCCCTCATCAAGAAGGCCCAGCAGAGGATGTACTTCCTGCAGCAGCTGACTGACAGATTACTCTAATACACTGTTTTATGTTGCACCTTGATGCCAAAGCAAGTTCCCAGTTTGTGAATGGTCAACAGACAATTCTGATCTGACTTACCTGGGAGTGCACCAAGACCTGTCCCGAGACCCGTCCCAAGTCCATTTACAAGTCCAGTTCCCAGTCCAGTTCCCAGTCCACCGCCGTAGCCTAAACAAAAAACACCATAAACATTACATTTGAATTTGTGCCTTTCAGTCACAGGAATAAACTCGATGTAAAAGTCTGACCACGTTTTCCAGCGTGGCCCAGTCCAAGTCCATGTCCGTTATTGAGTCCAGGACCCAGCATTCCTGCGCCCAGACTGGCTCCTGAAGCGAGACACAATAGACTGAGGGGAAGGCACGCGACCCTGAGACAGGCCCCTTTCCGACCAGCCTAAGGCCCAAAGCCACTGAGACAGGATCCAGTCGCCGTGACCCCAAACGGCAACAAGATGAACATGAATATTACACAACAAGCTTCATGAAGTTAGTTTAACCAGCACTTAAAAAATAATTTAGCAAAGAAAATAATTTACAGTAACGTTTGATTTTGAAAGTGAGAAAGAACTTCCCTGAACCCACTCGTCTTCAAAAAGAAAACGGTTTTACAATTTGTTTTTCATTCGATTCTTATTGCATTCTGGCCGTGATCAGTTTGACTTGTATCTGCGGCGTTATTGCAGAGCAGGATAAGGACTTTTATGATTTATCTTATTAAGTTGTCATTTGATCTCCGCATGCAAAGAGTAGCAGGAAAATAATATAACAATGTACCGTATCCTCCCTGAGCACCATATCCAGGTTTGAGTCCAGTTCTTCCTCCCAAACCTCCCAAACCACCTGTTGCAAACAAAACAAAAGGGCTTAACCCTCCCAAACCTAAACCAACCAAAAACAAAAGCCAAACCAGACCTGTAACCACCTGCAAAACAAAGACAAAAGGGCCTGTAACCACTTAACCATCAAAAACAAAAGGGCCTGTAACCACCAGCACAACAAAAACAAAAGGGCCTGTAAACACCTGCACAACAAGACAAAGGGCCTGTAACCACTAAAACAAAAACAAAAGGGCCTGTAACCACCTGCAAAACAAAAACATTAAAAACAAATGGGCCTGTAACCACCAGCACAACAAAAACAAAAGGGCCTGTTAAACCACCTGCACAACAAAAACAAAAGGCCTGTAACCACCTGCAAAACAAAGACACAAGGGCCTGTAACCACTTAACCATCAAAAACAAAAGCCTGTAACCACCTGCAAAACAAAAACAAAAGGGCCTGTAAACACCTGCACAACAAAGACAAAGGGCCTGTAACCACCTAAACATCAAAAACAAAAGGGCCTATAACCATCTGCAAAACAAAGACAAAAGGGCCTAACCAACTAAATATCAAAAACAAAAGGGCCTGTAACCATCTGCCACAACAAAGACAAAAGGGCCTGTAACCACCTAAACATCAAAAACAAAAGGGCCTGTAACCACCTGCACAACAAAGAAAAAAGGCCTGTAACCACCTGCCACAACAAAGACAAACGGGCCTTTTTCCACCTGCACAACAAAGACAAAAGGGCCTGTAACCACCTAAACATCAAAAACAAAAGGCCTGTAACCATCTGCACAACAAAGACAAAAGGGCCTGTAACCACCTGCATATCAAAAATAAAAGGCCTGTAACCACCTGCACAACACAAAAACAAAAGGACTTGTAACCACCTGCACAACAAAGACAAAAAGGGCTTGTAACCACCTGCACAACAAAGACAAACGGCCTGTAACCACCTAAACATCAAAAACAAAAGGGCCTGTAACCATCTGCACAAGAAAGACAAAAAAGGCCTGTAACCACCTGCATATCAAAATAAAAAAGGCCTGTACCACCTGCACACAAAAACAAAAGGCCAGTATAACCACTGCAAAAACAAAAACAAAAGGGCCTGTAACCACCTGCACAACAAAGACAAAAGGGCCTGTAACCACCTGCAAAACAAAGACAAACGGGCCTGTTACCACCTGCACAACAAAGACCAAAGGGCCTGTAACCACCTAAACATCAAAACAAAAGACCTGTAACCATCTGCACAACAAAGACAAAAGGGCCTGTAACCACCTGCATATCAAAAACAAAAGGGCCTGTAACCACCTGCACATCAAAAACAAAAGGGCCTGTAACCACCTGCATATCAAAAATAAAATGGCCTGTAACCACCTGCACATCAAAAACAAAAGGCCAGTAACCACCTGAAAAACAAAAACAAAAGGCCTTAACCACCTGCACAACAAAAAACAATAGGGCCTGTAACCACCTGCACATCAAAAACAAAAAAGGGCCTGTAACCACCTGCACAACAAAGACAAAAAGGGCTGTAACCACCTGCACAACAAAGTCAAAAGGCCTGTAACTACCTGTACAAGAGACAAAAAGGCCTGTAACCACCTACACAACAAAGACAAAAGGGCCTGTAACCACCTGCAGAACAAAGACAAAAGGGCCGTAACCAACTGGACAACAAAGACAAAAGGGCCTGTAACCACCTGCACATCAAAAACAAAAAGGCCTGTGACCACCTAAACATAAAATTAAAACGACCTGTAACCACCTTTACAACAAAAACAAAAGGCCTGTAACCACCTGCACATCAAAAACAAAAGGACCTGTAACCACCTAAACATCCAAAAAAATAAGGGCCTGTAACCACCTGCACAACAAAGACAAAAGGGCCTGTAACCCCTGCACAACAAAGACAAAAAGGGCCTGTAACCACCTGGAAAACAAAGACAAAAGGGCCTGTAACCACCTGCATATCAAAAACAAAAGGGCCTGTAACCACCTGCAAACAAAGACAAAAGGGCCTGTAACCACCAGGACAAAAAAAGACAAAAGGCCTGTAACCACCTGCACAACAAAAACAAAAGGGCCTGTAACCACCTGCACAACAAAGACAAAAGGGCCTGTAACCACCTGCAAAACAAAGACAAAAGGCCTGTAACACGAGGACAAAAAAACACAAAAGGGCCTGTAACCACCTGCACAACAAAGACAAAAGGGCTGTAACCACTTGCACAACAAAAAAAGGGCCTGTAACCACCTGCACAACAAAGACAAAAGGGCTTGTAACCACCTGCAAAACAAAAGACAAACGGGCCTGTAACCACCTAACACATCAAAACAAAAGGTCCTGTAACCATCTGCACAACAAAAACAAAAGGCCTGTAACCACCTGCACAACAAAGACATAAGGGCCTGTAACCACCTGCACAATAAAAACAAAAAGGGCCTGTAACCACCTAAACATCGAAAAACAAAAGGGCCTGTAACCACCTGCACAACAAAAACAAAAGGCCCGTAACAACCTGCAAAACAAAAACAAAAGGCCTGTAACCACCTAACCATCAAACACAAAAGGGCCTGTAACCACCTGCACAACAAAGACAAAAGGGCCGTAACCACCAGCACAACAAAGACAAAAGGGCTTGTAACCACCTGCACAACAAAGACAAACGGGCCTTTACCACCTAAACATCAAAAACAAAAGGGCCTGTAATCATCTGCACAACAAAGACAAAAGGCCTGTAACCACCTGCATATCAAATACAAAAGGCCTGTAACCACCTGCAAAACAAAAACAAAAGGGCCTGTAACCACCTGCACAACAAAAACAAAAGGGCCTGTAACCACCTAACCATCAAAAACAAAAGGGCCAGTAATCACCTGCACCTGCACAACAAAGACAAAGGGGCCTGTAACCACCTAAACATCAAAAACAAAAGGGCCTATAACCATCTGCAAAACAAAGACAAAAGGGCCTGTAACCACCTAAATATCAAAAACAAAAGGACTTGTAACCACCTGCACAACAAAGACAAACGGGCCTGTATCCACCTGGACAACAAAGACAAAAGGGCCTGTAACCACCTGGACAACAAAAACAAAAGGGCCTGTAACCATCTGCACAACAAAGACAAAAGGGCCTGTAACCACCTGCACATCAAAAACAAAAGGGCCTGTAACCATCTGCACAACAAAGACAAAAGGACCTGTAACCACCTGCACATCAAAAACAAAAGGGCCTGTAACCATCTGCACAACAAAGACAAAAGGGCCTGTAACCACCTGCACATAAAAAAAAAAAGGACTTGTAACCACCTGGACAACAAAGACAAACGGGCCTGTAACCACCTGCACAACAAAGACAAAAGGAAAAAGACATTTGTCCGACGCTCATTTGCACGTTCTCTGGGCTCTCGTCGATGTCGCGGTATATAAAATGTGTGATTTATTTACAGTATGAATAGAACAAGATCAAAACTGTCTTTCCCATGTCCACTAAGTGTGACAGCGAGGAGCTCTGGAATGAGCTTTTGAAGTGGACTTAAGCGGAGGATAAACGTACCCACTCCAAGCTGTGCTCCTCCATATCGGCCCACTGTGGAGAGGAAGACAACAGTGTTAGTGTTGTTTTGTTGTTTCATATGTCGCACATCAAACTGAGCCGACCGGGCGAAGATAAAGGCCAAAAACGCAAAGGAACAAATGAGAAAACATAAAATACACAAGTTGAAGGGACAAATACACTTCTCTTTTAAAGTAAAAATGAAAATGTGTTTTTATGTGTTTGTGATTTGAATGCATATTTTCCCGTTATGTAAAGCACTGTCAAGTACGTTGTGTGCAGATTGTGCTCGACAAATAAAACTGTCTCAAAGTGCAAAGGTCAAATGTTGTACGCACGCCCGGCCTTCATCGCTTTGGTGTTGTATCGGTTTGCCACCGCACCGAGGGCCCCTGTGGCTGCAGAGAACACAAGAACCCACTTCAGAAATGTGTCTTCATGCCACTTATTGTAACGTTTGTGCTGTTTTCACTCACCTCCAGGTTTAACTCCAACTCCAACTCCAACACCTAAAGGCAAGAAACAAGAGACAAGGTTTGAAAATGCTCCAAAGGTCATCTGTGCTTGAAATGTCCTGGGTCACCTCTGTGGGGCAGCATTCTCCCGTACGCCACCGTCTGAGGCCTCAACCCTGAACAAAACAATGACACACACTTCTCATCCACCAAAGTGTCTCCCAATGTCAGGCCAGGGCACAAATGTGGGCCACACATTCATCCGAGCGCTTTCTCACCGTTTCAAACCCGTTTAAACATTGACCATCGTTTGTCATTCCAAATACAAAATACAAATACAAAAAGAACACAGCATAAATCAACATAAACAGTCAACATTTCAGATGAAACTCACTCGTTTAAAAGTGATCTGATGTTTGTGTAGCTCTGACGTTTGCAAAATGATGTTCTCCATTTTGGTTCTTTTATTGACCTTTATTCAACGGGGAAAGTCCCATTGAAATTCTGTTTTTAATGTTGACCTTTTCTTAAGTTTTACAAAAATGATTCTTCTTCTTATTTTAATGTACAATAAAACTGGAAAAGCCAGACGCTAAACACAATAATCTTTCTAGTGGAGATGTTTCTTCTCACAATAATCATGACTTCTGTAATACTTTTGGTCGCAGACTCGACATGATCTCACTTTTAGTCTTTTAGATCTGAAAGACTCATTCATTCAAAAGAAGCGCCCGGCGTCTGAGCTAACAACTCCATGACACATTTTTCCTCCTGCCACTTTCCAACTTTGATTTGAAGATCTGATATATCATTGGCCAGAACAGCGTTGCATGCTGGGTAAAAAGCGCCCGCACGGTCTCACCTCTATGAGACGTCACAGCTCAGTGTGAATGGACGTGTGCATCAAGGCTTTTATTGTGAAAGTGCCAGGTATTGTCCAATCATTTGACAGCCACGTAATAATGTAAAAGATGTCATGTATTTTTAACGTTTATGAGCGTAAAGTCCATGAAAAAAGATCTTAAGTTCTGTTTCAGAACGTACTGCCCCTCGAGGGATTCATGAATGGGTCACTCCACACTTAAGTGTACAAAAGGGTTACATAAAGGTCCACATTTAAAATAAGCATTTTTTCAAATTTCACCACCTTCTGGGCATCATAAAAATACCAACAACGTCCAATGTTGTTTGGATGTAACAACTCGTAAAAGGACACGAAAAGAGACCCAAATGATGCTCCAGGCTCCCGTGAGAGACACAAGGCGTGGCCTGGCGCTCAGAATGAGCCTTTCAAACGTAAACTGGTCCTGCCTGGACGTAACTGATACTGGACACCAACTGGTTCCACCACAAACACTTCTTCTGAGGGCAATTTCAAATATGCGAGTGGAAACGTTTTGGAGAGCATTTGGGGCATGAATCTAGAAGTATTTCCCCTCTTTTCATCACTCGGAGGTTCTTCCTTTGGATTACGTTTTTCATTTACAAGTCGTTGAAGTTGAGAGTTCCATCATGAAACAAAACTCGACCAAAATTCAAGTCCTATCCAAAGTGAACATCATTTTTGGGGGGAATTTGTTTGATCTGCTGTTCTCATTTTATCTTATGTATATGTATAATATACAAGGTTTCAAAAATAACAAAGACCTTGTCATTTTCTCTTTTTGAATTTTTGTAACGATGCCCTAATTAAAGACAATGGCAACTGTCCACTTTAGTGTGGAGTGGCCCAGATATGAAACTGAATCTATCGACATTCTTCAGTTAAACTTTATCGTTGACCTGTGTATTTTCCCCGCAGCGGCTCAGTTATGATATATTATTATTATTATTATTATTATTATTATTATTATTATTATTATTATTATTATTATTATTATTTATTACAATGTTTTTATACAGCACGTTTCCATCTTCAAGGCACAAAGCGCTTTACCAGGCATGTGGGTGAAGTGTCTTGCCTAAGGACACAATAACATTTCCTCTAGCGCCCCCCTCTGGCCCCTGGTGTTCCAGCAGTCTCCCGACCATACTGACCAGGCCCTGCCCTGCTTCAGAGAGCTCACAGGATCGGGCTTCGACAAACAGAACGCTTAATTAATGATTTATGTATTTATTTATTTGGTGTATGATTCTTGTTTTAGAGCTAAAACAGATTAGAAAAGGATGTGAGGATCAGGACGAGCTCATTCAGAACAGACATTTGAATAAATAAGACTACAGTTTTTCTAAGAAATAACAGCTTTTGTGCAGTGTAGTTTTGGTGCATAAAAACAGCTTTTGTACAGTGTAGTAGAAACAGATTCAGTTGTAGTCACCTGGAAAAAACAAAACAGAGTCCAGATGATACAATTGAGTCTTTTTCTACAGTGGAACACTCCTGGACGAATGAGGGATTACACCGATTTGTACAGTGTAGTTTAGCATTTGAAAACAGCTTTTGTACAGTGTAGTTTAGTCTTTAAAAACAGCTTTTGTACAGTGTAGTTTTAGTATTTAAAAACAGCTTTTGTACAGTGTAGTTTAGTCTTTAAAACCAGCTTTTGTACAGTGTAGTTTAGGTCTTTTAAAAAAAGCTTTTGTACAGTGTAGTTTAGTCTTTAAAACAGCTTTTGTACAGTGTAGTTTAGTCTTTAAAACAGCTTTTGTACAGTGTAGTTTTAGTCTTTAAAAACAGCTTTGTACATGTAGTTTAGTCTTAAAAACAGCTTTTGTACAGTGTAGTTTAGTCTTTAAAAAACAGCTTTTGTACAGTGTAGTTTAGTCTTTAAAAACAGCTTTTGTACAGTGTAGATTTAAGTCTTTAAAAACAGCTTTTGTACAGTGTAGTTTAGTCTTTAAAAACAGCTTTTGTACAGTGTAGTTTAAGTCTTTAAAAACAGCTTTTGTACAGTGTAGTTTAGTCTTTAAAAACAGCTTTTGTACAGTGTAGTTTTAGTCTTTAAAACAACAGCTTTTGTACAGTGTAGTTTAGTCTTTAAAAACAGCTTTTGTACAGTGTAGTTTAGTCTTTAAAAACAGCTTTTGTACAGTGTATTTAGTTTTAAAAACAGCTTATTGTAACAGTGTAGTTTTAGATCTTTAAAACAGCTTTTGTACAGTGTAGTTTTAGTATTTAAAAACAGCTTTGTACAGTGTAGTTTTAGTCTTTAAAACAGCTTTTTGTACAGTGTAGTTTTAGTATTAAAAACAGCTTTTGTACAGTGTAGTTTTAGTCTTTAAAAACAGCTTTGTACGTGTATGTTTAGTTTTAAAAACAGCTTTTGTCAGTGTAGTTTTAGTCTTTAAAACCAGCTTTGTACAGTAGTTAGTCTTTAAAACAGTTTGTACAGTAGTTTAGTCTTAAAAACAGCTTTTGTACAGTGTAGTTAGTCTTAAAACAGCTTTTACAGTGTATGTTAGTCTTTAAAACAGTTTTGTACAGTGTAGTTTAGTTTAAAACAGTCTTTTCGGTTAGTAAACAGCTTTTGTACAGTTAGTTAGTCTTTAAAAAAGCTTTGTACAGTGTAGTTTAGTCTTACAAAACAGCTTTTGTACAGTGTAGTTTAGTCTTTAAAAACAGCTTTGTTACAGTGTAGTTTAGTCTTTAAAAACAGCTTTTGTACAGTGTAGTTTAGTCTTTAAAAACAGCTTTGTACAGTGTAGTTTAGTCTTTAAAACATTTTGTACAGTGTATTGTTTAGCGTGTACATGTAGTTAGCTTTAAAAACAGCTTTTGTACAGTGTAGTTTAGTCTTTTAAAAACAGCTTTTGTACAGTGTAGTTTTAGTCTTTAAAAACAGCTTTTGTACAGTGTAGTTTAGATGTCAAACTTAACTGTCACAAGAGCTTTGCAGGGGGTATCTAGTGCCCAGATCCCAGTGCCCAGATCCCAGTGCCAGGATCCAGTGCCCAGATCCCAGTTCCCAGATCCCAGTTCCCAGATCCCAGATCCCAGTTCCTGACCTCTCTGCAGAGTCTGGTGAGCCATCCAGAGCAGCAGCGACGTCTGCAGCAGGACTCGAGCCGACATCATGATGTGGAGTCAAACCTTCAACCTCACGTCTGCTGAAAAGACTGAAGACACACAGGGCACCAAAGGAGACGGAGCACCCAAAGGAGACGGAGCACCCAAAGGGAGACGAGCACCCAAAGGAGACGGAGCACCCAAAGGAGACGGAGCACCAAAGGAGAGGAGCACCCAAAAGAGACGGAGCACCAAAGGAGACGAGCACCCAAAGCAGCAGACGCAGAGGAGAGAGAGAGCACAGCCAGAGCAGGACCAGGTCTGGACTTTTATACGGACTCATGTGGTCGACTCCCACAGACCCGCCTGTATGGCTCTGGTCCAATAGAAACCAGGGAGAGAAGAGTCATGCTCATTTGATCAGATTCAGTAACGCCCTGACCCTCGCCCTGGCCCTCGCCCTGACCCTCCGCCCTGACCCTCGCCCTGACCCTCGCCCTGACCCTCGCCCTGACCCTCGCCCTGTGGATTAAAATATTTTATGTGAAGTTTGGCACCATCCAAGACTATGATGTCATCGCATTCACCAAGTTGATCCCTCTTTCGTCCAGGAGTGGTCCATCACGGGTCCCCGGGCCATAGTTTGGACTGCTCTGTGCTGACTCAGGGAGATCCTGTGGGAGGTCCTCTGTTACGCTGTGTCTGCTTAATGCAAACATGTGACGCATGTGAGCCCGTTGTCTTCGCCCCATAGTCTTCGGCCGTCACTCCAGCGGACCACCGTGCCCAGTCACTCCAGCGGACCACCGTGCCCCGTCACTCCAGCGGACCACCGTGTCTCTGCCCTCGCTGCTGCTACCTTCAGACAATAACAAACTCTTAGTCACAAGAGCTGACCCCAAATCACTGCAAGCTCCAGGTTTACCTAAAGAACGCAGCGGCTGGTCCCGTCCCAGCTGCGTTTAGACTGGAGATGCAAAGGGCCGGACGCAAAAGTCATGTGCGCTGTCCTCTTGTGGTGTGTGTGTATGAAAAGTGTCCTAATGTGCACAAAAGGTCACGTGCGCTGTCCTCTTGTGGTTGTGTGTATGAAAAGTGTCCTAATGTGCACAAAGGTCACGTGCGCTGTCCTCTTGTGGTTGTGTGTATGAAAAGTGTCCTAATGTGCACAAAGGTCATGTGCGCTGTCCTCTTGAGATTCTGTTTATGAAAAGTGTCCTAATGTGCACAAAGGTCACGTGCGCTGTCCTCTTGTGATTCTGTTTATGAAAAGTGTCCTAATGTGCACAAAGGTCACGGCGCTGTCCTCTTGTGTTGTGTGTATGAAAAGTGTCCTAATGTGCACAAGGTCACGTGGCTGTCCTCTTGTGGTTGTGTGTATGAAAAGTGTCCTAATGTGCACAAAGGTCACGTGCGCTGTCTCTTTGTGGTTGTGTGTATGAAAAGTGTCCTAATGTGCACAAAGGTCACGTGCGCTGTCCTCTTGTGGTTGTGTGTATGAAAAGCTCCTAATGTGCACAAAGGTCACGTGCGCTGTCCCTTGTGGTTGTGTGTATGAAAGTGTCCTAATGTGCACAAAGGTCACGTGCGCTGTCCTCTTGTGGTTGTGTGTATGAAAGTGTCCTAATGTGCACAAAGGTCACGTGCGCTGTCCTCTTGTGGTTCTGTTATGAAAAGTGTCCTAATGTGCACAAGGTCACATGCGCTGTCCTCTTGTGATTCTGTTATGAAAAGTGCTCAATGTGCACAAAGGTCACGTGCGCTGTCCTTTGAGATTCTGTTTATGAAAAAGTGTCCTAATGTGCACAAGGTCACGTGCGCTGTCCTCTTGAGATTCTGTTTATGAAAAGTGTCCTAATAAGTGCACAAAGGTCACGTGCGCTGTCCTCTTGAGATTCTGTTTATGAAAAGTGTCCTAATGTGCACAAAGGTCACGTGCGCTGTCCTCTTGTGGTTGTGTGTATGAAAAGTGTCGCTAATGTGCACACAAGGTCACGTTGCGCTGTCCTTTGTGGTTGTGGTATGAAAGTCTACTTTAAACCAGGAACATAAACGGCGTTCACGTGCACAAAGTCACGTGCGCTGTCTCATGTGGTTTTGTTATGCAAAAGTCTCCTAATGTGCACAAAGGTCACGTGCGCTGTCCTCTTGTGGTTGTGTGTATGAAAAGTCTCCTAATGTGCACAAAGGTCACGTGCGCTGTCCTCATGTGGTTTTGTTTATGAAAAGTCTCCTAGTGTGCACAAAGGTCACGTGCACTGTCCTTATGTGGTTCATGCATAATAAGCCAATGACTTATAGAGTCATTATTCAACATTTCTATGGAAATGTTATTACTTTGTTTGCAATGTTCCACAATATGGCATTCAATGTATTTATCTCGCATTTATTCAATTACAGGTGTTTTTGCTCATTCTTACTGTTAGCAGGGTCGCCTCTCCACAGATCTGACCTGTAACTTGGCCCGGTGGCGTTGCCTCCGGGAGGTAGATCAATTTAAAATTTTCATACTGTGAAACATTCGAGGCAAATTTATCCAGAAGAAAAGTTACACAATGCACCTTTACAACAGGTGTGTCGGGCTACAACGATCAGAAGAATCATATCTCAAAATGCACATTATTCAGAGAAATAAATCCCAATTGTGCGTACTATTGTTGTATTATCCAACAGTGGAAGCGATGGATGGATACCTTAAACCTCCAACAGTGGAAGCGATGGATGGATACCTTAAACCTCCAACAGTGGAAGCGATGGATGGATACCTTAAACCTCCAACAGTGGAAGCGATGGATGGATACCATATTAATGTTCCAGGTCTTATTAAAGGTGTCATGGAGACTATGGCAAATGCAACATTTAAAAGGATTCCTTCACTGTCGGGGGTCGTCTGTGGCCCTCTGCTCCGCACACGTTTCAAAATGTGGCCCTCTGCTCCGCACACGTTTCAAAATGTGGCCCTCTGCTCCGCACACGTTTCAAAATGTGGCCCTGGATAATGGCCGTGGAGATGTGCGATAACGCTGAGGGCGCGGGAGGCGGGGCCAAATGTGTCTTCAGACTTCAGCATGAACATCACGAGCTTAAATCACACATTCACTGGACTTTGGATTCCTCTTCGCTCGTTTCTATTCTTGAGCAGCTGAAATAAATCCTATGCCGTTGCTAAGAGACAAATCCCTCAAACAACTTGTTCAGGGGCCAGAAACAGACAGCATATCGACGTAGTGAGTTCTTTAGACTAAATTCAGCCCAAAGGTTCACGCGAATGAAGCAGTTCCACAGGCGTTTTGGGGCCTCGCAGCTGGAGACCTCAGCAGCTCTGGTCCCGTAACTCGACTCAATATTTGTGCCGCGCTCGGCGAACCCGATCCAAACGGTGGAGACAGCAGACACACTGCGCCCGCATGGTTCAAACCGCAGCTCACTTACGGTGCAGTTTTTAACCCCAAAATAAAGCACCAAAAGGAGGCGAGAACCACCTGAAGCCGGGGGTGCCCAAAGGTGAAGGAACACCACAAACGTCAATCCAATTTCAGACCGTTTCATTTCTCAAACACGACAGAATACATTTTTAAATATTTCGTTTTTGCCCTTAACAACCCTCTTCTGTCACTGACGTCATATTCCAAATATTCCAAATATTCAGAAGACGACAAACTGTAAATAAAATATACAAAAGTAGTTTCAAAAACACAGTGAACGTGTGAATATTGTTTGTACTTTTTTGATCAATGATTTCCCTGCTTGTCCGTGGGACCCCAAAAAACACATTTCTAAAAAAAAAAAAAAGGTCCAAAAGGTTTTTTATTCATGTTTTTAAAGTTTTTAAATGTTTTTAAATATATATTTTCTTTCCTTAGGAGTCGGTGTATGGCGTCATTGGTCCAGTTGGGTTCATGTGTAGCAAGATTCATCTGTGGACGTTTGGTTTCATACCAAAACGTCAAATAGCTGCTACGTCTATTTATTATACTGTGCAATGTAAATAAGATGTTTAACCCTAATGTGCACAAAGTCACTGCGCGCCTCTCCTTAATGTGACGTTTCTGTGCATGAAAGTCTCCTATATGAGCACAAAAGGTCAAGGCGGCTCCTCTTATGTGGTTTCATGTGCAAGAAAGAGTCTCCTTAATGTGCCACAAAACGGTCAACGCAGCGCTCTCTGCTCTTTATGTTGCTCCCTGTGTGTATGCGAAAAGTCCATCTAATGTGCCACAATAACAGGTCTCGTCGCGCTCTCACTTATGTAGCGTTCTGTGCATGAAAAACGTCTCCTACTAATAGTGCAACACAAGGGTCAGCGGCCATGCTGTGCTCTCTCCTTATGTGGTTCGTGTGAGGAAAAGTTCTCCAAATGTGCACGAAAGTCACGCGCGCGCAGTGGACCTCTCTCTTATGTGGTTCTGCTGGCATGAAAGAGTCTCCTAATGCTGCACCAAGGTCACGCGGCTCTACCTTATGATAGAGCTTATCGTTCTATGACAAGTCTCTAATGTTGCACAAAGTCACAGCGCGGCTCTCATTTTAGTGTGGTTCTGTGTATGAAAAGTGTACTGGCGGTTAGTCCGAGTGACCTTTGCCTGTAAGTTAGTTTAGTCAACTTTACTATAACTTCAAGGTCAGCCATGACGTTTGCAGCTGCCGTTCTCACTCTGCACTCCGTTGGTGGGAGGGCACCTGTGCTTAAATAGTGACATGTATTACTCTCTGTTCGTGTCAGTTGTGGGAAGCATTTTGAATAAGAGGATAGAGGCATGGAGAACAGGGATAGTAGAGCGTGGGATGTATGTGTATGCTATCCTAGTGTGGACGAGGCATTGATGAAACCGAGGGGGAGTGGAACGTCTATGAGAAGTAGGGTGTTTAGTGGTGGATGGTATTGATAGATATGGGGGACAAACGGCCTACGGGGGGGGGGGGGACAGACCGGCCTCGGGGGGGGACAGAACGTGCCTGTCGGGGGGGGACAGACGCCTCTGGGGGTGGGACCAGACGGCCTCAGGGGGGGACAGAGCTCCTCTCGGGGGGACAGGCCTCTCCTCGAGACCACAGGGAGACAGTAAGCGGCTCGGGCAGCGCGAGAAATCCACAGCGCGGCAACTGCAGTTGACGTAGTGTGATACGGTTTTAGCATGGGGTCGGGGCGATGTGAATTGGCGAGAGGAGTGTAGAGTAGGAGGGCATGTTGCGGGTTCAAAGCATCAGGTTGGTTGATGGATATGTAATGCGTGGAAAAAGATAGATCGTGTGTGACATGCGATGTATAATGAGTATACTGCTGGAGAATTGTTGAGGGACAGACGGGCCTACTACCGCGGGGAAGACGCGCGCCTTCGGGGGACAAGCGGCTCCTCTTGCGGGGCGGGTACCAGCGGTCAAGTCCTATGGTGGAGACGAGCTCGCCCTCAGGGGGGACAGGCTCGTACCCTTGCGGGGGTTGACGCTCCTCACTTCAAGGGGGAGCGGCCCTCGGAAAGGGACAGCTCTCTCGGGGCAGCGCTCTCTCGGGGGACAGACGGCACCCTCGGGGGACAGGGCTTCCTCTCAGGGGATCAGCTCCTCTCGGGGGACAGACGGCCCTTGGGGACAGACTCCCTCGGGGGACAGACGGCCTCCAGAGGGTCGCGGGAGCAGACGGGGGAACGCCTCGGGGGGACAGACGGCCCTCGGGGGGACAGACGCCCTCGGGGGGGAACAGACGGCCTCGGGGGACAGGCTCCGGGGGAACGAGGCCCTCGGCGGGGAAAGGCTCACTCTGGTGAAGACGCCCTTGACGTGCTCGAGGACAGAGGCTTGGAGACAGGCGTTCCCGCTCGGGGGGACAGACGGCCCTGAGGGAGAGAGGTCCTTCAGGGTGGACAGACAACGCCTGTGGGGGGGACAGACGGCCCTCGGGGGGACAGCAGGCACCTGGGGGACAGACGGCCCTCGGGGGACACGCTCTGGGGGGACAGGCTCCCTCGTGGGGAGACCCTCGGGGGGAAGACGTCCTCGGGGGACAGACTCTCTCGGGGGGACAGATCCTCTCAGGGGGAAAAGACGGCCCCGCTGGGGCGACGGCCCTCGGGGGGACAGCACGACGGCCCTCAGGGGACAGGCTGCCCTCGGGGGAATCGACGGCTCTCGGGGTGACTGGGGAAAGACTCCTCGCGCGGGGACAGACTCCTCTCGGGGGACAGACGGCCTCGGGGGGACGACGGCCTGGGGGACAGACGGCCCTCGGGGGAGACAGGCTCTCGGGGGACAGCCGGCCCTAGGGGAGGAGGCTCGGGGGGACAGACGGCCTCGGGGGGACAGGCTCGGACGGGAGATCTTCGAGGACAGGACGGACAGACGGCCCTTGGGGACAGCTCCCCTCGGGGGAAGGCATGAAAGTCCGGGGGACAGAGGCCCTCGGGGCAGGCTCTCTCGGGGGGACAGCTCCTCTCGGGGGAAGACGAACCTTGGGGGGACAGACTCCTACAGGGGACAGACGGCCCCGGGGGGACAGACGGCCCTGCGTCGGGGGACACGGCTCTCGGGGACAGACGGGACAGCCCTCAGAGAGAGAGACCTGGGTTGGGACAGACGGCTCTTGGGACAGGACTCCCTCGGGGGACAGGACGGCCTAGAAGGGTCCTCTCGGGGGAAGAAGACTCCTCTCGGGGGGAACGGAGAGTGGGGGGACAGAACGGCCCTCGGGGGGACGACGGCTCGGGGGACAGAGCGCGGCTCGGGGGGGACAGACGGCCCTCGGGGCAGACGGGACGCCTCGACGACAGGTGGGGACAGACGGCCTCGGGGGACGACAGGCCTCGGGGGCAAGACGGCCTCGGGGGGAGACGGCCCTCGGGGGGACAGACGGCCCTCGGCGGGACAGGCCCCCTCGGGGGACAGACGGCCTCGGGCGGGGCACCAGACGGCTCCCTCCGGGGACAGGCTCCCCTCGGCGGACAGGCCTCTCGGGGCGGACAGGACGGCCCTCGGGGGACAGGCTCTCCTCGGGGGAAGACGGCCCTCGGGGGGGACAGACTCCTCTCGGGGGAAGACGGCCCTCGAGGGGGACAGGACCCTCGGGGGACAAGACGGCCCTCGGGGCGGACAGACTCCTCTCCGGGGGGACAGACCCTCTCGGGGGCACATCGGACGCGCTCCGCGGAGAGAACGTGCCTCGGGGGGGACAGAGCCCGGGGGACAGCCGGCCCTCGGGGGACAGACGGCCCTCGGGGGGACAGACGAGATCGGGTGACAGCACTTTGACTTCTGAATTGAGGCTTGTGCGCTCTCGTCACATGGCTCGTGTCTTATGAGTTGGCCTCAGACCCTCTTTCACTGGCGGCCCACCGTTGTTACACCGTCGCACCTCGGTAACAGGGCGAGGACACAACAGCACCGTGCGATAAACCAACAGAGAACAAACGGGTCCAGGCTTCAGTCTAGACCAGACAAGAACCGTCTGAGCACGAGCACACACAAGACGGGCTTTGTGCTGGACTTTTCCACTCGGTTTTGGCTCTGGACTCGTCCTGACTCGGACCTGTTGAGTCTGAGGTTTCACCCATCTCTCACATGTGACAAAAGAGGCACAGTTAGAATATTTCAAAGGTGAGACAGTTATGTCTAGACCGGAATGTTCCACAGTATGCATTAAACTTATCTCCATGGAGACAATGCATTTATACGACCAAGTTGCAGTCAGATCTGCGGAGAGGCGAGGCCACACACTTCTTTACTATAGAAATAAGTCATGTGAACATTGTTTAATATTTTTTATTTAATATATATATTATATATATATTATTTATATTATTTGTAATATATGTATTATATATATAATATAATATGAATATATATATATGTTTATATATAAAAATAATGTATATGTATAGATGTGACATCACAGTTCAGTGGCGCTATCGTTGGGTTAGGGCAGTGAGTGTCAAACTCATTTGGGCCAGGGGCCGCTTTTCGACGCTCAGGCTGGTCGCGGGCCGAACATAATGTAAAAAAGTAAAACAATAAAAAATAGAAAAATGTATAAAGCCTGTAATATCATATATGACTACTGAGTCCATATTCATCAGGCAGGCAGCAGCAAGCGAACATGGACGTGTGAGATGATTTCTGATATGAAATGTTTGTATCACAGACATGTTAATGTTGCTGCCACAACCAATATGAGCTCACTATTTTTTACAGTTTAAGCTTATTTGTGACAAATGATCATGTGATGAATGAAATGAGCTCAAAGCAGCTTCACTCTGTCATGTTCAGACTTTATCACACTCTGACTGTGTTTTTCCTTGGCTCAGGATCTGTCCAGGTTTTGCACTGGTTTGGATGTTTTTTCCTCACAGAGTTGTCAGCAAAGAAGTTTGTTTTCTTGTTAGCTTCACATTAGCGCCGCTTTGAGCACAGCTCTAACGTCCACAAAACCGCCTCTTTTCTTTATTCCTCGTGTTTCCCATGATCTGCCCTGGGGCAGAGCGCTACAGGTCATTGCTGCCGGTGTGTTCCATTTTAAACCTGTTGCGATGAATGTCGCTGGTCGCTGTCCCTCGGCACTTGAGGCACAGCGCAGAGCAGCGCGGGGGAGGGGCCGCGGGGGAGGGGCCGCGGCTACAAAGGATCTTGGGAATTGTAGTTCTAGCGATAAAAACGCGATATATCTATTGGAAATGAATAATTATAAACTAGAACTGTTCGGCGGGCCAGATGAAAACATCTGGCGGGCCACATCTGGCCCGCGGGCCTTGCGTTTGACACATGTGGGTTAGGGTAACCCTAACGCTCACAAAAACATCATCTGAACTGGGCCCAAACCAGGGCCTCATTTACGAAGCTCGTGAAGGTACAAACATGTTCCGTACTGGACTTTGGGACCGTTTCGGTCCAAAACTCTGTCAGACATAAAGCAATCAGAGATGAACAAATGAAGATTCTCACTTAAGTCACAAGTTTTATAAATGAGATGGCGAGACCCTATCAGGGTAACAAAGAAGATCGAAATGTGCCCCGACCTGGCGGCCATTTTGGAGGACGCGTCAGTCGTTTCAGCTGAAACGTTTCAACTCTCATCCAAGAGTCATTCTCAATCTGCAGATCGAGTCTGGGAACTCGTCCTTTTTCTACTCTGAGTAGGCCCCGCCCACCGTGTGTTTAGGGTTTCACAAGGCTCCTCCTCTTTGTATCCTAGCAGCCCTGTAATTGGCCATCTACATGCGACTGACTCTTTCTCTACCATGGAACATCCCGGAGAACGAGGCTCACGACCACCTGCCATCTTTGGTGGGGAGCTGGAGCCCCTTAAGAAGGTTCCGGGGCAGACCATTGGAGCATAGGAGGGGTGTCCGAGGAGTTTAACACCTTTCAAAAGCATCTTCAGGATTCAATATTCACTGTTCATTTAACAAAGATCATTTTATTTCTTTCATTAAAGCTAAAGACTTGTTTTGGCACCGTGGAGCCCCCTGTCCCGGGGGGGTCTGTGCTGAGGAGCCCCATGTCCCGGGGGGGGGGTCTGTGCCCCCTGCTGGAGGTGTGCGGCAGGTGCTTTATTTCATTTTGATCTTATTGTCGCGTTGCCACGTGAACACAGCCGTATGTCTGACTGTATTATGTGTTTGAGAATTCAGCGCCATTTTGAACGCCGAAAGACGTTTAACAAAGAAAGAAGGACCAAACGATGGATTTAAAAGAATTCACATTTATTCATTTTAAAAGACTTAAACTAGTTCGACTGACGCTACACTTTCTCCACTAATTAAATATTCGACAGAAATAATCAGATAAAGGATGACTTTTACACGCTTCAAAGCTCTGAGAGCTCTTTGGACATTCAGAACACGACGCCACAGAACGAGCACTTCCTCCACCACAAACAGGAAATAAAACGAGTCCATTCATCTCAAACGGAGCCGGACTTCAGAAGAGCCGGATTCTAGGCCAAAGCGTGGGTTTGGACCCTTTCCTCATTTGAGACGTTCGCCTGAAGGCCACCAAGAGCTTTGGGAACAAACGGGCCCAAAGCGGAGGGAAGGCATGAGAGGGCAGCAAATGTGCAGAGATACTGACCACTCGGGCACGCGGGCACCCGGGCACTCGGGCACTCGGGCACTCGGGCACCCGGGCACTCATTTAGATCATATTTGCATTAAGATGATGCAAATATAACATTCAACTTGGATCAAAGAGAAACTTTAAAGAGTTTAAATCAATATGAAACGTTCCGACAGCGAGAGTGACGAGCAGCAGTTACTCCCTAAGGCCTATGCAGCACGAGTGCACGGCAGGGGGCGGCGCCCTCCCAAGGGGGCGGCACCCTCCCAAGGGGGCGGCACCCTCCGGCAGGGGGCGGCGCCCTCCGGCAGGGGGCGGTGCCCTCCGGCAGGGGGCGGCGCCCTCCCAAGGGGACAGTGGAAGGAGGAGAATGCCATACTGCTGGAAACATCCATTCAACGTACAAAAACCATACATTTGAAGGTGCTCCATCTCGTCTCCATGGAGATGTTCGTGCTTCTTTATGCTGTGGAACGTTTCAGGCAAAGCACAAACATCTCCAATGACACGAGTTCCTTTTGGTAATCTCACTGAAGCAGGAAGTAGAAGTAACAAGCTCAAGTTCAGTTGTTTTAAACTTTCACGCGAGTAATTGTTTAGTACCAGTTCCTCCGGGAGGGCATCCGGGCTAATGCGTTGACAGCTAGCTCTGTGCCTTAAGCTAAAGGACACATATGCATGATATGTGGCGTTTCTGGCCTTTAAAAAAACCCACTCATCACTCTCAGCCGGGCGTTCCCTCGTCAGGGTTTGGCGTTAGTACTCCATCTACTGGCAATAAACTGGGAAATAAAGAAAAGCTAGCTTGTCCTGACATGCTAATGTGCGGCTAATCTACTTTTGGCATCACAAATCTGAGGCTCGGAGAAGGAACAGAGAAGACGGATTCATGAGACAAACGAGAAAGAAGTCAAATACAACTCCGTCTGCGTTTCCACGGATACGACACGTGTGTCCTTTCAACTCATTTGTAAAAAGTGCCTCAATGCTGCTTTCTTCAGGCTTTTCAGAACGCATCCTTGATATTCTTGAGTTGGCGCACTGCCAGGTCCACGGGGAGGTCGAATTTCAGATGGCTGATCCGACCCAAGATGCGCAGCGCCCCTTCGAATCCGGTTTGGGCCATGTAACTCCACGGCTGGTAATGTGGGTGGATAAGTGTCCCAGATTTACACACCAGATTCAACCAGGACACGAGTCTTTGCTCATTCAGCGCCATGCAAACCAACGCCTTGAACTCTGTGTCCGGACCCCTCTTGAACCGGTCGTGCTCGTTCAGGACGGTATGAATCGCCCACAGGAGAGACTGTTTTGGCGTTACGGTCACCGGCCCGCCCCCTACTGGCAGACTGAAGGACTGCGACAGTTGTCTAGCCGGGGACTCGACGAACGCTTTACCGTTTTTGGAGTGGTAGTATTTGACAAACAGCTCCCATGGGTGGAGCTCCCGTGTGGTGGCGCGGTAAGGAAGTAGGCACGAGATCGGCGTTAAAACCAGGCTCACGGTTTGCGACGGCGAACACAAACCGTGCGCCAACAAGTCTTTCAAAGCGATGGCTAGTTCTTTCCGCACCGCCGCCGTTAGCTCGTCTCTGGGCCCCAAAGCGGCGTTGCTCGTGTAGTTGACGACGTGTTCCAAAGAGGGTTGTCGTCTTGAACCTAAAATTCGTACTTGGTCCACGGCCGATTCCAGGCGTTGCAGAAGCGGGCCGTAGTCCTGCCCCGCGGCGTCGGGGGACCACATGTTTTGGGGAACGTGTCCCGCGCCGCAGCCGAACTGACTGGCAGCAAAGATCTGGAGCACGGCCAGAGCGCGCTGAATGAGCTGGAGACCGGTCTCTCTGAGCTTCTGCGCCTGCTCCGGGTCCACTGTCGAGAGAACCAAACAGGAATAAACCATTTCCACAATGTCTCTGGGACGTTCATGACGTTTAGTCCTTTACCAGAAGTAAGCAATTCCAAAAAAATCAAAAAATAAATACATTCATGACATTTTCTTCAAATCAAATGGGCACAAAACATACTTCTCGTCAGTCCGGACCTGGCGCTGACCGGCAGAAGACCGGACTCTAAATTCTCAAACTTGCCTTTCTTCTTGACGCCTGGAGTTCTGGTCCTGGATCCTTCACCTTGAGGCTGCTGACACTGAGCTCCTCCAGACAGAAGAGGGTTCCCCACCTCATCTGAAGGAAAACAAACACCAGGCCTGGTTCAGACCTGGTTCAGACCTGGTTTGGTCCCAGTATACGCCCGGGTCCAAGTCCTGGTCCAAGTCCTGGTCCAAGTCCTGGTCCAAGTCCTGGTCCAAGTCCTGGTCCAAGTCCTGGTCCAAGTCCAAGTCCTGGAGTAAGTTTGGGTGTAACTTCAGGTGTAAATTCTAACCCAAGTTCAGGTGTAAGTTCTGAAGTAAGAACAATTCAGGTTTAGACCTGGTTTTAGTCCAAGTTAAAACATTTTGTGAGCGTCCCTATTTCGTCCTCCTGTGGTCCGCCTTTAGACCAGTTTTAAGCCCTGTTCCAGGCATGCTTTAGTCCACTTTTTGCTTCTGAGCCCATATGAATAGTCTGCATTGCCTCTGCACCTTGTATGAAGTTGATGAACATCTCGAGGTCTCGTATCTGCGTCTTGAGCTGCTCCACCAGCTGCTCTTTGACTCGAGCCGGGTTCACGATCTGAGCGATGGCGATGTCCACTCTCTGCCTCAGCTCCTCCGGACTCAGACTCCCGATGTCCTCGTTCAGATTCACGTCCAGTTTCTCGATCAGCTCGTCTATGATCACCTGGAGGAACACGCCCAAGTAATATTATGGGCATATTGGGGGGCAAAATGAAGATTCGAATTACAATTACGCAGGATCCATCCAAATACATGTATTAACGACGTATTAACGACGCATTTCCTCCCAAGCCCCGCCTTTAAAATATGTGACTCATTCAAGAAGGAACCGCAATGAGGAAGAAACATCCATAAACCAAATTAAACTATTAACTACATTTATGCAGCGCCCCCTAATGGTGTGCAGAGACCACGGGCAGTACAGTGTATAAGAGAGCTGCAGCGCCCCCTAGTGGTGTGCAGAGACCACGGGCAGTACAGTGTATAAGAGAGCTGCAGCGCCCCCTAGTGGCTGCGCGCCATAGTGGGTGTGCGAGACCACGGGCAACAGGTATAAAGCGCAGCCCTGTGATGTGCAGAGAAACACGCAGCAGTATTAGAGCTAGCAGCCCCCTGTGGTGTGCAGAACCACGGCAGTCAGTGTAATAGAGAGAGCTGCAGCGCCCCTAGTGGTGCCGCACCTTCTGCCGCTCATGACCACAGACTGAGGCAGGGAGTCGTAGCTGCCCTCCTGATACGCAAACGCTCCAGGTCGTCGAGCTGTCGTCTTTCAGCTGAACAATCAAGTCCTTCTTGTTTCTCCGCTGAGCTGAGTCCGCTCCGCTCTTCTTCATCTCTCCGTCTGCGACACAACAATCCACACTCAACACAAAACGTTCTCTCTCGCTCCACACAAACGTCTCTCTCTCTCGCTCCACATTGACAAACCTCTCCACACAAACGTCTTGACACAACCGTTGCTCTCTCTCGACACAAACCTCTCTCTCGCTCCACACTGACACAAACGTCTCTCTCTCTCTCGACACAAACGTCTCTCTCTCTCTCGACACAACGTCTCTTCTTCTCTTCTCTCTTCTCAACACAAACGTCTCTCTCGCTCCACACTGACACACAACCTCTCTCTCTCGCTCCACACACGACTCTCTCCACACAAACGTCTTCTCCCTCACACGACACACAACGTCTCTCGCTCAACACTGCACAAACGTCTCTCTCAACTAACCCAAACGTTTCTCTCTCTAGACACAAACGTCTCTCTCTCTGCACAACAACGTTCTCTCACACAAACGTTCTCACTCCACCCTGAACAACGTCTCCTCTCACTCCCCTGACAAACGTCTCTCTCTGGACACAAACAGTCTCTCTCACTCCACACTTGAACAAACCTCTCTCTCTCTCTCTCTCTCGCACAGAACAGTCTCTCTCGCTCCAGCACTACACAAACCTCTCTCTCCTCGTGACACAAACGTCTCTCTCGCTCCACACTGACACAAACTTCTCTCCACACAAACGTCTCGACACAAACGTCTCTCTCGCTCCACACTGACAAAAACCTCTCTCCACACAAACGTCTCTCTCGCTCCACACTGACACAAACTTCTCTCCACACAAACGTCTCCACACAAACGTCTCTCTCGCTCCACACTGACACAAACGTCTCTCTCTCGCTCCACACTGACACAAACCTCTCTCCACACAAACGTCTCGACACAAACGTCTCTTTGGACTCACCAGCTCCTCCTGCAGGGAAAGCGTGCGGTCAAAAGGGAAAGAGGCTTTAGAGGAGACAAAAGTACATTTGTGTTTTTCCCGTTTCTTCTTCGCCGTTTGTCGTTCGTGTTTGCTCAGAGTCTTTATCACCCCGAGCAGAGCCGGCGGCGTGTTCCTTCGGTAAACTCCAGGCAGAGGGTAAACAAACAGTAACCAAGGCAACAAACACACCATGGCTTCTGCTTTTCTGGAACGACCTTCGTTTAACTGTTGCAAACGGGCTTTAATCCCTTCATCGTTGTGTTTTCTGTCTCGTCCCCTCGTCAGGGGGCCGGGTCTAATCGTCTTCATCGTGTCGGTCTAAAGCCGGACTTTGTGTCGCCCGTACCGTACGGAGTCGCGACTGGCATGAACCTACAGAACGCCGTTTCACCTCCGTTTGGTCATTGTCCTGTCTGTGGAAATCGCACACTCGTTTAACCCGGCCAGGTCTTGTGTGTTGCCAGGACAACGATCAACATCAGCATCTCAATGGCCAATTAATCTCCATCGGACATCGAAAAGCTCAATATTGCTCTAAAACGGCACACGTTACAGTGAAAAGGCGGGACAGCTGTCACTCACAGCAGAAATAAGACGTGACCATCACCATTACATCAGGAGTGACATGTATGAACCCTACGTGTGACAAAGCAGTGGGTGGAGCTAGGGGGTAGGTGAAAACAGAGCTTTGCAGAGAACTCAAGCCTCAAAAAAAGAGAACTAAGACATGAATGAGATATATCTGACTGAACTATGAGCTGTTGTGACACGGTTCAAACTTTGACACTTGCACTCAAACAAAAACGGGGGGAAAGCCACAAAGCCTCACCGAGTTGTGGAGCAGCGACGCGTCCTGGGGCCTGCAGCCGACGACGTGCGGACATCCTCGGAAGGCGAACTCCTCCAGGTCCGCCAGCATCCGCTCCTTCTCCTCGCTCTGGGCATGGACCACCTGCTTCAGACGGAACTGCACCTGGGCGAAGTGCGACGTCAACGCGAGAAGAGACGAGTTCAACAGCTCCTGCTCTTCCTCCAGCTTCCTCATCCGCACGGCCACCTCCTCTTCCGACGCCGAGGTAGAGCACCTGTTCATCGGCCGCGCTCGGCTCTCCTCCTCGGGGCTTGCCACGGCGCCCACCGGAGCCCAGCGCTCTCCAGCCCCGGCCGCCGTCATCGCCTCGCTGTCCGACGCTGACAGCTCCTCCGCGGACATGTCAGACTGACGAACCGACAGTCTGTGTTGGGCGAAAGTGTCAAATGCGGTGCGTTTGTGAGGTTAAAAGACAAGACGCGGGTTATGGCAGCTGTGGCCGGAGCGGCGCCATCTTGGGAAGGATGATTCATACGTCAAACAAACCGGGAGAGCGTCATATGCAAATGACGACCGGAAGTGGAACCTTCAGAATAAAAAAAGCCTTTTCTCTTCTTTTTTTTTTCACGTTTAAAAAACCAAAGTAAAATAAAAAGTCGTTTTAGGGGGTGCTGCGGTTCCATTGAGCGTGACTAACCGACTATAAAAAGGAATTGTAGTCGTATTTTTAGACCGGAAATACCTTTTTAAAGCAAACTATCAAAAAAGAAAATCTTCCATAATACTGTTTCTTTGTAAGTATTCTTTAGCCGAAGTCTTCCCCGGGAGGCTTAAGGAACATTATTTCATGGTGGCTCTTTAAAACGTCTCTTGGCGCAGTAGCATCCAAACCCCGTCGACTGATCTAAACAAACGCTGACAAGTCGACTTCTACACATTTAACATTTTACTTTTTGTCCGCCTTAGATTTATCTTTTCAGTTGCACCTTTTCCTTGAATATTGAGGTTGCCTACTTTATAAAAACACCAATAAACTGCTATGAATGACAATGATAACCCATTTGTTTGTGCACGTCCGCACAGAAAAGGGCACACTTTTAAAGTTCGAGCGCAGATGTACAGCAGCAAATGCTAAATGTAGCTTCTGAGAAGGTTTTTTTGTTGGGTAATTTCGTGGTTTTATTGTGAAAGTTACACATGTAGTTGCATTTCTTTGTTTGCTCTTTTTACCTGCAGCTTTTCCCTTCTCAGACGCCCAGCAGAAGCACGACGTCACGCCCTTTTATTCATCCTGAACAGAAGGTCCAGAAACAATACACTGACCTTCACTGACCTTCACCAAACACATCTATTTTATGTTTAAAGGTGCACTATGTCACTTTTCTGGAGGGTCGGGCAACGGCTTGTGTTTGTCTGGAATGTTCCACAGTATGGGAAAAAACAACAATCCACAAAGTAAATGTTTCAATTGTATTGATTGATTTACAAAGTCCTAAGTATTTGACAAACTAAATTAAATGCTTGAGCAGAGCTGTAGTTTGTAGATTTGTAGATTTGTTTTAAAGCAGTGACTCAATGTTGTAGCATATTAAACTCTCACCATTTCACACAAAGAATTACATGTCTTAAAGTTCACCGGAAAATAATCAGAGAGAGAATTATCTTTAAAAATCTGCTCAAATGTCTGATTCAGTGCATTTATAGGTTAAAGGGTTTCTTCTCCTCGCTCTTCTTATCTTTCCAGAAGAAAAGCCACTTTTCCCAAGTGGGAACGCCCTGGGAGCGGCACTGCCCAAGCACGTCGCAGGTTTGACCAAAGGGACAGCACTTGTTACGTTTACTGCAACACACACCCTGGAAGAGAGAACATATTTAGTCAATAAATACAAATCGTATAAGCTCGCATTACAGCAGGGGTGTCAAACTCATTTGGGCCAGGGGCCGCTTTTCGACGCTCAGGCTGGGTCGCGGGCCGAACATAATGTAAAAAATAAAACAATAAAAAATTTAACAAATGTTATAAAGCCTGTAATAGTTCTATGTGACACTGAGTCCATATTCATGCAGCAGCAGGAACAGGAACATGGACGTGTGAGATGATTCTGATATTAAATGTTTGTATCACAGACATGTTAATGTTGCTGCACAAACTCAATATGAGCTCACTATTTTTACAGTTTAATCTTATTTTAGTGACAAATGATTCATGTGGTGAATGAAATGAGCTCAAAAGCAGCTTCACTCTGTCATGTTCAGACTTTACACACTCTGACCTGTGTTTTTTACCTGTGGCTCAGGATCTGTCAGGTTTAAACTGGTTTGGATGTTTTCCTCACAGAGTTGTCAGCAAAGAAGTTTGTTTTCTTGTTGCTAGCTCACATTAGCGCCGCTTTTAGCACAGCTCTAACGTCACAAAACCGCCTCTTTTCTTTATTCCTCGTGTTTCCCATGATCTGCCCTGGGGGCAGAGCGCTGCAGGTCATCGCTGCCGGTGTGTTCCATTTTAAAACCTGCTGCAATGAGTGTCGCTGGTCGCTGTCCTCGCACTTGAGCTGGCAGCACACAGCGCGGGGAGGGCCGCGGGGAGCAGCGCGGGGGAGGGGCCCGCGCTGCAAAGGATTGTGGGAATTGTAGTTCTAGCGATAAAAAGCGATAAAGATATATCTATTGGAAATGAATAATTATAAACTAGAAATGTTCGGCGGGCCAGATGAAAACGTCTGGCGGGCCACATCTGGCCCGCGGGCCTTGAGTTTGACACATGTGCATTACCGTATAGAGCAGGGGTCCCCAAACTTTTTCCTGTAAGGGCCACATAACTTTTCCCTTCTCTGATGGGGGGCAGGGTCAGTTTGAACCAGAAAAAGTGTGACGATCACAGGGGGGCCTAAATGTAAACATGTATTGTTTTCCAGAAAGCCACATAAAACCAAACATGAATAACCCTTTCCGAGGTCAAAGAACCCTCTGGGGTCTTCACAGGCAGAAAGTGTGTGTTGTGCCGTGCACAGTCTTGGGTAAAAGTTCAGCTTCAGTTGTCAGAGCAGAATCTGTGACTCAGATGAGCATGAATAATGCGTCTCTTGTATTGTTCAGGGGGCCGGGTCAAATGTGGAGGCGGGCCGTAGTTCGGGGACCACTGGTATAGAGGAACACTGTCCGTGGCCAGCAGACTCATGAAGCCTGTAATGGGACTGCTAATTCATGATTACACACATCTAAATGGAGTCGAGTCTTGTTTGAGGGGTTTTCCGCAAGGTTCTGTTTTGGGCCTTAAATTGTTATGTCCAGTCGATGTCAAAAAATAAATGATGAATGAATGATGTGAATTTTCCTTTTTTACAATCTTTTTCTATAAGCCTGATTTGAACCTGCCTCGGGGGTTCTAGGCCGTTTTAAAGTGGTTGACAGTAAAACCAAAAAAAATCCAAATAAATCTGGTTTGTGTGGAGACAAATCCGGTTTTCCTCTTGACAAGCTTTTCAGCCACATATCAAATGATGTTGTTAACGTTACAGCCCGTTCTGTCACGCACATCCAGAGTCAAAATGCAGACGTTTGACCTGGTTTATGTTTAATGTTCGTTCATCCACATCAAACTTAAGTTTTCTCAGCACAAACACACCAAGGTGAAATTGATGTTTGTATAAGTGCATTATGCATGGATTATTGCACAATTTCTGTCGGTGAAAAAGATACAAGCCACAATCTAATGTGTAAAAATATAGTCTGCAGCATTTCTAAAAATGAGTTCAGACGGATCAAAAATACAGCTCAAATCTAACTTGTCTTAAGTCGTTGATTATCGAGTGAAGTTCTGAATATCTACAGTCAATTTCAGAAGATAGAAGATGATTCCACTGAGAGCAAAAAAAGAAAAGGCCGATTGTGCGAAAGCAGAGGATCTATTCAGGACGGTGCGGATTCTGCAGCTGTGGAGCGCGTCGATCGAGGTGAAGCAGCGTTATTGAGGGTCTTAAATAGTAGGAAGTATTTGTAGACTTACATTGAAATAAGGGCAGCAGTAGTTGTTTCTGCAGTACTTGAGCCCGTTTGGACACGCAGTCTTTCCACACATCACAAAGCTGTTCTCCTCTGGCTCAGATGTGGAGCGAGTGAGAAGAACCATGTCCAGCTCCAAAAGCACAGACGTGGTACATTTGGAGGTGAAAGGGTCACATGTGTAGCCACTGGGACAGCAGTGCTTTTTGTCAGAGCAGCACACGGCCTGGGAAACAGTGAAACAGGGAATTGAACCAAGAACACAGAACGTCCTGAACCTGGAGAAGAAGTCAGGTTATTAATGCTTCATAAAACATGTCTGTAAAGTGCACAAACATTCAGTTTATTGATAGAACCAACCCTGACGACAAAACACCACAGGTTCATGGACATAAAATGTGCCTCATCAAGAGCTCAGTTTGAAGATGAGGCTGCTCATCGTGGAGGCACTGTTCCCATCCGCTGCGGGACAACAAATTCAATTGGATTTTGCAGAAAAGATGTTTACTGTCCCCTAAGAACCTTTTTTCGCAGAAGCCCCCCCTTGTGGACGAGAGACCCCCAGCCAGGCCCCCCCTTTAATGTATCCTGTGATAAAATGCCCTTCTTACAAGCATTTATTTCAGATAGATTTGCTGGATTTGGAGAGGTTTTTGTTCCAATTCACCTCATTTAGCCCCACGTCCCCCGTCCTCAGATGTCCCCGTCCTCAGACAGATGTCCCGGCGTCCCCGTCCTCAGACAGATGTCCCGGCGTCCCCGTCCTCAGACAGATGTCCCCGCGCCCCGGCTCCCCGTCCTCAGACACGATGTCCCGGCGTTCCCCCGTCCTCAGAACAGATGTCCCGCGTCCCCCGTCCTCAGACACATGTCCCGGCGTCCCCCGTCCTCAGACACATGTCACGGCTGTCCCCCGTCCTCAGACAGATGTCCCGGCGTCCCCCTCCTCAGACAGATGTCCCGGCGTCCCCCCGTCCTCAGACAGATGTCCCGTCAGCAGATGTCCCCGTCCCCCGTCCTCAGACACATGTCCCGGCGTCCCCCGTCCTCAGACAGATGTCCCGGCGTCCCCGTCCTCAGACACAGATGTCCGGCGTCCCCCGTCCTCAGACAGATGTCCCGGCGTCCCCCTCCTCAGACAGAATGTCCCGGCGTCCCCCGTCCTCAGACAGATGTCCCGGCGTCCCCCGTCCTAAGACAGAGTCCCCGGTCGCCGTCCTCAGACAATGTCCCGGCGTCCCCGTCCTCAGACAATGTCCCGGCGTCCCCGTCCTCAGACAGTGTCCCGCGTCCCCCGTCCTCAGACACAATGTCCCGGCATCCCCCGTCCTCAGACAGATGTCCCGGCGTCCCCCGTCCTCAGACACATGTCCGCGTGCTCCCCCGTCCTCCGACAGCATGTCCCGGCGTCCCGTCTTCAGACACATGGTCCCGGCATCCCCGTTCCTCAGACAGATGTCCGGCGTCCCCGTCCTCAGACACATGTCCCGGCGTCCCCCGTCCTCAGACAGAGTCCCGGCGTCCCCCGTCCTCGACAATGTCCCGGCTTCCCCGTCCTCAGACAGATGTCCCGGCGTCCCCCGTCCTCAGACACATGTCCCGGCCACGTCCTCAGACCATGTCCCGCGTCCCCCTGCCTCAGACAGCAGGTCCCGGGTCCCCGTCCTGAAGATGTCGCCGGTCCCAGCGTCCCCCGTCCTCAGACACAGACACATGTCCCAGCGTCCCCCGTCCTTAGATCCTCCTTCTCGGAAAGGAAAAACTACCAAACCTCTGGGAAAAAGTATAAACCTGGAGAAGTTCCGCAGTGAAGGAACCATTTGGCAGATGAAGAACCGTTCGGCGTGTATGTTTGAATTTAAGTTGAGTTTTTCTATAAAACCAGGCACTTTTTGTAAGATCTCGGACCTTTAAGAGGACCCCCTCGAAAACGAGATGATTCATCTCAAGGGGTTACCTAAGAACTTCACGTCACAGCATCTACGTTTAACCCTTACGTTCTTCAAGGGGCAGCAGCCGAAGTGGCCGGAGGAGAGCGGGCAGCAGGTGCTTTGATCTGGGCAGCGACCTCCATCTTTGCACTGCACATACTCATTTGGGTCCGTCTGCAGGCTGGACAGGGCCGGGAGCTTCGTGTACCAGGGGACCAGCAGATCATCGTCCCGAACACAGGCCTGGTGTCTTCGGCTGCACTTGTGGTGAGCAGGACAGCAGTGTTTCCCATCGGAGCAGCAAACGGCCTGAAGGAAACCAGAGGGATTGGGTCCACTTAGCTTCTTTTAAACAAACATAAGAACACGACCACACACAAACACTCTTTGGACACCTTTTGACACCTACAAAATAATTAGAGGCGGGCGATTCATTCATTAATATCTCAATATAGTTTTGCATTAGCTCCATAACTATATGTATTATTGTATCTAATCCAAACCGGATTCAGGGTTTTGAGTGCTGTTTTATAAGGGATGACTGTAAAAAATAAACTGAAGTGAGTGTCCGTAGTGTGATGTCGCCAGGAACACTTTAAGACCCAAACTGGTCCATCCTCAGGACAAGATCCAACACAAAACCAGTACAATGTAGTTTATTCTGTCCAATGCGGTGAAGAAAGTGGTAAAGAGCGCCACATAGTGAGACTAAACAGCCACTGCACAAGAGGCTTTATCAGCACAGAAGACACTCGAGTTCAGGACCCCAGAGCGCCGTGCATCTTCATCTTATAGCTACAAACCACTCTATTGAAGACAGTGAGGAGAAGGTTCTGAGCAGGAGAAAAGATGGTTTGAAGGAGGCGTTAAGGAGGAGTTAAGGAGGAGTTAAGGAGGAGTTAAGGAGGAGTTAAGGAGGAGTTAAGGAGGAGTTAAGGAGGAGTTAAGGAGGAGTTAAAGACGAGTGAAGGAGGAGTTAAGGAGGACATCTTTGTTAAAAAACAGAATCCTTCTTTAAACAGGAATGGAGGTTTAAGGTTCAATTTACCCGTAATATACAACAGCATTTTGAAGCGATGGGGCGGGATCAACCCTGCCTATAAAGTGCTGCTGATGTTTCTACTGCACTTACATGTTTCAGTGGACAACAGCTCCAGTGACGGCCTAAACGACAGCAGGACGAGTCTTTGGGGCATTGAGTTCTGTGATCGCAGCTAACCATATCATCCTCCTCCTCTTCCTCACTCTCCGTCTGCTCATGTGGACCTGTTTTGGTTTGGACCGGTTCAGAGAAGGTTTTGGGGATCAAAGGCGTGGACGGGTCTGAAGCGCCCACACATTTCTCTTGTTCAAGATCACAGGTGGTCCCAGATGGACAGCAGTGCTGGTGGTCACTGCAGCAAACGGCCTGGAAGAAAAAATATAATTAGACCTGGACTGACAAGTTCTGCAACCGTGACATTTGTTTAATCAAGGTTAATTTCATAGTGCACATTTTATACACGTCTGAAAGCTTTATTATTTACAGCGAGACACCACAGGCAAAACTTTTTTCCATTTTTTGCAGGCACTCCTCCAAGTCTTTGGTACCGTCACGTGGATGAAGAAACAAGAGCTGGAAGTCTTCTCAGAACACATCAATGCTGTGGAACATCTGGTTTACAGGAGAAGCTAAGTGGTTGAACTCTGTTACATCTAGTGTTTTGAATGTTCTCGACACCATTGCCCCTATGAAGGCTAAAACTGTTACAAATAAGCAGAAGGCGCCATGGCGACAAGATGATTCAGTCAGGGCACAGAAAAGGGAGTGCCGCCGGGCCCGAACGAAGTCAAAGCTCCAGGTTCAGAAAGAGATTTACAGAGAGAAGTTGTACAAGTACAACCTCATTTTATGTAGAACTAGGGAAGGATATTTTTCTGAAATAATTGGAAGCTGCAGTAACAACTGGCGTGTCCTGTTGCCACAGTAACAGATGAACAAACCCTCCAGCTCAGCTGCCCGTTAGAACTCATTTCCACAAGTGTAATGACTTTGCATTATTCTTTAATGACAAAGTTCAGGGCATTAAAAATGTTATAAAATTCTACAATGCAAAAAATAACCCTCAAACCACCTACACACTTAGAGCTGACTCACTTTGCACCTGTAACTGACAAAACTGTCCAGGAGATCATCACCAGCCTGAGTTCATCTACATGCTGCCTCCATGTGTTACCCACCAGATTTCTAAAGTCTGTGCTGAACAGTTTGTTAGCACCACTCACTCACATAGTTAACATGTCGCTTCAATCTGGAACATTCCCAATGTCTTTGAAAACTGCGGTCATAAAGCCTCTCCTAAAGAAGAGCAGTCTTGATGCCGCAGTACTGAGTCATGCCACGCCCATCTCTAATCTGCCATTTTTTTGGGCAAAGTCCTTGAAAAAGGTTGTTTTACCACTGATTTCCTCTTAATAACAACTAATTTGATGTTTTCAGGTTTTAGACCTCATCACAGCACTGAGACTGCTGTTGTCACGGTGACAAATGACATCCACCTGAACACTGACGCGGGCAAAGCCTCAGTCTTAATTCTGTTAGATCTGAGTGCTGCTTTTGACACTGTCGATCATGGGACCCTCTTACAGAGACCAGAGGACTGGGTGGGCATCACTGGCACTGCCCTAACTGGTTAAAGTCCTATCTGGAAGACAGGAAGTTCTTTGTTGAAATTGGTAACTGTGTCTCAGACCAGATGCCCCTGACCTGTGGGTGCGTCAAATCAATAACATCAGCAGCTTTTTTACCATCTAAAAAACATGTCCAAAATCAAAAGTATCATGTCTAAACCAGACCTGGAGAGACTTATCCATGCGTTTGTCTCTAGTAGATTAGACTACTGTAACGGCCTGCTCACTGGCCTCTCCAAACGAGCTGTAAAACAGCTGCAGTACATCCAGAACGCTGCTGCTCGGGTCCTGACTAGAACCAGGAAGTACCATCACATTAGTCCTGTGCTCAGGTCTCTGCACTGCCCCCTGTGGCTCAGAGAATAGACTTCAAAGCAGCTCTGCTTGTATACAAGTCTCTCCATGGCCTAGCACCAAAGGACATCTCGGACATGTTAGTGCCATATGAACCATCTCGGACTCTGAGGACCTCAGGGACCGGCCTCCTGCTGGTGCCAGAGTCAGGACTAAACATGGGGAATCTGCGTTTCAGTTTTATGCAGCTAAAATCTGGAACAGTCTTCCTGAGGATGTGAGACAGGTTCTGCTCTCGCAATGTTCAAATCTGTTTTTGTTTGGCTGTGCATATGACTGAAATGATTTTATTTGCACTCTCTCTTTTATGTCTTCATTTAATGCATTTTTCTGGCGGTGATCAAGACATTACAGCACAGAGCACGAGAGGTGCCCACCAGCTCAGAGGGCAAGAGGAAAGAGGAAAAACATGTCCGGAATGCTCTCTCAGCAAAGCTTGGGCTCTCAACAACATTAAAAGGGCCAAAAAACAGGACAAAAGGGAAACAGAACCAAGAAGGAATGGAGTTTCTGTCCCTTATGTCCCTGTCCCTTATGTCCCTGTCCCTTATGTCCCTGTCCCTTATGTCCTGTCCCTTATGTCTCTGGACTGTATGAAAAACTACGAAGGAGTTTTTAAACAGCACAGAATCCCTGTTTATTTCAAACCAGGAACACTTTAAGACAAAAACTGGTTCACCCTCAGGACAAGATTCAACACAAAAACAGAGCAATGTAGTGTATTCTGTCCAATGCAGTGAAGAAAGTGGTAAAGAGCGCCACATAGTGAGACTAAACAGCCACTGCACAAGAGGCTTTATCAGCACAGAAGTCACTCAAGTTCAGGACCACAGAGCGCCGTGCATCTTCATCTCAAAGGAGGAGTGGAAGGAGGAGTGAAGGAGGAGTTAAAGAGGAGTGAAGGAGGAGGAGGAGTGAAGGAGGAGTTAAAGAGGAGTGAAGGAGGAGTGAAGGAGGAGTGAAGAGGAGTTAAAGAGGAGTGAAGGAGGAGTGAAGGAGGGTTAAGGAGGAGTGAAGGAGGAGTGAAGGAGGAGTGAAGGAGGAGTTAAAGAGGAGTGAAGGAAGGAGTGAAGGAGGAGTTAAAGAGGAGTGAAGGAGGAGTTAAAGAGGAGTGAAGGAGGAGTTAAAGAGGAGTGAAGGAGGAGTTAAAGAGGAGTGAGAAGGAGGAGTTAAAGAGGAGTGAAGGAGGAGTTAAAGAGGAGTGAAGGAGGAGTTAAAGAGGAGATAAGGAGGACATTTGTTTCTTTAACAGAAGTGGAGGTTTAAGGTTCAGTTTACCCGTAATATACAACAGTGTTTTGAAGCCATGGGGCGGGTTCAGCCCGGGTCATTCAGGGGTTAATCAGGTTTAACCCAGTGATGAGGAGCTGCAGCGGCTAACAATAGGATTTCTATGACCCACTACAGGGCTGTTAGGGTAACAAAGATTAGTTTCAGGGGAAACGGTACATAAGACAGGCCTTTATCAGGAGGCTCCTCCTGGTGGGCGGGGCTTATTCAGAGTAGGATAAATATCTGAGTTCTGAAACTAGATCCACAGATTGAGAATGACTCTTAGGGAGTCTTGTTTTTGTTTTTTTTAATAGTGTCCGGATCGTACAACTGAATATTTTTCTACAATGGAACACTCCTGGAACAATGAGGGATTACACCGACTGGAACATTTGTTTTGTACAGGTACAACAAGAGATAAATATCTCCTTTGCAGGGGATATTCTATTTTCTAAAACAATTGGGAGCCCAGAGGCTGGTCTGATGTTTGACCTTAGACCAGTTCTTATGCCAACTCCAACCAAGTTCATTCTAACCTTTTTCAGTATTTTATGAGATGAAAACTTTTTATTGCCTATGGGCTCCCAATTGTTTAGAAAATAGAATTGTTTGTAAAAAACAATTGAAACCAATGTGAGTATTTACATTAGGTTCAGGACAGCAGCCCCAGCCTCCCTGTCCGTCCGAGCAGCAGGTGGTTAAATCAGGACAGGCGGTGGTGGCATCACACGAGACATTAGAGACCTGCACTTTCAGACTGGGAACTTTTTCTGAAGAGGAAAAAATCAAATCAATCAAATCAAACAAAAAAGGTAGTGCAGCGGGACAAGGGATGAAAATGAGCCCATGGCAACAATCCAGCGTGTTTACAGCATGTATTTCATGTATGTTCATTAACATGCACTGTCCTGACCAAATAAATAAACAAACAATAAATCATACTGACACATTCTAAAAACAAAATGAGCACTTATCTAGTATGGCAAACGTACTTTTAAATATTGTATTCAAAATAAATGCATATAGAAGGTTTTCACTTTCCAAATGTATTAAAGTGGACATATTAGGCTTTCTTGTGACTTTAATTGGCTTTTAAACACACGTTTGGTCAGCTTAGCATTAGCATGTCACGGTCATTTAAAATACTGTCTACATTTGGAGAAGACAGTTTAAAAACTACACCTTCATGGGGTATTTAGGAGTTGAAGCGCCCTCTGCTGTTAACAGTGGGAAAATACAATGAAAAAAATAATGAAGCCCCTATGGAACATGAGTGTAATGCTAATAATGGCGGGGCAGAGGTATAAAGGGGCCGTACCTGACACAGGGAGCAGTGGGCGGGGCAGAGGTATAAAGGGGCCGTACCTGACACAGGGAGCAGTGGGCGGGGCAGAGGTATTTAGCAAAGAGGTTTCTCGAGCGAGATCACAGTACAGTACGCGTCTGAAGCAGCAGTTCTCTGACAACAACCCCGCCTCCGTGTGGAGGGGGCTCCGGCTCCTCACCAACCACAAGCCCCGAGCCCCCTGCTGCAGACAATCGAAAACTGGCTGAGCAACTTAACACCTTCTACTCCAGGTTTGATGTGACCACCCCTCCCCCACGGTGGCCACCCTCCGCCAACCCAAAACCTGGTCCACCCCACCTCCCCCACCGCCCCTCTCAGTTCAGGAAACAGGGATGTTCACAGGCTATTTCGGAAATCCAACCCCCGAAAAGCTGCTGGACCAGACGGCGTCTCTGCCGCTACATTAAGACATTGCGCACGAGAGAGTTAACCCCCGTCTTCACAGACATTTTTAACATCTCCCTGGGGTCATGCCATGTCCCAGCCTGCTTCAAGTCGTCCATCATTGTCCCTGTCCCCAAGAAGCCCCCGATCACTGGACTTAATGACTACAGGCCTGTGGCGCTGACGTCTGTAGTCATGAAGTCATTTGAACGCCTGGTCCTGCCCCACCTCAAGTCCTTCACCTCCTCCCTGCTGGACCCCCTGCAGTTCGCCTACAGAGCCAACAGGTCTGTGGACGACACCATCAACCTGGCACTCCACTTCATCCTGCAGCATCTGGACTCCCCGGGAACCTACGCCAGGATCCTGTTTGTGGACTTCAGCTCTGCGTTCAACACCATCCTCCCTGCTCTGCTCCAGGACAAGCTCTCCCAGCTCAACGTGCCTGACTCCACCTGCAGGTGGATCACTGACTTCCTGACGGATCGGAGGCAGTGCGTGCGGCTGGGGAAGAATGTCTCAGACACTCGGACTATCAGCACAGGAGCTCCTCAGGGCTGTGTACTTTCTCCTCTGCTCTTCTCCCTGTACACAAACTGCTGCACCTCCAGCCACGACTCCGTAAAACTCATCAAGTTTGCGGATGACACCACCCTCATCGGGCTCATCTCGGACGGGGATGAGTCAGTCTACAGGAGGGAGGTGGTCCGGCTGGTGTCCTGGTGCAGCGGTAACAATCTGGAGTTCAACGCCCAGAAGACAGTGGAGATGATCGTGGACTTCAGGAAAGCCACAGCCCCCCCCCCCTCATCATGACAGACTCCCCCATCACCACCGTGGACTCCTTCCGCTTCCTGGGCATCCACCATCACCCAGGACCTCAAGTGGGAGCCCTCCATCAGCTCCCTCATCAAGAAGGCCCAGCAGAGGATGTACTTTCTGCGGCAGCTGAGGAAAGCCAAGCTGCCAGCGCAGATGATGGTGCAGTTTCTACACGGCCATCATTGAGTCCATCCTCACCTCCTCCATCACCGTGTGGTACGCTGGAGCCACAGCCAGGGACAAACAGAGACTACAGCGCATTGTGCGCTCTGCTGAGAAGGTGATCGGCTGCAGACTTCCATCTCTGCAGGACCTGTACGTCTCCAGGGCTCTGGGGACGAGCAGGTCGGATCACAGCTGACCCTTCTCACCCTGGACATGGTCTGTTTGAACCACTCCCCTCAGGCAGGAGGCTACGGTCCATCCGGACCAGAACCTCCCGCCACAAGAATAGTTTCTTTCCCTCTGCCGTTGGACTCATGAACACTTCAAAACACCTGTCACTTTAACTGCAATATTCATCACTCACTGCACTGTCACTTTCTGCACTATAACTTTAAACATAACTGTAAACTTGTGTACATAGAAATGCCTATTTTTATTTTTATTGTATAGTAATTTTAAATTGTTTCCTAATGCATGCCCTTTTTTGATTGAATATATGTTGTTTTATTATTACTCAGTGTTTTATGTTGCACCTTAAGGCCGAGACAAGTTCCTATGTTTGTGAATTTTGTTCATTGACAATGGCAATAAACTCTTTCTGATTCTGATTCTCTGGTATAAAGGGGCCGTACCTGACACAGGGAGCAGTGGGCGGGGCAGAGGTATAAAGGGGCCGTACCTGACACAGGGAGCAGTGGGCGGGGCAGAGGTATAAAGGGGCCGTACCTGACACAGGGAGCAGTGGGCGGGCAGAGGTATAAAGGTACCTACAGGGAGCAGTGGCGGGGCAGAGGTATAAATGGGCCGTATCTCGGGAGCAGTGGCGGGGCAGAGGTATAAAGGGGCCGTACCTAAGAGAGGGAGCAGTGGGCGGGGCAGAGGTATAAAGGCCGTACCTGACACAGGGAGCAGTGGGCGGGGCAGAGGTACAGAGGAGTCTGAGCGCCCACACATTTCTCTTGTTCAAGATCACAGGTGGTCCCAGATGGACAGCAGTGCTGGTGGTCACTGCAGCAAACGGCCTGGAAGAAAAAATATAATTAGACCTGGACTGACAAGTTCTGCAACCGTGACATTTGTTTAATCAAGGTTAATTTCATAGTGCACATTTTATACACGTCCGAAAGCTTTATTATTTACAGCGAGACACCACAGGCAAAACTTTTTTCCATTTTTTGCAGGCACTCCTCCAAGTCTTTGGTACCGTCACGTGGATGAAGAAACAAGAGCTGGAAGTCTTCTCAGAACACATCAATGCTGTGGAACATCTGGTTTACAGGAGAAGCTAAGTGGTTGAACTCTGTTACATCTAGTGTTTTGAATGTTCTCGACACCATTGCCCCTATGAAGGCTAAAACTGTTACAAATAAGCAGAAGGCGCCATGGCGACAAGATGATTCAGTCAGGGCACAGAAAAGGGAGTGCCGCCGGGCCGAACGAAGTCAAAGCTCCAGGTTCAGAAAGAGATTTACAGAGAGAAGTTGTACAAGTACAACCTCATTTTATGTAGAACTAGGGAAGGATATTTTTCTGAAATAATTGGAAGCTGCAGTAACAACTGGCGTGTCCTGTTGCCACAGTAACAGATGAACAAACCCTCCAGCTCAGCTGCCGTTAGAACTCATTTCCCACAAGTGTAATGACTTTGCATTATTCTTTAATGACAAAGTTCAGGCATTAAAAATGTTATAAATTCTACAATGCAAAAAATAACCCTCAAACCACCTACACACTTAGAGCTGACTCACTTTGCACCTGTAACTGACAAAACTGTCCAGGAGATCATCACCAGCCTGAGTTCATCTACATGCTGCCTCCATGTGTTACCCACCAGATTTCTAAAGTCTGTGCTGAACAGTTTGTTAGCACCACTCACTCACATAGTTAACATGTCGCTTCAATCTGGAACATTCCCAATGTCTTTGAAAACTGCGGTCATAAAGCCTCTCCTAAAGAAGAGCAGTCTTGATGCCGCAGTACTGAGTCATGCCACGCCCATCTCTAATCTGCCATTTTTGGGCAAAGTCCTTGAAAAGGTTGTTTTACCACTGATTTCCTCTTAATAAACAACTAATTTGATGTTTTCAGGTTTTAGACCTCATCACAGCACTGAGACTGCTGTTGTCACGGTGACAAATGACATCCACCTGAACACTGACGCGGGCAAAGCCTCAGTCTTAATTCTGTTAGATCTGAGTGCTGCTTTTGACACTGTCGATCATGGGACCCTCTTACAGAGACCAGAGGACTGGGTGGGCATCACTGGCACTGCCCTAAACTGGTTAAAGTCCTATCTGGAAGACAGGAAGTTCTTTGTTGAAATTGGTAACTGTGTCTCAGACCAGATGCCCCTGACCTGTGGGGTGCGTCAAATCAATAACATCAGCAGCTTTTTACCATCTAAAAAACATGTCCAAAATCAAAAGTATCATGTCTAAACCAGACCTGGAGAGACTTATCCATGCGTTTGTCTCTAGTAGATTAGACTACTGTAACGGCCTGCTCACTGGCCTCTCCAAACGAGCTGTAAAACAGCTGCAGTACATCCAGAACGCTGCTGCTCGGGTCCTGACTAGAACCAGGAAGTACCATCACATTAGTCCTGTGCTCAGGTCTCTGCACTGCCCCCTGTGGCTCAGAGAATAGACTTCAAAGCAGCTCTGCTTGTATACAAGTCTCTCCATGGCCTAGCACCAAAGGACATCTCGGACATGTTAGTGCCATATGAACCATCTCGGACTCTGAGGACCTCAGGGACCGGCCTCCTGCTGGTGCCAGAGTCAGGACTAAACATGGGGAATCTGCGTTTCAGTTTTATGCAGCTAAAATCTGGAACAGTCTTCCTGAGGATGTGAGACAGGTTCTGCTCTCGCAATGTTCAAATCTGTTTTGTTTGGCTGTGCATATGACTGAAATGATTTTATTTGCACTCTCTCTTTTATGTCTTCATTTAATGCATTTTTCTGGCGGTGATCAAGACATTACAGCACAGAGCACGAGAGGTGCCCACCAGCTCAGAGGGCAAGAGGAAAGAGGAAAAACATGTCCGGAATGCTCTCTCAGCAAAGCTTGGGCTCTCACAACAACATTAAAAGGGCCAAAAAACAGGACAAAAGGGAAACAGAACCAAGAAGGAATGGAGTTTCTGTCCCTTATGTCCCTGTCCCTTATGTCCCTGTCCTTATGTCCCTGTCCCTTATGTCCCTGTCCCTTATGTCTCTGGACTGTATGAAAAACTACGAAGGAGTTTTAAACAGCACAGAATCCCTGTTTATTTCAAACCAGGAACACTTTAAGACAAAAAACTGGTTCACCCTCAGGACAAGATTCAACACAAAAACAGAGCAATGTAGTGTATTCTGTCCAATGCAGTGAAGAAAGTGGTAAAGAGCGCCACATAGTGAGACTAAACAGCCACTGCACAAGAGGCTTTATCAGCACAGAAGTCACTCAAGTTCAGGACCACAGAGCGCCGTGCATCTTCATCTCAAAGAGGAGTGAAGGAGGAGTGAAGGAGGAGTGAAGGAGGAGTGAAGGAGGAGTGAAGGAGGAGTGAGGAGGAGGAGGAGTTAAAGAGGAGTGAAGGAGGAGTGAAGGAGGAGTTAAAGAGGAGTGAAAGAGGAGTGAAGGAGGAGTGAAGGAGGGGTTAAGGAGGAGTTAAAGAGGAGTGAAGGAGGAGTTAAAGAGGAGTGAAGGAGGAGTGAAGGAGGATTTAAAGAGGAGTGAAGGAGGAGTGAAGGAGGAGTTAAAGAGGAGATAAGGAGGACATTGTTTCTTTAACAGAAGTGGAGGTTTAAGGTTCAGTTTACCCGTAATATACAACAGTGTTTTGAAGCCATGGGGCGGGTTCAGCCCGGGTCATTCAGGGGTTAATCAGGTTTAACCCAGTGATGAGGAGCTGCAGCGGCTAACAATAGGATTTCTATGACCCACTACAGGGCTGTTAGGGTAACAAAGATTAGTTTCAGGGGAAACGGTACATAAGACAGGCCTTTATCAGGAGGCTCCTCCTGGTGGGCGGGGCTTATTCAGAGTAGGATAAATATCTGAGTTCTGAAACTAGATCCACAGATTGAGAATGACTCTTAGGGAGTCTTGTTTTTTTTTTTTTTTAATAGTGTCCGGATCGTACAACTGAATATTTTTCTACAATGGAACACTCCTGGAACAATGAGGGATTACACCGACTGGAACATTTGTTTTGTACAGGTACAACAAGAGATAAATATCTCCTTTGCAGGGGATATTCTATTTTCTAAACAATTGGGAGCCCAGAGGCTGGTCTGATGTTTGACCTTAGACCAGTTCTTATGCCAACTCCAACCAAGTTCATTCTAACCCTTTTTCAGTATTTTATGAGATGAAAACTTTTTATTGCCTATGGGCTCCCAATTGTTTAGAAAATAGAATTGTTTGTAAAAAACAATTGAAACCAATGTGAGTATTTACATTAGGTTCAGGACAGCAGCCCCAGCCTCCCTGTCCGTCCGAGCAGCAGGTGGTTAAATCAGGACAGGCGGTGGTGGCATCACACGAGACATTAGAGACCTGCACTTTCAGACTGGGAACTTTTTCTGAAGAGGAAAAAATCAAATCAATCAAATCAAACAAAAAAGCGCAGCAGAAATAAGTAAAGCCCTTATGGAACATGAGTGTAATGCTAATAGTGTTAGCTGTGAACACAGATTTAAAAACTGTTCAGAAGAAGTCCAGATTTAGCCTGTGATGCAGTAAATATGTGATTTGAGGAGCGACATGCTGGAGGAAGTGTGGCAGCTTGAGCACCTTCTCTGCTAAAGACTTTTACTGTCAACAATTCATTACTGTTCACATCTGTTACTCTTTCTTCCACTTCGCTCGGGGAGTGGTTCTGTTGCAGCCTCATGACCTTTGGATCAACTGCTGGAGAAACAGTCTCTACTCCTGATGTTCTTCATCAGCCTCGAAGACCTGGTTCTCCTCCTGTCCGTCCAAGGGAGTCAGATCTCTCCTTCACTGTGGAACTCCTCCAGATTTCTACCCAAAGAGGTTTGGTAGTTTTTCCTTGCCGAGAAAGAGGGTCTAAGGACCGTAGGTACAATACCTGAAAATGGTTTTTAATTCAATTCAATGTATTTTTGCAACGGCAAAATCACAACCTCAGTTTCCTCAGACAGAGGTCCCAAGCCCCCCTGTCCATAGACCCTCCTTCTGCAGGAGAAACTACCAAACCTCTTTGGGAAAAAGTATAAACCTGGAGAAGTTCCACAGTGAAGGAGAGACCCTCCTCCCTCAGACGGACAGGAGGACGAGAGAGAGACAGAGGAGCTGGTCCCACTCAGGAGCAGTACTAGACTTACTCCACACTTGGCCATTTGAGTGCAATATAATGACATTTTCAACATGTAATTGTAAGTTGTTTTAATTTGACCATTTGAAAGCTCAAGCGTATTGTCATCAAATCAAAATCTGGTTTCAATTCTACATTTAGTATCCATTGGACAGCTCCACTTACCCGTCACTCGTGGCGTTGGTTTGTTCTGTGCGTTGGCCAGCTCGGGGACCTTGGTGTACCAGGGGATCTCCTCTCCGTCTTTGACACAGGCCCTCTTTGTGGTGAGACACTGGTGCTGGTGAGGACAGCAGTGTCTCCCATCAGAGCAGCAAACGGCCTGCAACCACAGAGACGGAGGGTTCAACCTCTACGCAACCGCAAACACAAGAAGCAGGGAACTATGTCCTGCACACAACATGTCCTGCTTTAGTCCTGGTTTAGTCCTGGTATAGTCCTGGTTTAGTCCTGGTGTAGTCCTGGTGTAGTCCTGCTTTAGTCCTGCTTTAGTCCTGGTTAGGCCTGGTGTAGTCCTACTGCTTTAGTCCTGGGTAGTAGTCCTGTAGTGTAGCCTGGTGTAGTCCTAGTCCCTGCTTTAGTCCTGGTTAGGCTACTTAGTCCTGGTGTAGTCCTGGTGTAGTCCTGTTTAGTCCTGTAGTAGGCCTGGTGTAGTCTACTTTAGTCCTGGTTTAGTCCTGGGTGTAGTCCTGGTGTAGTCCTGTTTAGTGTAGTCCTGCTTTAGTCCTGGTTAGGCCTGGTGTAGTCCTACTTTAGTCTGGTTTACTGTTTAGTCTGGTGTAGTTCTAGTGTGGTTAAGTCCTGGGTAGTCCTGTGTGCCTGTTTACGTCCTGTTGTCTGTTAGGCCTGTTATGTCTACTTTAGTCCTGGTATCCGGGGTACTGCTTTAGTCCTGGCTTGGTAGTCTCTTAGTCTGGTGTGGTCCTGCTTTAGTCCTGCGTTAGCCTGGTGTAGTCCTAAACTTTTAGTCCCTGGTTTAGTCCTGGTGTAGTCCTGGTGTAGCTCCCTTTTAGTCCTGTCTTTAGTCCTGGTTTAGTCCTGCTTTAGTCCTGTGTAGTCCATGTGTAGTCTACTTTTAGTCCTGGTGTAGTTCTGGTGTAAGTCTGGTGTAGTCTACTTTAGTCTGGTTTAGTACTGGTGTAGTCCTACTTATCGCTGGTGTAGTCCTGGGCTGTATGTCGCTGGTGTACCTGTAGTCCTGGTTTAGTCTGTGATTTAGTCCTGGCTTTCGTTTCTGCTTTCTTCTGCTTTGTCCTGCTTTAGTCCTCTGTAGTCCTGTTGAGCTGTGTTAGTCCTGATGTAAGTCCTGGTGTTTCCGTACTTTAGTCCTGGTTTAGTCCTGGTGTAGTCTTTAGTCCTGGTGTCCCTATTTAGTCCTGTCCGTACTTGTAGTCCTAGTCCTTTAGTCCTGGTGTAGTCTACTTTAGTCCTACTTTAGTCCTACGTGTAGTCCTACTTTTAGTCCTGGTGTAGTCCGTGGTTAGTCCTACTTTAGTCCGGGTGTTAGTCCTATTAGTCGGGTTATCTCGGGTGCTAGTCCTGTTTAGTCCTGTTAGTCCTGGGTTTAGTCCTGGTTGTATCCTACTTTAGTCTGGTTTTGAGTCCTGCTTAGTCCTGGCTTTAGGTCCTGCTTGTAGTCCTGGTGTAGTCCTGGTGTATCTGTGTGTAGTCCTGGTTAGTCTGTGTAGTCTGGTGTGTCTGGTGTAGTGCTACTTGACACAGTCCTTGTGTTGAAGTCCTGCTGGCTAGTCGGTCTCGTCCTGGTTTAGTCCTGGTGTAGTCCTGGTTTAGTCTGGTTTAGTCATGGTAGTCATGGTTTAGTCTGGTTTAGTCTGGTTTAGTCCTGGTGTAGTTGGTTTTAGTCCTGGTGTATCCTGTTTAGTTCCTGGTGTAGTCCCTGTGTGTATCCTGGTGTAGTCCTGGTTTAGTCCTGGTGTGTCTGGGTAGTGTTAGTCCGGTGTTAGTCCTGGTGGTAGTCCTGGTTTAGTCCTGGGTTAAAGTATAAGTCTGTGCAGTCCTGTGGTAGTCCTGGTGTGTCCTGGTTTTAGTCTGGTGTAGTCTGGTGGTCCTGTTTAGTCTGGTCCCTGGTGTAGTCCTGGTTTAGTCCTGGTGTAGTCGCTGGTTTAGTCCTGGTTTAGTCCTGGTGTGTCCTGGTGTAGTCCTGGTTTAGTCCTGGTGTAGTCCGTGGGTAGTCCTGGTGTAGTTCCTGTGTGACGTGCTATTGACACTGAGTCCTTGTTTGAATTCCTGGATTTAGACCTGGGTTGTAGTCCCTGTGTGTCAGTCTGGTGTAGTCCTGTGTAGTCCTGGTGTAGTCTGGTTAGTCTGGTGGTAGTCCTGGTTTGTCCTGGTGTAGTCCCTGGTGTGGTCCTGGTGTAGTCTGGTGTAGTCTGGTGTAGTCTGGTTTAGTCGTCCTGGTGTATCCTCGGTGTAAGGATAACCTGGTGTAGTCCTGGTGTAGTTGCCTGCACTTGACACAGTCCTCTTGTTTGATTCATGATTACGACCTGGTTATCTGGTGTAGTACCTCGTTGTAGTCCTAGTGTAAAGTCCTTGGTTGTAGTCCGTTAGTCCTGGTTAGTCTGGTGTAGTCCTGGTGTAGGTGTCCTAGTCCTTTAGTCCTGGTTAGTTCCTGGTGTACTGTCTGGGTAGTCTGGTTAGTCCTGGTGTGGTCCTGGTGTAGTCCTGTCCTGTGTAGTCTGGTGTAGTCCTGGTTTAGTCCTGTAGTCCTGTTAGTCCTGTAGTCCTGGTGAGTCCTGGTTAGTCCTGGTAGACCTGCTAGTCCAATTAGTCCTGGTGTAGTCCTGGTTTAGTCCTACTTTAGTCCTGTTTAGTCCTACTTTAGTCCTGGTTTATCCTGAAAGTCCTGGAGTATCTGGTTGAGTCCTGCGTGTATCTGGTGTATCCTGTTTAGTCCTGGTTAGTCTGGTAGTAGTACGGCTGGAGTCCTGTTAGTCCTGTGTAGTCCTGGTGGTCTTCCGTTGTCTGATCTGGATTACTGGAGTCCTGGTTGTAGTCCTGGTGTAGTCCTGTGTATCCTGGTGTAGTCCTGGTGTAGTCCTGGTCTACTCCTGACAGTCCTGGTGTAGTCCTGGTGTATCTGGTGTAGTCTTGTTTGACCTGGTTTGCCTGGAGCCTTGGTGTAGTCCTGGTTTAGACTGGTTTAGTCCTGAGTGTATTCTCCTGTTTAGTTTAGTCCTGGTTGTGTAAAGTCCTGGATTTAGTCCTGGTTTAGTTCTGGTCTAGTCCTGTCCTGGTAGTCCTGGTTTCAGTCCTAGTCCTGGGATAGTTCTGGTTTAGTCCTGGTGTAGTCCTGGTGTGGTTAGTCCTGGTGTGGTGCTACTGACACAATCCTTGTTGACCTGGTGTCGTGTAGTCTGGTGGCTGGTGTATTAGACTGGTTTGGATCTGCGTGATAGTCTGGTGTAGTCTGGTGTGTCTGTAGTCTGGTGTAGTCTGGTGTAGTCTGGTGTGTGTAGTCAATGGTGTAGCTGGTCAGTCCTGGTTTAGTCCTGTGTAGTCTGGTTTAGTCCATCGGTAGTCCTGGTTTAGTCCATGTGATAGTCCTGTTTGTCAGTCCTGGTTGGCTCTAGGTCCTGGTTTAGTCCTGGTAGTTCCTGGTGGCTTTAGTACCTGGTGTAGTCCTGTTTAGTCCTGGTGTAGTCCTGGTGTAGTCCTGTAGTCTGTGTAGTCCTGGTGTAGTCCCTGGTTTATCCTGGTGTGGTCCTTTAGTCCTGGTGTAGTCCTGGTGTAGTGCTAACTTGACATTAGTCTTGTTTGTCTGGATTAACCTGTTTAGTCTGGACTGGTGTAGTCTGGTGTGTCCTGGTTAGTCCTGGTTAGTCCTGGGGTCCTGGTTTAGTCTGGTGTAGTCCTGGTGTGGTCTGGTGTAGTCCTGGTGTAGTCTGGTGTAGTCCTGGTTTAGTCCTGGATTAGACCGTCTGGTGTAGTCCTGGTGTAGTCTGGTGTAGTCTGTTTAGTCTGTTTAGTCCTGGTGTAGTCCTGGTGTAGTCCTGGTGTGCTGGTGTATACTTGACATAGTCCTTGTTTGATCCTGGATTAGACCTGGTTTAGTCCTGGTGTAATCCTGGTTAGTCCTGGGTGTAATCCTGGTTTAGTCCTGGTGAGTCCTGTTTAGTCCTGTAGTCCTGGTAGTCCTGTCTAGTCCTGGTTTAGTCCTGGTGTATCCTGGTGTAGTCCTGGTGTAGTCCTGGTGTAGTCCTGGTTTAGTCTGGTTTAGTCCTGGTGTAGTCCTGTAGTCCTGGTTTTAGTCCTGGTGTAGTCCTGGTGTAGTCCTGGGTGAGTCCTGGTGTAGTCCTGGTGTAGTCTGTGCTACTTGACACAGTCTTGTTTGATCCTGGATTAGTCCTGTCTAGTCAGGTTAGTCCTGGTCTAGTCCTGGTCTAGTCCTGGTCTAGTCCTGGTCTAGTAGTCCTGGTGGTGTAGTCCTGGTGTAGTCCTGGTTTAGTCCTGGTGTAGTCTGGTGTAGTCCTGGTGTGTCCTGGTGTAGTCCTGGTTAGTCCTGGTGTTGTGCTACTTGACACAGTCCTTGTTTGATCCTGGATTAGAGTCCTGGTGTTAGTGGTCCTTAGTCCTGGTTTAGTCCTGTTAGTCCTGGTGTAGTCCTGGTGTAGTCCTGGTGTAGTCCTGGTGTAGTGCTACTTGACACAGTCCTTTGTTTGATCCTGATTAGACCTGGTTTAGTCCTGGTCTAGTCCTGGTCTAGTCCTGGTCTAGTCCTGGTCTAGTCCTGGTCTAGTCCTGGTCTAGTCCTGGTCTAGTCCTGGTGTAGTCTTGGTGTAGTGCTGGTGTAGTCCTGGTTTAGTCTGTAGTCTGGTGGTAGTACCTGGTAGTCCTGGTGTAGTCCTGGTTTAGTCCTGGTTTAGTCCTGGTGTAGTCCTGGTGTAGTCCTGGTGTAGTCCTGTGTGTGCTACTTGACACAGTCCTTGTTTGATTCTGGATTAGACCTGGTTTAGTCCTGGTGTAGTCCTGGTGTAGTCCTAGTGTAGTCCTGGTGTAGTCCTGTTTTAGTCCTTAGTCCTGGTGTAGTCCTGTAGCTGGTGTAGTCCTGGTGTAGTCCTGGTGTAGTCCTGGTGTAGTCTGGTTTAGTCTGGTTTAGTCCTGGTTTTGTCCTGGGTAGTCCTGGTGTAGTCCTGGTGTAGTCCTGGTGTATCCTGGTTTGTCCTGGTTTAGTCCTGGTTAGTCCTGTAGTCCTGGTGTAGTCCTGGTGTAGTCCTGGTGTAGTGCTACTTGACATAGTCCTTGTTTGATCCTGGTCCTGGTTTAGTCCTGTGTATTCCTGGTTTAGTCCTGGTGTAGTCCTGGTTTAGTCCTGGTTTAGTCCTGGTCTAGTCCTGGTTAGTCCTGGTAGTCCTGGTAGTCCTGGTTTAGTCCTGGTGTAGTCCTGGTGTAGTCCTGGTGTTGTGCTACTTGACACAATCCTTGTTTGATCCTGGATTAGACCTGGTGTAGTCCTGGTGTAGTCCATGTGTAGTCCATGTGTAGTCCATGTGTAGTCCATGTGTAGTCATGTGTAGTCCTGGTCTAGTCCTGGTTTAGTCCTGGTTTAGTCTGGTGTAATCCTGGTGTAATCCTGGTTTAGACCTGGTTTAGTCCTGGATTAGACCTGGTTTAGTCCTGGTCTAGTCCTGGTCTAGTCCTGGTCTAGTCCTGGTCTAGTCCTGGTGTAGTCCTGGTGTAGTCCTGGTTTAGTCCTGGTGTCGTCCTGGTGTAGTCCTGGTGTAGTCCTGGTGTAGTCCTGGTGTAGTCCTGGTGTTGTGCTACTTGACACAGTCCTTGTTTGATCCTGGATTAGACCTGGTGTAGTCCTGGTGTAGTCCTGGTGTAGTCCTGGTTTAGACCTGGTTTAGTCCTGGTGTAGTCCTGGTTTAGTCCTGGTGTAGTCCTGGTGTAGTCCTGGTGTAGTCCTGGTGTAGTCCTGGTTTAGTCCCAGGGGAGTGGTTTACTCTTGGTTCAGACCTTGCGTTCACTTTTGCACATTCACCATTCAAATTTGAGACCAAACCTGAAACTAAACTAGTTCAGGACCAAAAAGAATTAGAACAGGACCAAACCAAGTCCAAATCAGACCAAACAACCAAATACAAGTACGAACGCATCTTTAGTCCTGGTTTATAAATCTGGTTTCATGGTACAGTCTTTGTAGTTTATCATTATGTAGTCTGGTTTTAAACTGGGACTCGTCCATGTTTTGGTGATTTAGTTCTGGTTTAGGCTTTGTCTTCTTTGTGTTGCCTTTTGAATTTCCCCATTGGAGTGGGCGATATCGACAAAAACATCACTTACATGTTATACTTAAATATCCCTTCAAACCTTCATTTGCCCACCTCTAACTGTGGGACAAATGAAGGGTCTTTGGTCCATCAGACGCTCTGCCGTGTCCAGATTAAAGCAGGACTCACTTTGGGCAGTGGACAACAGCTCCATCGGTGGTGTCCCGCCCGGCACCAGGTGGAGTTATGGGGACAGTGCATTCTGCCCTCTACATCCAACTCATCCTCCTGGTCCTCCTGGTCCTCCGGGTCCTCCTGGTCCTCCTGGTCCTCCTGGTCCTCCTGGTCCTCCTGGTCCTCCACGACCTCCACGACCTCCGCGACCTCCACGTCTTCTTCGTTCTCTGTCTGGCCTGGTTCAGTGGTCTGGCTTAGGGGCGTCACCAGGGGAATGGACCCTGAAGCCCTCTGGACCTTGAGATGAGCCGAATCGTTGGTGTTTCCAGAAGGACAACAGTGGTACTGGTCGCTGCAGCAGACCCCCTTTAAGAGCAAACGCACACATCATCAGGTATTTTCCCAAACTTAAGAACTATTTTCAGTTCCTGGTACTTTGTTTTGTTTCAGTTTATTTGCAGTATAAAAGAACCAAATGGGGAAATAAATGTGTGAGAAGCTCAAAGTGCCAGTTTAAAGATGTGCAGTGAATGGCACAACGGCACTTTCCCAACAGGACGATCGACCGTGACATCGTGGCGTATCGACGACATCGCGGCGTCTCGACCGTGACATCGCGGCGTCTCGACCGTGACATCGTGGCGTATCGTCGTATCGTATTGACTGTGATATCGTGATACATTCAAACATAAATTCATGATAAACCGGATTTAATGAATGATTCACCTGCTTAGATTAAAGGGGGACTCATTCTTTGGACAGTTTTATTCTGATATTAACGACATTGTGAACATGAAGTTTTGTTTTCCTACATAATCCAAACATATATTTAGTAAACACCAGGAAGTACGATCACATTAGTCCTGTGCTCAGGTCTCTGCACTGCCCCCTGTGGCTCAGAGAATAGACTTCAAAGCAGCTCCGCTTGTGTACAAGTCTCTCCATGGCCTAGCACCAAAGTACATCTCGGACATGTTCGTGCCATATGAACCATCTCGGACTCTGAGGACCTCAGGGACCGGCCTCCTGCTGGTGCCCAGAGTCAGGACTAAACATGGGGAATGTGCATTTCAGTTTTATCTTCCTGAGGATGTGAGGTTCTACTCTGGCAATGTTCAAATCTAAACTAAAAACTGTTTTGTTTGGCTGTGCATATGACTGAAATGCTTTTCTTTGCACTCTTCTCTTTTATGTCTTGAACTAAGATTGTGATTTCTGCCATGTCTTTGTGATTTTAATGCATTTTTCCTGTTGTGAAGCACTTTGAATTGCCTTGTGTACGAATTGTGCTCTACAAATAAACTTGCCCTGCCTAAACATTTGCTGGTTTAATCCCACCACACCCAACGAGCAAGATCCTTTTGGACTCGCATTTCCATTCAAATTCATCCACACAAAATAAGCGTCTCAAACGAACCTGAAGAGTCATGTGTTCACATTGTGCACGTTTATGGACTGAACTTTGGGATGATTAAAACTATTAGTAATTTTATATGAAATGAAATCGATTGTATCTTTAGTCTATCATATAAGTGAGTCACCATGGTGACAGTACTAATGCGTGCCTTCAGATTGACACCGACCGGGTTCAGGGTAAACCGGACCCAAGCCACAGACTGACCCTGACACCGACCGGGTTCAAGGTGAACCGGACCCAAACCACAGACTGGTTGATCTTTACATTGGGTTGAGGGCAGCAGAAGAAGCCCCCGCGCCTGTCGGAGCAGCAGGTGTTTCCTTGCGGACAAACGGAGTGACCGTCTTTACAAACACGTTCATCTGGACTCGCCTCAGTCACTGAAAACACACAAACAAGGGGATCATTATGACCATGCAGCACATCGCGGGCGGTGCGACGCGGGCGGCGCGACGCGGCGGCGCAGGCGACGCGGGCGGCGCGACGCGGGCACACTTTTCTATTCATTGTGAAGAAGGAAGTGCCACATGAATGTTGCAGAACAGGTTTCATTTAGTGAATGAATCAGTTATTCAAAGTTAAGTTCATGAAAACAGTAGGAACTATTGACGGTTAAGACTTCAGAAGTGGGAACTATTGGACGGTTAAGACTTCAGAAGTAGGAACTATTGGACGGTAAGCTTAGAAGTGGGAATATGGACGGTTAAGACTTCAGAAGTGGGAACTATTGGACGGTTAAGACTTCAGAAGTAGGAACTATTGGACGGTTAAGACTTCAGAAGTAGGAACTATTGACGGTTAAGACTTCAGAGTGGGAACTATTGGACGGTTAAGACTTCAGAAGTGGGAACTATTGGACGGTTAGATTCAGAAGTGGAACTATTGGACGGTTTATGGACTTTAACTAAAGGTGCAATGTGAAACCTTCCTTCTCCAGTTTGTCTCTATAAAGGTGGTATTGCTTTGCCTGGATGTTCCGCAGTACGGCATTAAAAGTACCTACACAGACTTGCCTGCTTGTCTCCAGTAAAGTGACATGTTGCACCTTTAACTTTAAAGCCCTTGTTTGTCGGGTTCATTTCCAAACGTGAGGCAGAAAAAGGCTTGATTTGAACGGATTTCACGTTGTTCAAACCTTTCGTGAGGCAGGAGCGGCTGTCGTGGCTGCAGATCTGGCCCGCGGCGCAGCAGTGCCTGCGGTCGGGGCAGGGAAGTCCCTAAAACAGACAGGAACAAGTGGCACAACCGGATCAAGCGGCACAACCGGAAAATCTGGATGTTTTAATGTTGACGGTGAAGTGTTGGGGAGAGTCAGCTCATCTGTTTCCTTGTGTTGTAAAAGTGTAGATGTAATGTAGTCCTGACTCTGGCACCAGCAGGAGCGCGTCCTCACTTAGTCCTGACTCTGGCACCAGCAGGAGGCCGGTCCTCACTTAGTCCTGACTCTGGCACAGCAGGAGGAGGTCCACGTTTAGTCCTGACTCTGGCACCAGCAGGAGGCCGGTCCATGTTTAGTCCTGACTCTGGCACCAGCAGGAGGCCGGTCCACGTTTAGTCCTGACTCTGGCACCAGCAGGAGGCCGGTCCATGTTTAGTCCTGACTCTGGCACCAGCACGAGGCCGGTCCACGTTTAGTCCTGACTCTGGCACCAGCACGAGGCCGGTCCACGTTTAGTCCTGACTCTGGCACCGGCAGGAGGCCGGTCCACGTTTAGTCCTGACTCTGGCACCAGCAGGAGGCCGGTCCACACTTAGTCCTGACTCTGGCACCAGCAGGAGGCCGGTCCACGTTTAGTCCTGACTCTGGCACCAGCAGGAGGCCGGTCCTCACTTAGTCCTGACTCTGGCACCAGCAGGAGGCGGTCACGTTTAGTCTGACTCTGGCACCAGTAGGAGGCCGGTCCACACTTAGCTCTGACTCTGGCACCAGCAGGAGGCCGGTCCATGTTTAGTCCTGACTCTCTGGCACCAGCAGGAGGCCGGTCCATGTCCTGCGCTTTGACAGAGATTTGAACCACAGAGGAGCTTGTAAGTTCTGATCCACGTCCTGTCCTTTCTGACTCTCTTTGGTTGCCGTGGTAACCCTCACCTAACAGTTACACTTCTCTGTAAATGCAGTGGATTCATTTTGCTGCGTTACCTGGGCCACAGGACAGCACCCATATTTGGTCAAAGCCCTCACACAGGAAAAACTCAGCCGGACATCGGGATTGGTCGGGGCAGATGATGTCAGCGTCTTCCTCCGGCGTGCGACTTGATCATTCTGAAGGACTGAAGACAGCGCAGTAACCATGACGATTAAAACATTTGGACTGTTATTTGAAATAGAATCTTCCTTTCAAAAGCAGAACTGGAGTTTGTGCAGTAGAAACACGTACTGCAGTTGAAGTAGTACCTGAGACAGTAATAGTAGCAGCAGTCGTAGTAGTTCGTTTTGTCTTATTGAACAAAAACACTTCTCAGTATGAAACTCCAGAACGAGAGTTTAAACGTTCTCATTTCACGACGCAGCGCTGACGTGGACGTTAAAGCGAGGATCATAAGTCACAGTCCGTCATCTGGTCTAACGCTAAAGCCGGGTAACATTCAAACTAATAATACGATCAATAAATGAAACACTGAAGCAGCTTGTGAGCGTCATGACAACGTTTGACCCTCTGAAGGTCAAAACATGTACACAGCACTGAGCCCCCAAATATATGTCGATTTAGTGATTATGGTGACGAGTTGTGTGCGCTGTGTATTTCTGTGCATTTGTGCGGCTTATAGGGTCAAACGCTTGTATTAGGGTACATTGAGCGTCTAAACGGGTCAAACGCTTGTTGTTCTGTGCATGTGTGCGTCTAAAGGGTCAAACGCTTGTGTTTTCTGTGCATGTGTGCGTCTAAACGGGTCAAACGCTTGTGTTTCTGTGCATTTTTGTGCGTCTTCAAACGGGTCAAACGCTTGGTATTTCGGCATATTTGTGCGTCTAAAACGGGTCAAACGCTTGTGTTTCTGTGCGCGTCCTAAACAGGGTCAAACGCTTGTATTTATGTGCATTTTGTGCGGCTAAACGGGTCAATGCTTGTATTTCGGCACATTTGTGCGTCTAAATGTGTCAAACTCTTGTGTTTCTGTGCATGTGTGCGTCTAAACGGGTCAAACGCTTGTGTTTCTGTGCATGTGTACGTCTAAACGGGTCAAAACGCTTGTGTTTCTGTGCATTTGTGCGTCTAAACGGGTCAAACGCTTGTATTTCGGCAATATTTTGTGCGTCTAAACGGGTCAAAACGCTTGTGTTTCTGTGCATGTGTGCGCATCTAAACGGGTCAAACGCTTGTGTTTCTGTGCATGTGTGCGTCTAAACGGGTCAAACACTTGTGTTTCTGTGCATTTGTGCGTCTAAACGGGTAAAAACGCTTGTATTTCGGCATATTTGTGCGTCTAAACGGGTCAAACGCTTGTATTTCTGTGCATTTGTGCGGCTAAATGGGTCAAACGCTTGTATTTCGGCACATTTGTGCGTCTGAACGGGTCAAACGCTTGTGTTTCTGTGCATGTGTGCGTCTAAACGGGTCAAACGCTTGTGTTTCTGTGCGTTTGTGCGGCTAAATGGGTCAAACGCTTGTATTTCGGCATATTTGTGCGTCTAAACGGGTCAAACTTGCTTGTGTTTCTGTGCGCGTCTAAACGGGTCAAACGCTTGTATTTCTGTGCATTGTTGCGGCTAAACGGGTCAAATGCTTGTATTTCGGGCACATTTGTGCGTCTAAATGTGTCAAACGCTTGTGTTTCCTGTGCATGTGTGCGTCTGAACGGGTCAAACGCTTGTGTTTCTGTGCATGTGTGCGTCTGAACGGGTCAAACGCTTGTGTTTCTGTGCATGTGTGCGTCTAAACGGGTCAAAGCGCTTGTGTTTCTGTGCATGTGTGCGTCTAAACGGGTCAAACGCTGTGTGTTTCTGTGCGCGTCTAAACGGGTCAAACGCTTGTATTTCTGTGCATTTGTGCGTCTAAACGGGTCAAATGCTTGTATTTCGGCACATTTTGTGCGTCTAAATGTGTCAAACGCTTGTGTTTCTGTGCATGTGTGCGTCTAAACGGGTCAAACGCTTGTGGTTTCTGTGCATGTGTGCGTCTAAACGGGTCAAGCGCTTGTGTTTCTGTGCATGTGTGCGTCTAAACGGGTCAAACACTTGTGTTTCTGTGCATTTGTGCGTCTAAACGGGTCAAACGCTTGTATTTCGGCATATTTGTGCGTCTAAACGGGTCAAACGCTTGTGTTTCTGTGCGCGTTCTAAACGGGTCAAACGCTTGTATTTTCTGTGCATTTGTGCGGCTAAATGGGTCAAACGCTTTGTATTTCGGCACATTTGTGCTTCTGAACGGGTCAAACGCTTTGTGTTTCTGTGCATGTGTGCGTCTAAACGGGTCAAACGCTTGTGTTTCTGTGCGTTTGTGGCGGCTAAATTGGTCAAACGCTTGTATTTCGGCATATTTGTGCGTCTAAACGGGTCAAACGCTTGTGTTTCTGTGCGCGTCTAAACGGGTCAAACGCTTGTATTTCTGTGCATTTGTGCGGCTAAACGGGTCAAATGCTTGTATTTCGGCACATTTGTGCGTCTAAATGTGTCAAACGCTTGTGTTTCTGTGCATGTGTGCGTCTGAACGGGTCAAACGCTTGTGTTTCTGTGCATGTGTGCGTCTAAACGGGTCAAACACTTGTGTTTCTGTGCATTTGTGCGTCTAAACGGGTCAAACGCTTGTATTTCGGCATATTTGTGCGTCTAAACGGGTCAAACGCTTGTGTTTCTGTGCATGTGTGCGTCTAAACGGGTCAAACGCTTGTGTTTCTGTGCATTTGTGCGTCTTACTCTGGAAAGTTGCCCTGAGGCGGTTCTTCCGGCCCACGGCACAGACACAGAGGCGTTCACACATCGGGTGGTCTCTGCGTCGCACCTCATTCCGGTGGGACAGCAGTGTTTGTGATCTCCACAACATTCAGCCTGACGAGAGACAAGAACGTTGGACTGTGGTCCACAAAAGAGTCAGATGCCCCGGTTAGTGGGAGACATTTTAGGGGATTTGACTGGCTCCCAAGGGAAATGATCATTCTGCATTTGACCCATCATTTGAGGAAAATGGAGCATTTGTCCAACCTGTTTATCATGTCATTGTGTTGTGGCCCACAGGAGAAAGGAGACGGCGTATGGGTTTGTCGTGTGCACTTCCGAGTATCCAGGGTTCGGGTTTCATCCGTCAGAGAGGACATTTTTCACTGCTATATAAATCCGTCAGCATAAAATGAAAAGCAATGACGTGTTTTTGGAGAACTGACCCAAGTGAGAGGAGCTAGAGAGTAAAGAGGAGGGGCCCGAGAATGGACCCCTGGGGAACCCCACAGGTGAATGGCACCTCAGTATCTCCTTTACGCACACTAAAACTCCTGTCTGTGAGGTAGAACCCAAACCAATTTAGAGCACAACTCTGGATTCCAACCCAGCTCTCCAGACGAGCCAGGATCTGATGGACCACGTTAAGTCAATAGTGGCCAGCGTCTGTGGCTAAGAGCGTCATTAAAAAGTCTTTGTACGGGCTTTAAATCATGACGGAAACACCTCCAGAATGTGGGACCCATCTAAAAAACACCTTTCCAAATGAGCGAGTGCATCTTTGCATGTTTAGAACCAACAGGCACAATCCCAGAGGACGAGCTACCATTGATGAGATCCAAGACGTATGGGGCCATTATGGCACCAACCAATTGTTCATGTTACATGTTGTGTCCAAAGATAGGCAGAAACGTCTTTTGAATGTCACATGTATGTTTTAAACTGGTTTTAGGTTCAGTTTTCTGTAACTACTGGGTCTATCCACAGGAAACTAAAACTAGCATCCAATGTCCTCTGTCAGTAAAAGAAAGTGAATAGATCCGTTTTGCTTGTCGAAGCGGTCAACTGCCTGGTTAGGGTTAGGGTTAGGGTTAGGGTTAGAGAACTGTTGGGGTTAGGGTTAGGGTTAGGGTTAGAGAACTGTTGGGGTTAGGGTTAGAGAACTGTTGGGGTTAGAGAACTGTTGGGGTTAGGGTTAGAGAACTGTTGGGGTTAGAGAGGTTAGGGTTTAGGAGAACTGTTGGGTTAGGGTTAGGGTTAGGGTAGAACTGTTTGGGGTTAGGGTTAGAGAACTGTTGGGGTTAGAGAACTGTTGGGGTTAGGGTTAGAGAACTGTTGGGGTTAGAGAACTATTGGGGTTTGTGTTAGGGTTAGGGTTAGAGAACTGTTGGGGTTAGAGAACTGTTGGGGTTAGAGAACTGTTGGGGTTAGAGAACTGTTGGGGTTAGGGTTAAATGTGTTTGTGTGTGATTATACTGACTTATTATGATAGAATGAAAAAATATAAATATATTATTAGAAGTGTATTTTCACAAGGGGGCTGCAGGGGGAGCTCTGTCGCCAGAGTTACATAGTTCTGCTTTAAAGTGCCCTTACCAGCTCGCTCTTTCTCTCTCGCTCCGAGAAAACAGAGAGAGAATAAATAAAGGCGCTAACTGTAACCAAGGGCCAAATCCATATCAACTACACAACAGTTAGGATTTGTCAAATAATAATACCCGATAACGCGATTATTCTGATAAAAGATTGTTTAAACATTAACGTTTTGTGAACGTGCAAATTGTGCCATTGACGAGGGTTAGGGTTCTAAAACAGAGGGAACTCACCCTAACCCTACCTGCACGACACGCCTCGACTGTTACAAACTTGCCCAACTAAGACTAACCTAGAACCAACCAGGTCCAACCCAGGACTAACCCGGAATCAAAACCAGGTCTAAGTGGGTGCTAATCCAGACCAGAATTAAACCACTAAACAATATATATATATATATTTTTATATTTGGAAGATGGGCCATGGGCCGGATGATATTGCTTGGAGGGCCTGATTTGGCCCCCGGGCCTGATGTTGAATGGCCCTGCTGTACGTAATGTGGTAGTGCAGGACATTTGGTTGCACTTGGCACTTCATCTGAACGGTCACGTTCTTGAACACAACAGATTGTTTTGTGGTTCAAAAGGTTAAAACTCCTGATGGACTCAATTCATTTCACTCATTTAGATGTTTTCATTTACTTTTATTCTGGTCGACTAAATAATTGTCAGTCTCGGTCAAGATTGAGTCAAATAATTATCTCAGTTTGACTCTAATTTTATGCTAATTTATGCTCGATCCATAAATGTTTTAGCTTTTTCCAATGAATTCTTTTTAACGATGAAAAATGATGTGGCGACAAATCAAAACTCTTCTCAGACAAATAAGAGCGTAAAGTGTCAGCAATCATTTATTCCGTTTTGACACGTTTATGGACCAACGTCGCTGTCTCTATAAAAGGTCTTTTGACCCTAACCCTAAACCCTAAACCCTATAGAGTCTTTATAGTTCAGGTAATGATTAACACATTATTATTGTAGTCATCATGGTTAGTTTAGATTAGGTTTTGGTTTAGTTTTAGATTGGACATTGACCAAAACTAACCCTGATCAGGGTTGTCTGGGTTAGGGTTAGGGTTAGACCTAAGGGTTAGGGTTAGGGTTAGACCTAGGGTTAGGGTTAGGGTTAGACCTAAGGGTTAGGGTTAGGGTTAGACCTAAGGGTTAGGGTTAGGGTTAGACCTAAGGGTTAGGGTTAGGGTTAGGGTTAGACCAAGGAGGTTAGGCGTTAGACCTAAGGGTTAGTGGGTTAGCTAGTGGGTTAACTAGGTGGGTTAGGTTAGACCTAAGGGTTAGGGTTAGGTTAGACTATAGGGTTAGTTACAATTCGTAGAACCTAAAGTTTGTACTGTAGAGGTAGCAGTAACTAAGTTAATTAGTTAGACCAAAATTTTTCTAGTGTCTATCATTAAGCAAACAAAAACAGTAAATCAACAGAAGTGGATTCCAAGGATTTTTGGACCGGAAACCCTCTTCTGACGAAAACCCCGCTCTTTCCCCAACACTGTCCGTTCTCGTTGTCATGCCGTAACCTGGTCAAACGGGCAGGCACTCGTACCCGTTGGTCGGTGTGTTTGCAGCAGGTTTGTCCGTCTCTGCAGTGGCCCTCCGCTCGGACACTTCGTCCGCTGAGACCGACCACACGAGAAGAGCCGTGAAACAGGACAAAACCCACCTCTGCATCTGCAGCACAAAAGGACGTGAAAGGGGCTCAGTCGTGGAGAGGTCAAAGTTCAGCCAACTGTCATGATGTCAGCTCAACATCGTGACAAACTAAAACGTTAGAATTCGTGACTATTTAAGACGCAAAGAAAGTCCACATGAAGGTTCTCCTGCCGTTCTCACTCTGACTCCGTTTGGTGGGAGGGCACCTGTGGCTAAATATGATCAGTTTTACTTCTGTTCAGTGTCAGTTTGGGAAGACATTTTGAAAAATAAGAGCTGACAGGAAGTGGAGCTGCATCCCTCTGTGATGTCATCAGTGTGCGACAAAGAGCAATTGACACTTAACTGACACACTAACTGACAGTTTAAACCGTCGTTGGACTAAATAAAGGTGTTCTATGGTGTTATTGTGTCCGGTCAGAACTGTGGGTTTTGGGCTCTTGTTGACAGGCTGGTTGCTAGGTAACAACTGTGGAATGACCTCTGCCCGGGTCATATCTGTGCTCGTGTCCAACCAGGAAGTACAAGTATAAAGGTTACACAACCGTTCAAAATGGGACAAATGTTGGGTCAGATCTGGAATATAATGGTGTTTTAGTGAAAGGTGAGTTCGACCCGTCTCAGAGACTTTCAGTGGATTTAACTCAGTCGATAAGACTCAGGACTAAACCTGGCCCGGCCTCCTGCTGGTGCCAGAGTCAGGACTAAGTGTGGACCGGCCTCCTGCTGGTGCCAGAGTCAGGACTACGTGTGGACCGGCCTCCTGCTGGTGCCAGAGTCAGGACTAAGTGTGGACCGGCCTCCTGCCGGTGCCAGAGTCAGGACTAAGTGTGGACCGGCCTCCTGCCGGTGCCAGAGTCAGGACTAAGTGAGGACCGGCCTCCTGCTGGTGCCAGAGTCAGGACTAAGTGTGGACCGGCCTCCTGCTGGAGACGTTCAGTCCATTTGATTTAACAGTGGTGGAAAGAGTTCCTGTACTCAAGCCGGTTCTAGGCGCCTGGTGGCCCTGGTGGCCCTGGTGGCCCTGGTGGCCCAGGTTGGTTTTGGTTGTGGCCCACCAAATGACGAACACTGGTATTGAACATGTACATAACAATGGAACATGTCTGTCACAAAACTAGTTAAAAACATACAAATGTACATTCCGTTTCCATAGCAATGGGCTTTGTGTTCCTATTAAGACAGATTTGGACCCACTGACTTCTGTTGTCGTGTCACTGGGCAAGACACTTGATGCAATTTAAATGAGAAAAGTAGAAAAGGGCTGTGTAAACGTGAACATAAGACATAGTAATATAAATCATTTGAAAATATTTCTTTCACTTTGTATCCCTTCTCAAAAGTACAAATCATGGACAAAAAAGAAAACATAACTCATAATAAATAATGTGACGAGAGAGGATATTCACCTCGTAGAAGAGCGCAGACGAGAGGATATTCACCTCGTAGAAGAGCGCAGACGAGAGGATATTCACCTCGTAGAAGAGCGCAGACGAGAGGATATTCACCTCGTTAGGAGAGAGCAGACGATGAGGATATCACCTCGTAGAAGAGAGCAGACGAAGAAGCTATTATTGCACCCGTCGAGAAGAGCGCAGACATGACCGAATCGATTATTCAACTCTCGTAGTAAAAGCAGACCGCCAGACCGAGATGGATACACTTCACGTCGGTACCGAGAAGCCAAACGACAAGCCAGAACTACTAACGAAGGAGGAATTCACCCTCGTAGAGGAGAGCCAGACGATCGAGGATATTCACCTCGTACGAAGAGGCAGACGAGTAGGAATTTCACCCTCGTTAGAAGAGAGCAGACGAGATGATATTCACCTCGTTAGAAGAGAGCAGACGAGAGGATATTCAACCTCGTAGAGAAGAGGACAGTCGAGAGGATACTCACCTTCGTAGAAGAGACGCCAGACGAAGGATATTACCTCGGCTAGAAGAGCGCAGACGAGAGGATATTCACTCGTTAGAAGAGCCGCAGACGATGAGGATATCACCGTAGCGAGATGGCAGACCGAGAACTATTCACCTCGTTCAGAAGAAAGAGCGCAGACGAAGAGATATTCACCTCGTAGAAGAGAGCAGACGAGAGGATATTCACCTCGTAGAAAGAGCAGACAGACGACGAGGATATTCACCTCTCGTAGAAGAGCGCAGACGAGAGGATATTCACCTCGTAGGAAGAGTGCAGACGAGAGGATATTACCTCGTAGAAGAGCGCAGACGAGAGGATATTCACCTCGTAGGAAGAGCGCAGACGAGAGATATTCACCTCGTGAGAGACGCAGACGAGAGGGATATTCACTCGTAGAAAGCAGACGAGAAGGATATTCACCTCGTAGAAGAGCGCAGACGAGAGGATATTCACCTCGTAGAAGAGGCAGACGAGAGGATATCACCTCGTAGGAAGAGAGCAGACGAGAGATATTCAACCTCGTAGAATGAGGAGCAGCGAGAGGATATTCACCTCGTAGAAGAGCGCAGACGAGAGGATATTCACCTCGTAGAAGAGCGCAGACGAGAGGATATTTAAGGATATTTACCTCGTAGAAGAGAGCAGACGAGAGGATATTTAAGGATATTTACCTCGTAGAAGAGCGCAGATGAGAGGATATTCACCTCGTAGGAGAGAGCAGACGAGAGGATATTCACCTCGTAGAAGAGCGCAGACGAGAGGATATTCACCTCGTAGAAGAGAGCAGAGTGACAGCCTCAGGTGATTGTGCGTCGGAGCAGAAAAACCCAAAAGCTAAAGTGTCACTGGCCACGCCTCCTTCTGCATATTCTTCTGGTACAGGACTTTGGCCTTGTCCTTTCTGTCTTTTCACTTTTAATGCAAATGACATTATTTGTCACTCAGAGCATTGCTGATTTAAGTATTAAAGTTATTCTTGTAGCACTTTGGTCAACAGATGATTTTTAAATGATAATATATCATTTTACATAAAGATGCCGTTGCTGATTTGGGGATTATTTTAGGACGTATTTGTGCAAATGACGAAATGGATAATGGACCTTGTCACAAATGTCAATATTGATCATATATACTTTATATCACTTTAAATAATAATAATAACTCTCTCTGATCCGACCACACCTGTAAAGCGGCTATACAACATGTTATAAAGCCCGTGTACAACAGGTTATACCTACACCTATCTCTTTTCCTTATTAGATTAGATTCAACTTTATTGTCATTACACATGTACAAGTACAAAGCAACGGAATGCAGTTTAGCATCCAACCAGAGTGCAATAAAAGTAAGTACAATATACAGATAATAATAAATAGGTGATAGCTAAAATAAGGAGCTGTAGTATGCAGCTAAACTCTGGAACAGTCTTCCTGAGGATGTGAGACCGGTTCTACTCTGGCAATGTCCAAACCTAAACTAAAAACGGTTTTGTTTGGCTGTGCATATGACTGAAATGCTTTTCTTTGCACTCTTCTCTTGTATGTCTTGAACTAAGATTATTTGATTTTTGCCATGTCTTTGTGATTTTAATGCATTTTTTCCTGTTGTGTGAAGCACTTTGAATTGCCTTGTGTACGAATTGTGCTCTACAAATAAACTTGCCTTGCCTTGCCTAGTATATAAGTACAAATATACAGTTTATCGGTGAAAAAGTGGACCTGTCGTCATCCTAAAAACTGCAGAATGTCAACATTCTGTCACTTGTATCTGACTGTATTTGTTGATTATAACACAAATGATCAGCGTCGCTATTTACATAAAGCCATTTCATTTGTCATTTTCGTAGGTAAACAGCGACACCTACTGGACACAGCATTTACACGCGGAGTTGCTCCGTCGCCCAGCAACCGAGACTCACTGCTAATGCTAATGCCACGCAAATTACGCAGATGGACGTATTTAAAAACACGTATTAAGGATCAAATATTCGGCCCTTGAGCCCAAGAGATGATCGTTTATCTCATCCAAATGTGTCTAAAACTGCAAATGTTCCTGTTGTAAAAAGACCGAATTTCAACAAAAGTAATGAACTATGCCGTTTAATTTGATTTATAATGAGAAGGGAATACATGAAAGGTGAAATGTGCATGTATTTATTCAGTTTATAAAGAGAGAGATCTGTGTTTATGGAGAAACGTTATTCATCTCATATTAAGATAAAACCAGTTTTACGTCCTTCATAAACTACTTTTACTGGAGCATGTGACAATCAAAAGGGAATTCATTTTCTTTGGTTCTACTTTTACTTTCTTTTGCTACTTCTTAATTGCTGTGCGACTTTACATTGTCAGTCATTTTTCAAAAGGCACAACTGACAAACGTGCTCGAGTGATCAATCGATTAACCGACTCCACCTTGGTCAGTTTCTCACACATTTGAAAATTGTAGCTCAAATGGAGAATTATTATGGGGTAAATGTTTATATTTTACAATACTATTCATTGTTTTATGTCGCGCCACATCCTTAAGGCAAATTCCTTCTGTACTGTAATTCTGACAACTCATGGCAGTAAAACCTTTGATTCTGATCTCATAAAGCCGTTTAGGTGGTCGTCAGATCAGTTAAAAACACTGATATTTATTAAACTTCTTAGAAGAAATCAGAAGTTAAGCCATAACTTCACAGAGACAATGTGCCTCATGTACCCCCGACTGCAGTGTGTGTTTGATGTGGACACTGCCCCACAGGGCTGGGGGGCGTCGGATGCAGCCCCTGAATTGATATGATTCCATTTCTGATCATGTAGTACAGTGACTTTATATAGTGTATATTTAGTTTTAAAACAAGTTTATACAATATTCTTGATCAAATGTAAACTTTTTGTAAGCGCGTCCCTTCTCCAGCAGCGGGCGCTGCTCGCCGTTGTCACCTTAGCGCAGATGTATAAACCATCTGCTAGCCATTCCCGCTAGCTTTAGCCGTTCCAGTTCCTTTACGCATCTGCGTTCACTCTGCGCACCCTTGAGCCTGGTCCAAAGACATGTTTACGCGTTCTCGACACTATGGAGAACCCGAGGAACCCGAGGAACCCGTGGCGTCGGAGAAGGAGCTGACTTCTCCCAACAAATGTGGCGGCCGTGCTCCATTTCAGACGTGAAATGGGAGCTCGTTGTGATGAACTGCAGCTAAAGCTAAAGTAGCGCGTGAGTAGCATAACATGCTAACGTTAGCCCTCGTGCGTGTAATCTGCTGCAGTGATGACGATCAGATTATGTCAGTTCTATGTATTTAGTTTATGTATGTTTACGTGTTCTTCTGTTATTCCCTGCTGTTTTAAATGGGTTAAGGCTATTTATTTAGGCGTTTACGCGTCATTAATTTGAAAAACAACGAAAGCACAGTGTGTACCGAGCATTGTGACGAACCGTAGCCGGAAAGGTGATCTGATCCGTCATGGTTCCGCCCTGTTTGCCTTGTATTTGCCTCTAACATCAGATGAATTACCTGACGTGAACTGTTTTGAGTCAGTTACGTTCATGCCGCAGTGGAGACCGCAATGCACGAGACGTGACGTAAACATGTGCAACATCTCGTTTGTGTAACGTTGTTTGCTCCAGATTGTGTTGAGGCTCTGGGACAGTCGGTCCTCGTCTGAAGAGTTGGATTTTTGAGTCGAAATGAAAGTAACTTTGACTCTTAATGTATGTCAGTACAACGTGCAAAAGGTGGGCTTTAATGTGTCCTCCAGCTGTGTTTTAGACCCTTATATTTGGGGCCTACAAAGTCAAACGTTCTTTTAACTCTTCTTTGATTTCCCTCCGGCCGTTACAAGCAGTTCTGTGTTTTATTGCTTCACTTGTGTAAAAAGTTTGGGTGAACAACAAAACCTCATGGACAAAGTCCAACTCATTTGACCTAATTCTGTTCATGTGGGGCTCCTTGGAGACCCTTTTTATAATTATTTACAGTTTCCATATTTTCTACAGTCTTTGTGGATCGATTACGTCTGATTCTATGGATTTTCACACTTTGATGAACGTTTCTTCTTCTTTGGTTTTAAGGCGGTTGGTATCCATAGTGTTACGAGGTTCTGACCAGCTCGTTCTCTCTCTCTATTATTTATTATTTACTATATAGCATAAGGCATTCTTTGAAGACGTACAACTCCAGTAGGGGGAGGTAAATGCCAACACAGCCAACGTCCGTAGTGTTACATTACCGCCATTCTTTATTGGTTTTGGCTGCCCCAGAGGGTTAGGGTTGGCCCCAGAGGGTTAGGGTTTGGCCCCAGAGGGTTAGGGTTGGCCCCAGAGGGTTAGGGTTGGCCCCAGAGGGTTAGGGTTGGCCCCAGAGGGTTAGGGTTGGCCCCAGAGGGTTAGGGTTTGGCCCCTCTGCTCTTTATCCTCTTTATGCTCTTTATGAAGTCATCATCTGGTTTTGAGGGCCTTTCTGCTTACATCACTCTCTCTCTCGCTCGCTCTCTTGCTCTCTCTTTTGCTCTCTTTTTAATTTTTTAATTTATTTTTTACATTATTGTGTAAAACACATACTTTGAAGACGTACAACTCCAGTAGGTGGCGGTAAATGCGCCTTTTCAGTTGGCTGCCAACCGCCATTAAAAGTAACACAACAACAACAACATTACATCATAAACCGAAGCGGTTTCTTTATTATTCATGTTAATAAAGTCTAAAGAATGGTGATAATGTAAAGCTATGGAGACCAACCGCCATAAAACACCACCGAAGAAGAAGAAGAAGAAATACATATATTGTTTTTAAAAAGACAAAAAGAGTGCTCAGTGTGCACAGCACTTCCTCCTGCTCAGTATTTATCTGTTTTTTGTCAGCCCAGAACATGCCTCTGCACTTTACAGATAAGCCGCTGCCGCCCAGTTTGCGCCGCTGCCGCCCAGTTTGCGCCGCTGCCGCCCAGTTTGCGCCGCTGCCGCCCAGTTTACAGGACAGTTTGGCATTCACATTGGGTGCATCCCAGTTCAAAAGACAAATAAGGAGGAACGTTAACAGGGATGCTTGTGTTAGTGTTTCTCATGTTGCCAGGTTGGTGTTACCTTGTCTGATGAACGATGTCAAGCGTTTAGAGTGATGTGGTGTTGCCAGGTTGGTGTTACTTTGATGAACGATGTCAAGCGTTTGGCGTGATGTGGTGTTGCCAGGTTGGTGTTACTTTGATGAACGATGTCAAGCGTTTGGCGTGACGTGGTGTTGCCAGGTTGGTGTTACTTTGAAGAACGATGTCAAGCGTTTGGCGTGACGTGGTGTTGCCAGGTTGGTGTTACTTTGAAGAACGATGTCAAGCGTTTGGACGTGACGTGGTGTTGCCAGGTTGGTGTTACTTTGAAGAACGATGTCAAGCGTTTTGGAGGACGTGGTGTTGCCAGGTTGGTGTTACTTTGAGTGTGGTGGTTGCCAGGGTTGGTGTTACTTGTGTCTGATGTTCAAGCGTTTGGGTTGACGTGGTGTTGCCAGGTTGGTGTTACTTTGTCTGATGTCAAGCGTTTGGCGTGATGTGGTGTTGCCAGGTTGGTGTTACTTTGTTGATGTCAAGCGTTTGGCGTGATGTGGTGTTGCCAGGTTGGTTACTTTGTGTGTTGGTTGTGTATTTGATGTGTTGATGGTTGTGTTTGAGTGTTGCCAGGTTGGTGTTACTTTGATGTGTTGCCAGTTGGTGTTTTTGTCTGATGTCAACGTTTGGCGTGATGTGGTGTTGCAGGTTGGTGTTACTTTTGAAGAAGATGTCAAGCGTTTGGGTGACGTGGTGTTGCCAGGTTGGTGTTACTTTGAAGAACGATGTCAAGCGTTTGGAGCGACGTGGTGTTGCAGTTGGTGTTACTTTGATGTGGTGTTGCAGGTTGGTGTTACTTTGATGAACGATGTCAAGCGTTTGGCGTGACGTGGTGTTTGCCAGGTTGGTGTTATTTGTCTGATGTCAAGCGTTTGGCGTGACGTGGTGTTGCCAGGTTGGTGTTATTTGAAGAACAATGTCAAGCGTTTGGCGGCGACGTGGTGTTGCAGGTTGGTGTTATTTGATGTGGTGTTGCCAGGTTGGTGTTACTGTGTCTGATGTCAAGCGTTTGGCGTGACGTGGTGTTGCCAGGTTGGTGATACTGTGTCTGATGTCAAGCGTTTGGCGTGATGTGGTGTTGCAGGTTGGTGTTATTTGTCTGATGTCAAGCGTTTGGCGTGATGTGGTGTTGCAGGTTGGTGTTACTTTGATGTGTTGTCCAGGTTGGTGTTACTTTGTCTGATGTCAAGCGTTTGGCGTGATGTGGTGTTGCCAGGTTGGTGTTACTTTGATGAACGATGTCAAGCGTTTGGCGTGATGTGGTGTTGCCAGGTTTGGTGTTACTTTGATGAACATGTCAAGCGTTTAGGGTGATGTGGTGTTGCAGGTTGGTGTTACTTTGATGTGGTGTTGCCAGGTTGGTGTTACTTTGTCTGATGTAAAGTGTTTGGCGTGATGTGGTGTTGCCAGGTTGGAGGTTTGATGTTTTATATAGAAGACGTGACGCTGAGAGCGACTTGCGTGACGTGAATGTTTTGGTTGTTTTTTCCACGTGTTGCCAGGCTGGTGATGTTGGTGTGTTGTTGTTGCCAGGTTGTAGGTGGCGAGAGAGGCCGGAGGAGAGAGTTGAACAGAAGGAACACATCAGGCAGACGATGGTGAAGATGGCGGAGCGCTCTGCTCGACCTGCGGCTGCCATCTCTCCAGTGCAGCAGATGTTGGCCTCGGGCACTGGAGCTCTCCTCACCTCCATCATGGGTAAGGCCCTGGGTATCGTGGCAAATGAGTCATAACAGATGGAGAAATGGAAGAGAAGTCTGCTTAGATTTGGATTATGGTTTCTTTCATAATTCCATAATGTTAACAGCTGAACAGGTCTCGACCTTGACTAGAAGGTTTCACAGGATCGACTTAGAGGACTCGACTCTTGACTAGAAGGTCTCTCACAGGACTCGACCTTGACTAGAAGGTCTTCACAGGACTCGACCTTGACTAGAAGGTTCTCACAGGACTCGACTTGACTAGAAGGTCTCTCACAGGACTCGACTTGGAATAGCGGTTCTCAAGGATGACTTGATAGAAGGTTCTCAAACGGGCCTCACCAGATCACAGGACTTAATACAATCTAAAGTATTTGTACAGAAACCACTCGTAAAGCGTGTATTCATCTGTAAAAGTGCAGGTGAAACTCACAATTGGCTTTTCCTTTAGTCCCAATATAATGACTGTTTCTCCTGTGTTGGTGCTTTTCCCAGTCACACCACGCTGGACGTTGTGAAGATCCGCCTTCAGGCTCAACAAACGCCCTTCCACAAAGGGTGAGATTCTCCGTGGTTCTTACTCTTACCCCGCATTAATCTTCATTAACTCTAAACTCGTCGGTCACGCATATTGTGCAAAAGGCTTTTGAGTTTCTTGAGCTTTTTACCATGTTTATAATGATCATAATGATGATACATTTTATGTGTAAGCGCCTTTGAAAACACCAAGAACACTGTACAGAACAAAACAAAGATGTCTGGGCGCTCAGACTCGGGCTGGCGCTCAGACGTCCGGGCCTGGCGCTCAGACGTCCGGGCCTGGCGCTCAGACGTCCGGGCCTGGCGCTCAGACGTCCGGGCCTGGCGCTCAGACGTCCGGGCCTGGCGCTTCACTTGCTGTATGTCCCAACACTCTCAGACTCATTTGGGTCATTTCCGGACTCAAACTGCCTTTCACTTCTTCTTTCACATCTACTTTATCTACGTGTGCTAAAGTTGACGTGGCCCTGACGCGGCCCTAACGCGGCCCACTTTACCTGCCCCAGCCTGGACAGAACATGCATGAGCGCGCGTCCGTGCACTTTCTCTCCAGGTCAAAGGTCGAGAGGAAGTCCTGATGCCACACTCTGTGGTGTTGGGCGTTTCCAAACACGGTCAAAGACTACTGTTCTCTAATCTCCAGTTTCGACAATGCTTGAGGGCTCCATGCTCGAGGGGTCCTCAATGCTCGTGGGAGGGGTCCTCCATGCTCGAGGGGTCCTCCATGCTCGAGGGGTCCTCCATGCTCGAGGGGTCCTCCATGCTCGAGGGGTCCTCCATGCTCGAGGGGTCCTCCATGCTCGAGGGGTCCTTGTCAGTTTGGACCTGAGCACTGCTTTCAGCACATTTCTCAGGCTTTCTTGGCCCTTTGCAGCAAAGAACCACATCACATTCATTCACATGTGGAAACGGCTAACTCACTCTCACTTCTTCTTTCTGCTGTTGTCCATAAAACACCTTCAAAAGCCCTAACAAACACTAGTTTGAGACTAGGGATTAGGAATGTACTGCTGTGTGAGTGTAAATGAGGCAAACGTCATGTACTGATTGAACAGAGAGCACATTAAACAATTACTAGAATAATTGGGGCCGTTTTGTTTTGTGGTGTTTATTTTTTCAATGATAGAAAAACACATTATTGAATTGGAAAATGTTTTTTAGAGACGGTTTCAATTATCAATTTACATTTATATTCCCGCATTCACAGACATGAGACACGGAACTAGAATGACCTGAGGACTGAGTTTGCTGCAGGTAAATTCAGAAGAATGTTTACAGACTTGGATGATTCACAAAGAAACGCAGATGACGTTTGTAATGATTACAGTTTAGAGTGTTTGTCCGTGTTGTTGTCAGTGTTGCCATGTTCTACAGCTCTAATATTTCTGCCTGGCTCACACTGTTTGCTTTGTGTCGCAGCTTTGGCCTCGGACTCCGCTGCGTGGGGTCGAGTCCTTCGCCCGTCCAAGTGTGAGTACCTCCGAAAAGCAAAACTGCTGCTTCACTTTGCCTTCCTCTGTCTGAAACTAACTCGAGCTTTAGGATTACAGCCGGACTAAAGTTTAGACTAAGATTTGTTGGTTTCTTTGGTAGGACTGCAAAGAATGATCTTTAATTATGACAAGGCAAGACAAGTTTGTTTGTAGAAGCAGCAAAAGGTGCATTAAAATCACAATACAAACAAATGAAACCTCAAACTCTTGTTAGAAAATGTACTTTAAAACAGAAACGGTCCTTTCAGTGAATGCACAGTTGGACTTTAAAATGGACCGGAGTTGAATACAAATTCCACTTGAAAAACACATGATTTTTGGTCCTCAAATGCTCTTTGTTTTATAAATGTAATTGTATGAAGAGGTCTTCTTTTGGCACATTTTACCTTCATCTTGTTAAAATATAAAAGGACATTAATAGAATCCTCTTAGTTAGACATGGTCAGAGATGTGCCAAATGATGCGATGTTGGACAATCATGTCAATATGTTTGCCCTGAACAACGAGATCCCATGAAACAGTTCCTAGAATGGCCCTGGAGTTCCCTGATTGCGCCGACTCTGTGGACGTTGATCCTTTTTTATCGTGTGTTTGGCTCAGAATCGCTGACCAGTGAACAGTTTTAAATCTGTCATGTTGGGGATGTCGCGCCTACAGTAAACACAGAAAACCACAAAATATTTACCTTTTCAAAGTCAGATTTAAAGGTCAAAGCGACTCTGGATTAAACCAGGACTAGACTCAGAACTGAACCAAGACTAAGAGTGTATTTGCTCTTGTCCTGATGATTTTGCCCTGTTTGGGCCCAGTTTGGCTCTTTACAACAATCTAACATCTCTGTCAGGTGACCGCTGACCCTGGAAAGCTGGGTGAGACAGGGCTGTGCTTGGTCCCCCATCCTGTTTGCTTCATACAATATATTAGATCATTTAAAAAAAATCCATGATCTTACAATTTATGGTGTGGAACCTAAGATGACTTGTTCCGCAGACGCATGTTTTATTGTTTTTGCCCAAACCAGAAATGTCTATTCCCAATGTGATGCATTTCCTTGATAAGAGCGGCCCAATGTACAAATTAAACATACAAAAGACTTCGTAAGCCCCCTTTTCTCTCCCCCCCCAGACAGAAAAACCTTGTCAAATTTGACCTTATTCCACATTTCAACACTATGCCACATTCGGACGACACTACTTCCACATCAACTCCACATCTCGGACGAGCAAACTCCTGCCACACTCGGACGAGCAAACTCTGCCACATCTCGGACGAGCAAACTCCTGCCACATCTCGGACGAGCAAACTCCTGCCACATCTCGGACGAGCAAACTCCTGCCACATCTCGGACGAGCAAACTCCTGCCACATCTCGACGGACGGGCAAACTCCTGCCACATCTCGGACGAGCAAACTCCTGCTACATCTCGGACGAGCAAACTGCCGCCACATCTCGGACACGTACTAGTTCTTTTCCCATTTGAATGAAGTCCAAATATACTCATTATATCAGTCGCTTTTTACGGTCTTACTTCAGCTGGTACATTTGTCCAGAGTAATTGTATTTGTGTCAGACCGGCTTCGGCGTCTCTTAATCTGGATCTGATTCTAATTCAGACTTTAAATATCTCTTCCAATCCAAGCAGCAGCAGTGGCTTGATTCATCCATTAACGATGGAACCGTGCTCAACCCTTTCTCGCCCTTGTCGTTCACAGGGAAGTGTTTCTTGTATTGTAATGGACTGATGGACCACGTCTACGTTTGTCAGAATGGGTCCCACTGCAGCAGCTGGTACAAGACCCCCACGCACTTCAGCGGCACCCTGGTACGGCCAGGTCGTCTGAAAAACCTTGTGTGACTTTTGCACAAATGCATATCATATTTGTTTCTTTTCCTACAGGACGCGTTTGTTAAAATCACCCGTTACGAAGGCGTGCGGTCTCTGTGGAGTGGGCTGCCCCCAACTCTGTAAGTGTGTCGGACCTCTGTGTCGGACCTCTGTGTCGGACCTCTGTGTCGGACCTCTGTGTCGGACCTCTGTGTCGGGCCTCTGTGTCGGGCCTTGTTTTTTCTCTGATTCGGTTTGTCAAAGTTCAAAGGATGTTGTCGAGTGTGTCAGAGAAGAACCTCAAAAGTGAGGCTGCTGTGGCTTATTTCTGTCGACAGTAACACTAACCCTATCAAAGGTGCTTTAGACCTGCTTTAGACCTGCTTTAGACCTGCTTTAGACCCAGTTTTAGTTCTCTGGGTTAGTCCTAGGTTTAGTCCTAGGTTTAGTCCTAGGTTTAGTCCTGGGTTTAGTCTCTGCTTTAGTCTCTGCTTTTAGTCTCTGCTTTAGACCCAGTTTTAGACTCTGGCGTAGGGCCTGGCGTAGGGCCTGGCGTAGGGCCTGGCGTAGGGCCTGGCGTAGGGCCTGGCGTAGGGCCTGGCGTAGGGCCTGGCGTAGGGCCTGGCGTAGGGCCTGGCGTAGGGCCATGTTGAACGCTCTGGTCGTGTCGTTCCAGAGTCATGGCTGTTCCTGCGACCGTCATCTACTTCACGTGCTACGACCAGCTCCGGGACTTCCTCCGGTTTGGACTGGGTTTTCAGGGCAGTCACGTCCCCCTGGTGGCCGGGGCCCTCGCCAGACGTAAGTGGAGAGACTTTAATATGAACTGAAATGAGTTAGACTTGGGCACTGTGACCTGATGCGACTTGAGAAAACTTGATGTGACCTCAGGCGACTTGATGCGACCTCATGCGGCCGACTTGATGCGACCTCATGCGGCCGACTTGATGCGACTTAAGGCGACTTGATGCGACCGCAGTAGCGACCTCATGCGGCCGACTTGATGCGACCTAAGGCGACTTGATGCGACCGACTTGAGGCGACATCAGGCGACCGACTTGAGGGCGACTTGATGCGGCCGACTTGATGCGACCTCATGCGGCCAACTTGATGCGACTAAGGCGACTTGATGCGACCTCATGCGGCCGACTTGATGCGACTCATGCGGCCGACTTGATGCGACCTCATGCGGCCGACTTGATGCGACTCCGACTTGATGCGACCTCAATGCGGCCGACTTGATGCGACCTCATGCGGCCGACTTGATGCGACCTCAGGTGACCTCATGCGGCCGACTTGATGCGACTCATGCGGCCGACTTGAATGCGACCTTCATGCGGCCGACTTGATGCGACCTCTTGATGCGACCTCATGCGGCGACTTGATGCGACCTCATGCGGCCGACTTGATTGATGCGACGACTCAGGCGACTTGATGCGACCTCAGGCGGCCGACTTGATGCGACCTCAGGCGACCTCATGCGGCCGACTTGATGATGCGACCTCATGCGGCGACTGATGCGACCTCATGCGGCCGACTTGATCAGGCGACCTCATGCGGCCGACTTGATGCGACCTCATGCGCCGACTTGATGGCGACTCAGGCGCACTCATGCGGCCACTTGGAATGCGACCTCATGCGGCCGATTGATGCGACTTAAGGCGACTTGATGCGACTTAAGGCGACTTGATGCGACCGCAGGCGACCTCATGCGGCGACTTGATGCGACCTAAAGGCGACATCAGGCGACCGACTTGAGGCGACTTGATGCGACTCACATGCGGCCGACTTAATGCGACCTCATGCGGCCGACTTGATGCGACCTCATGCGGCGACTTGATGCGACTTCATGCGGCCGACTTGATGCGACCTCATGCGGCCGACTTGATGCGACCTCCAGATTATGCGAGCGACTTGATGCGACCTCAGGCGACCTCAGGCGACCGACTTGATGCGACCGACTTGATGCGGCCGACTTGATGCGACCGACTTGATGCGACTCATGCGGCCGACTTGATGCGACCTCATGCGGCCGACTTGATGTGACCTCAGGCGACCTCATGCGGCGACTTGATGCGACCTCAGGCACCGACTTGATGCGACCGACTTGATGCGACCTCATGCGCCGACTTGATGCGACTAAGGCGACTTGATGCGACCTCATGCGGCCGACTTGATGCGACCTCAGGCGACCTCATGCGGCGACTTGATGCGACCTCACCTCAGGCGACTCATGCGGACGACTTGATGCGACCTCATGCGGCGACTTGATGCGACCTAAGGCGACTTGATGCGACCTCAGTCGACCGACTTGATGCGACCTCAGGCGACCTCATGCGGCCGACTTGATGCGACCTCATGCGGCGACTTGATGCGACCTCATGCGGCGACTTGATGCGACTCTAAGGCGACTTGATGCGACTAAGGCGACTTGAGGCGACATCAGGCGACCGACTTGATGCGACCTGAGGCGACGTTTCTCTTCACAGTTGATAGTGTGTAGTAGGACTTGGACTTGTGGGCCATTTACAAAAACGAACTTAATTCTAATTAAAATAAGTAATGCATTTCAAAGTCTCAATAATTGCATACGGATATAAAGCGTTTGACATTTGGACAAAAGCCGTCCTTGTTAATAGAAGACGGTGTAAAGACACTTGGATGGTAAATAAAGTGCTCCTGTTGTTCCCTCATGTGTCCTGCAGTGGGCGCTGTGTCTGTGATCAGCCCTCTGGAGCTGGTGCGCACTAAGCTTCAGTCTCGGCGCCTGAGTTACAGAGAGCTGAGCGTTTGCATCCGCTCGGCCGTGGCTCAGGACGGACTTCTGTCGCTGTGGAGGGGCTGGGGCCCCACGGTGCTCCGGGACGTCCCATTCTCAGGTAACGACACACAAGAGGAGGGGGGAAGTCGCAGAGAGAGACCCTCTGCTGCGGCGCTACAGGGGACCACTTAAGCTATCGTTGTTTTCATGTTGCAAGTCCTTTTTGTCCAAACAAGGGCAATAAAGCTTTTTCTGATTCTGGTGCAGGTGGGGCTGTGGGTTCGCCTTAACCTTTTGCCGAATGTCTCTACACTCGTCTCCCTCTAATAAAGCCGATGGGTCAAAGAAATCCCATAATACTTTATTTTTAGGGGACAGTCACGTTGTAGTTTTATTGTCCAATGTATCGGTGCAGGTCGGCTTCGTGTGCTCGACCTTTACTGACCTGTGCTCGACCTTCACTGACCTGTGCTCGACCTTCACTGACCTGTGCTCGACCTTCACCTTCACTGACCTGTGCTCGACCTTCACTGACCTGTGCTCGACCTTCACTGACCTGTGCTCGACCTTAACCGACCTGTGCTCGACCTTAACCGACCTGTGCTCGACCTTTACTGACCTGCAACAGACCGGTTAAACCAGTCTGTTGCAGCTCTGTACTGGTTTAACCGGTCGGCGTTGTAGCTCCACTGGTTTAACCGGTCGGTGTTGTAGCTCCACTGTTTAACCTCTCTGTTGTAGCTCCACTGGTTTAACCTCTCTGTTGTAGCTCCACTGGTTTAACCTCTGTTGTAGCTCCACTGGTTTAACCTCTCTGTTGTAGCTCCACTGGTTTAACCTCTCTGTTGTAGCTCTGTACTGGTTTAACTATGAACTGGTCAAAGCCGAGCTGTGTGAGAGAAGCCGGACCCCGCCGACCGTCTCCATCAGCTTCACGTCGGGCGCCGTCTCTGGAGCGGTCAGTAATCACTCGTTTACACATCATCTGGAGTGCTTGATGCGGTCGCACAATTCAGGTTTATCATTAAAGGTGCACTGTGTCACTTTTCTGGACCTGTTGGTCTCCATGGAGATGTTCCAGCTCCAGGAGAAATGTTCCACAGTGTTTATCAGATGTATATTCTCTTAAACGGGCCAGTGAACCTCCACACATAAGAATACAAACTACTTCTGTCAGAAAGTTCCAGTGTGAACTTTAGTGTTGTTTATGTGCCATTTTCCTTCAACACAAATGACACTAAAGTACTTTCTCCACGTCTCGCTGAGGACTCGATGGCCCAGCGTTCTTCAGGTCGTGACTCGGTTCTTGTCGTTTTCAGGTCGCTGCCGTTCTGACGCTGCCGTTCGACGTGGTGAAAACTCGCCGACAGATTCAGCTCGGGGAGATGGACTCGCTCGGAGGTCTGTTCTTCCTCTTCCATCTCCTCTTCCATTTCCAAACTGTCCAAAAGCTGAATTCTAAGTGGTCGTAATGATGTGTCTTTTCTTGTAGTGGTTCCGAGGAAAACCTCCTCCACCTGGCAAATGATGAAGGACATTCAGAGCACTTTGGGGTACAGGGGGCTTTTCGCAGGTTTGGCACCTTTAAACTCATCTGATGATCATGTCGTTTGGATGTAAAGTTTGGATGTCGTTTATGTTTTGCTTTTGAACATTGTCCAGAAACGTTCTCTTCAATGGATCAAATCAAATCTAAAGTGTAAAGATCTGGTTCAGTTTGTTGACTTCTTCGATCGGACTTCTTCTTTCGCTCTTGACTAAACTCGATCGGACTGAAAATGTCCCCTCGTTTTTTAGACTCGACTCGTGTCGGTTCCTTCACAATCTGAAGGTTTGGTGTTCGTAGAGCCATGTCTTTACAGAAGTTACAGTGGGACGCTGTGTCCTCAGGCAAGACACTTCACATTGGGTTAGTCTGGAAGTTTGGCAGCCTCACTTCTGTCAGCCTGCCCCAGGGCGGCTGTGGCTACAAAAGTACATCCCTTCCAGTGAGTGGAGTAATGAACTGTAAAAGCTGCACGACAGATCACACATTGAGGTCGTACCTTCAGCTTGGACCTTCATCTACAAACTGTGGTTTATCCGTTCATGTGTTAGTCTCCAATGCTCCTGGAGCCGGTTACCATCATCCGTTCATGTGTTAGTCTCCAATGCTCCTGGAGCCGGTTACCATCATCCGTTCATGTGTTAGTCTCAATAGCCGTCATGCGTTAGTCTCCAATGCTCCTGGAGCCGGTTTACCATTAGCCGTTCATGCGTTAGTCTCCAATGCTCCTGGAGCCGGTTACCATTAGCCGTTCATGCTGTTAGTCTCCAATGCTCCTGGAGGCGGTTACCATCATCCGTTCATGTTAGTCTCCAATGCTCCTGAGCCGGTTACCATCATCCGTTCATGTGTTAGTCTCCATGCTCCTGGAGCGGTTACCATTACCGTTATGTGTTAGTCTCCACTGCTCCTGGAGCCGGTTCCATTAGCCGTTCATGTGTTAGTCTCCAACTGCTCCTGGAGCCGGTTACCATTAGCCGTTCATGTGTTAGTCTCCATGCCTGGAGCCGGTTACCATTAGCCGTTCATGTGTTATGTCTCCAATGCTCCTGGAGCCGGTTACCATTAGACCGTTCATGTGTTAGTCTCCAATGCTCCTGGACCGGTTACCATCATCCAGTTCATGTGTTTAGTCTCCAATGCTCCTGGAGCCGGTTACCATCATCCGTTCATGTTTAGTCTCCAATGCTCCTGGAGCCGGTTCATCATCCGTTCATGTGTTAGTTCTCAAGCTCCTGCTCCTGCTCCTGAGCCGGTTACCATCATCCGTTCATGTCGTATAGTCTCCAATGCTCCTGGAGCCGGTTACCATTAGCCGTTCATGCGTTAGTCTCCAATGCTCCTGGAGCCGGTTACCATTAGCCTTTCATGGTTAGTCTCCAATGCTCCTGGAGCCGGTTACCATTAGCCGTTCATGTGTTAGTCTCCAATGCTCCTGAGCCGGTTACCATCATCCGTTCATGTTTTAGTCTCCAATGCTCCTGGAGCCGGTTACCATCATCCGTTCATGTGTTAGTCTCCAATGCTCCTGGAGCCGGTTACCATCATCCGTTCATGTGTTAGTCTGCAATGCTCCTGGAGCCGGGTTACCATTAGCCGTTCATGTGTTAGTCTCCAATGCTCCTGGAGCCGGTTACCATTAGCCGTTCATGATGTGTTAGTCTCCAATGCTGGTTACCATGCCCTCTGAACATGAATGACGTGCACATATGACTTTCTTTAAATGACTTTGTGGTTGTTTCAGGTTTCATGCCGAGGGTGATCAAAGTGCCCCGGCGTGCGCCGTGATGATCAGCAGCACGTATGAATTTGGCAAAGCCTTTTTCCAGAAAATGAACCTGGATCAGACTCGACTGGCCTCATGAAGATGCTGGATGTTTTGAACCACGTCTTTGAATGGAGCGTGAAAGGATTCGATTTGGAGTTGACCAAATGGACAAATGTTTCATTTCGTGGGTCGACTCTTGAGACTCGTAAGGCAAGAAACTGTGACCAAACACGAAGAACAGACTATGAACTTCTCATACAAATGAACTTTGTGTGGAGAAGTTTTCTGATGGACTTGAGTCTGGAGGAGATGTTTCCATGTTTCTATTTTCAGAAGAGATTTAATTGAATATAGATCTTTCTCAGTGACGTTCTTAAACTCTGTAAACCGCTGCACACGGACACAGTTTTAGCCCCCTTCTCCTCTGATGTTCTGCTCAGTCTGGAGCTGTTTCTGCTCTTCTGAATCTCACAGCGTGCACCACACAAAAGACACGCCTCCAGCCCAGGAGCAGCCGTGCTCCCGTACAGCAGGACACTCGGGGCATCTGGACTAAAACCAAACCACAGAGATGCACAAACATGACCATGACCATGACGACAGAAGCACAGACTGTGTTCCCACATGGATGATGCCCCCACTGTGTAAATCAGATGTTTCTCCTCTGTCCCCCTCTGTTCCCCCTCTGTCCCTCCTCTCTCCCTCCTCTGTCCCTCCTCTGTCCTCTTCTCTCTGTCCCTCTGTCCCTCCTCTGTCTGTCCCTCCTCTGCCCTCCTCTGTCCTCCTCTCTCCCTCCCTCCTCTGTCCTCCTCCTCTGTCCCTCCTCTCTCTCTGTCCCTCCTCTGTCCCTCCTCTCTCTCTCCTCTCTCTGTCCCTCCTCTGTCCCTCCTCTCTCTCTCCCTCCTCTGTTCCCTCCTCTCGCTCTCTCCTCTCTCTGTCCCTCCTCTCTCTCTCTCCCTCCTCTGTCCCTCCTCTCTCTCTCTCCTCCTCTCTCTGTCCCTCCTCTGTCCCTCCTCTCTCTCTCCCTCCTCTGTCCCTCCTCTCTCTCCTTGTCCCCTCTCTCCCTCCTCTCTCCCTCCCTCCTCTGTCCCTCCTCTGTCCCTTCCTCTCTCCCTCCCTCCTCTGTGTCCTCCTCTGTCCCTCCTCTCTCTTCTGTCCTCCTCGTCCCTCCTCTCTCTCTTCCTCTCTCTCGTCCCTCCTCTCTCTCCTCCCTCCCTCCTCTGTCCCTCCTCTCTCTCTCTTCCCTCTCTCTGTCCCTCCTCTGTCCCTCCTCTGTCCCTCCTCTGTTTGGACACGTTTCCTCTGAGTGCGTTAGCCTCACAGCTAGCCTTGCGCTGCATCACACTGTTGGTGATCACATGATGCAGTGGACGAGGGCGTCTGAGGGTGAGGGCGGTCCACATGGCTGGAGGGCGGAGGGCGTCCACATGGCTGAGGGCGCCCACATGGCTGGAGGGCGGTCCACATGGCTGGTGGGGCGGCCACATGGCTGGAGGGCGGTCCACATGTCTGGAGGCGGTCCACATGGCTGGAGGGCGGTCCACATGGCTGTAGGGCGGTCCACATGGCTGGAGGGCGGTCCACATGGCTGGAGGGCGGTCCACATGGCTGGAGGGCGGTCCTCTGGCAGCAGCAGAACAAAAACATGACCTTTGTAGCATGGGTTAAACCAGTGGTTCTCAAACACCAAAGTGCAGAACCAAGACACCTTTTTGTCTTCGGGGCTGAGATTTGGCAACTTCCTAAACTTTCACGAGATTCTTGAGATTTCACTTTCCAGATGAAGAAGAACCTTCTTGAACAGAAATGACCCCAAAGTAAGGACTAAACCAGAACTCGCTTAGTTTGAAGCCGGGTGTAAACCAAGGTGTTTTTTACTGACTAGAGCCACATGTAAATCTGGACTGACCTTGGACTTGGATCTGTTCTCAGTGCAAGACCGGGACTAAAACCAGGACTAGTTGTCCCGATACTACAACGTAACGATCTGATGAGCTTCATCATCATCGTTTGTGTGTTTTTAGTTTCAATACTCGTTTTAGGATTGATTAGAACCAGATTTTGAATACTTCTGACGACACTATCCTGGACTTGATCTGGATCCCCGCTCACGGAAGAGCTCCACAGTTTGAGAACCGCTGCAGGTCATTCATAATGTTGACGAGCTGCTCGGCGTAAAACTCTGGTTACTTCAGCGCTAAATCAAAGTTTCGACTTGTTCTGTGCATGAAAGTCAGAGTTGGCCCCATTTTACCTTTGGTCGTTCAAGGGAAAAAGCCATTTTTATAAACGACGCACGATGAGAGTTCTGGAAATGGCCTGTATTTTGTTTAATTGTACGTTTGCTGTGTCCATTTCAAATCAAAGCTAGTTCTTCCGACACTGGATCATGAAACTTTGCCTTATTAAACAAATGTTCTGTTATCATAAATGTGCTAATAAAAGATGACATCTGGTGGTAAAAGAGCGAATTACAAGTGTTTTATGAGGTGGATTTGAAAAGAGGATAAGTCTGGAGCGGAGACAAATTAAACTTTCCACATGACTGGCTTTTCTGAACTCCACACAATTTGAAAAAAAGGACTTGTGAAATGTCTGAATTTGTTTTCAATTGTATGACTCTTTATTTCAATATATATTTTCAATTCATTTCCATTTACTTTTGTCACGCATAAGGCCAAAAACAACCTCAGTTTCCTCGACAACAGTGAGAAACAGAATACCCCACGTTTAGTTACAGTGTTCACAGGTCTCCATTAATTTCCTTGGTCATGACCTTCAATCCACATCCTGTGTCCTCAGACACATGTCCCAAGCCCCCCTGTCCTTTAGACCCTCCTTCTGCAGGAGAAACTACCAAACCTCTTTGGGAAAAAAGTAGAAATCTGGAGAAGTTCCACAGTGAAGGAGAGATCCTCCTCCCTCGGGACAGGAGGACGAGAGAGAGACAGAGGAGCTGGACCCACTCAGGAGGAGAACCAGGTCTTCAAGGCTGATGAAGAACCGTTCATCTGGAGCAGAGACCGTTTCTCCAGCAGCTGAGGAGCATCTGGATCCACAGGTCCTCGAGGTGCTGCTCCACTCCCGTCGGGGAAGTGGAAGAAGGAAAAGAGATGAACGGACACAAGTGAAATTAAATATGAAATATAATGACAGTTAAAGTAGTCTTCATCAGAGGAGCTCCAGCTCCAGCTCCATACTGCCCCCAGAGGTGGGAAAGTAGGTTTTATTTCTTTATTTAAGGTCGCCTCGAGGCGCGCGCGTGTGCGTGTACACACATGTATATACAAAAATACACACACATCTACACTCTTGACTGAAGTGTGTGTGTATATATGTATGTGTGTGTATATATGTATATATATATGTGTGTGTGTATATACATGTGTGTGTATATACGTGTGTGTGTATATACGTGTGTGTGTATATACGTGTGTGTGTATATACGTGTGTGTGTATATACGTGTGTGTGTGTATATACGTGTGTGTGTGTGTGTGTGTGTGTGTGTACACATATACACACACATATATATACACATATATATATACACGTACACATATATATATATATACACACATATATATACACATACACATATATATATACATACATACATATACATACACACATATATACATACACACATATATACATACACACACATACAGAAAGAGAATGTTGAACAAATGTTGAATTGGCACACTGAGATCTTTGAATTGTAACATTAACAAAATGATTATAATTGTTTTAATTCTACAGCTAACTTCACTTTCTTGGTCAAACAGAGACATCTAGTGGTTTTACGTAGTACTGCAGTACATAAGTGGTGCTCTCTCTACATCTCGCGAGACTTGAGCTTGTATATATTTGTCTGTCTTCCGCTGTTTGGTCTCTTTCTGATCGGACTGGCGACAAAATGGTGAGTGTCGTGTTCGTGCTTCATCCGCCGTGAATCCGCCACATCGTCCTCGGGAACGCGGTGTTCACGGCTCGGCCCGCGGCAGGCTTTGCTTTCACCTGTTTAACGTGTCGTATTTGATGGCAAATGGGTTTGAAAAGGGCTCAATGGGCGTTTGGTCGCGTTCACGCGCAGAAGCCCAAAATGGCTGCGGCTTTGGAGATGTGTTTTAAATGTATTTGAATAAAACCGCTGGTCTTGTCTGTGTAAACGGCTTTTAGCACGTTTAGTTATGAGGAATTCCCGTAAAGTAGCCGTTAGCCCGCTAATGCTAGTGCTAATGCTAAGACGCGCCGCCACGTGGCCAACACGTGACACAACGCAGTGGTAAAAGACATTTTAGACGTTCCGGAACCGGCTAGAACCGTCTACAGACGGAACCGGCTACAGCAGCTTCTGTCTTTAGGTCTGTGTTTACTGGAGCGTTGACTCATGTTTTCTCTCCTCAGTCCCACCGTAAGTTTTCGGCCCCCCGTCACGGGTCTTTGGGCTTTCTGCCCCGCAAAAGGAGCCGGCGTCACCGCGGAAAGGCCAAGAGCTTCCCCAAAGACGACCCCAGCAAACCCGTGCACCTGACGGCCTTCCTGGGCTACAAGGCCGGCATGACCCACATCGTGAGGGAGGTGGACCGGCCCGGCTCCAGTGAGTGACCTCTTAGCGTGACCTCACCTGACTGAAACAGTTTAATAACTCTTTAGTTCTTGTTCTAGTCTCTTTGAGGTTAAATGTCAAAGGGTCGTTTGAATGATCACAAAAGAATTGTCAATGATTTAAATTCTAATTGATACAATGATCAAAACTAGATTCTCATTTGAGCAGAAACTTGCATCTGGCCCAAATGTGACCTTCTGAATAACTTTGGTCCTAACTCAAAGTATGTTCTGAGGTCTAGAAATGTTTGAAATGTGAAACCACTTGTTCAGTCTTGATAGATTCTTACTGTAGTTTGGCTTGTACACGCGCGGCCCCCTTAATTCTAAACGCGTGTCCGTCCCACCTGGATCCAAATGAAAGTGTCTGCCGTGATGAGCCTCTCGACGGGCGGACAGAACGGGCCCCGGCCCTTGCTGAATGTCGAGCACTGAGCGCAGTCATCTTTTCAAAGGACTTGACTGGGTCTGACGTGGGACCTGACGTCTTGAGACTGAATGGTTTACCCTCGGGTCTTTGTCTTGCAGAGGTGAACAAGAAGGAGGTTGTGGAGGCCGTGACCATCGTGGAGACTCCTCCCATGGTCGTGGTTGGCGTCGTGGGCTACGTGAACACGCCCAGAGGCCTGCGCACCTTCAAGACCATCTTCGCTGAGCACATCAGTGACGAGTGCAAGCGCCGCTTCTACCAGAACTGGTGAGTGTCCCGACTAAAGTGTGTGGAGCAGTTAGTTGCCCAGTGGTTCTGAGCGAGTCTAACGCCGGTGGCCCATGTGGCAGCTCCTCTCTGGCGCCTCCTGAGGCCCTGACGAGCTCCGCGCTCCTCTGGCCGGTGGAAAGTGCTTCTTAGAAACCGAGCCATGAGCGGAAACAGAAGCCAATGACGCCCCTCAGTCCTGGCGGAGGGGGGCGAGCGGCGCTGCACCGTGTCCTTCCTCTGGTCTGAGGCCATGAAGGACCTCTGCCAAACTCTGCTTCTGTCCCGCTCTGGAACAGGTACAAGTCCAAGAAGAAGGCCTTCACCAAATACTGCAAGAAATGGCAGGACGACGATGGCAAGAAGCAGCTGGAGAAGGACTTTTCCGCCATGAAGAAGTACTGCCAGGTGGTCCGCATCATCGCCCACACGCAGGTCAGTTTGGAACGCTCTGAGGTCACTTCAGGCTTTTCTGCTGTGGTCGGTTTGTCTGTGATGAAGACATGGAAATCTGCGTCAGGCATGGCGCCCGAGAACCATGAGGATCATTTCCATGCTGCCTTCCTTCTGAGACCCCCACTGAGCTCTGAATACTGACTCTAAAGGGTGCAGCAGATTACAAAGATGTGTTAGTCAGGCTAAGGTTTAGTTTAGATGTTTGTGCTGCCTGAAAGCTTCTCCATGGAGACTGGAGTGTGAGATCAAGTCACGTGTCAGTTTAAAGCACGAACACCATGATTGAATCTTCTGGTGTGACTGTCCTGGTCCCGTGCAGCGACGCTCTAAAGTCTCCTCTGTGCGTGTTGTAGATGCGTCTGCTGCCGCTGAAGCAGAAGAAGGCTCACCTGATGGAGGTGCAGCTGAACGGAGGCTCTATCGCAGACAAAGTGGACTGGGCCAGAGAGAAACTGGAGCAGGCCATTCCCATCACCAACGTGTTTGTGCAGGACGAGATGATCGACGTCATCGGAGTCACCAAAGGACACGGGTACAAGGGTAAGAGGAACCCTTTTGAGATGCTCTTCTTTGAACCCAGTTTAAGAGACTGAACATCTGCGCTTCACGACTCGCGTGGTTTCTCTGGGAGTTTAGTGTTTCATAAAGCCTCTGGCGACCCCTGGAGTCTAAAGCTGTGTAGTGCTGACCATGCGGTTTGTCTAAAACTCAAACGACACTTCAGGCTCGACGGGTCAAAGGCACTGAAGAATGTAGCGGGCGCGGCATTGGTACGCCGCTTCCACCTGAGCCTCAGCAGAGGCTCCGCCCTTGGCTCATGGTCCTTTCCCGTTTCAGGCGTGACGAGCCGTTGGCACACGAAGAAGCTTCCGCGTAAGACTCATCGCGGTCTGCGTAAAGTGGCGTGCATCGGCGCCTGGCATCCGGCCCGTGTGGCGTTCTCCGTGGCCCGCGCCGGTCAGAAGGGCTACCACCACCGCACTGAGATCAACAAGAAGGTAAGTTCACACGTTTGACCTTCAGCGTCCGGTCTGCCGTGATGAGACTCTCGACGGGCGGACAGAACGGGCTCCGGCCCCTGCTGAATGTCGAGCCCTGAGCGCACTCCCGAAACGATGAATCAAACTGCCTTCATTTCATTTAGGTTTTTATGACTTGAGTAAAGCTCTGAGGAACTGTCCAACCTCTGATCCAGGGTGGGGGGGTGGGGGAACTAAGAATATTTAAATCTCACTTGTCTCTGAGAATTCTCGGCCACGAAGACAATTGTTCAACCTCTGATCCAGGGTGGGGGGGTGGGGGAACTAAGAATATTTAAATCTCACTTGTCTCTGGAAGTTCTGGCAGAGCAATGTTCCACAGACTTCATCTTTCTGAAGAAACGTGTTTTGCTTTTGTTTCAGATCTACAAGATTGGCCAGGGCTACCACCAGAAGGACGGCAAACTGGTGAAGAACAACGCCTCCACAGAGTACGACCTGTCCAACAAGAGCATCAACCCCCTGGTCCGTCCACGCCCTAATGTTTCAGGGGAGGGTCTCAAACTGCTGCCACTCACACTCTGTCTTCTCAGGGTGGGTTTGTTCACTACGGCGACGTGAGGAACGACTTCGTCATGATCAAAGGCTGCGTGGTCGGGACCAAGAAGAGGGTGCTGACTCTGCGTAAGGTAAGAGTGTCTGCGCGTGGTGGGGGGGGTCTCTGCAGGGCGCTGCCCTGCGCACACGCTAAAGGAACACATGGTCAGGGGTTGATCCGTTTGTCACTAAACATTCCGGCGCCACATTCTGGTTAAAGACGTTCTAAAACGGTTGCAGCTTTTAGTTTCGGACCTTCAGACGTGACATGATGGCGCTCTAAACAAAGTCTTCTCTCGGTCAGTCTCTCCTGGTCCAGAGCAGCCGCCGCGCCCTCGAGAAGATCGACCTGAAGTTCATCGATACGACGTCCAAATTTGGTCACGGCCGCTTCCAGACCGTGGAGGAGAAGAAGGCGTTCATGGTGAGTTCTTTACCTAGTTTCCTAACGTTCTGCTTGAAGGACACGATCTTAGACTTAAAATATAAAGCACTGTTCGTAACCTGGTTCAGATTTAGTGTGAACTCTGGTTCCATTCCAGTGCCAAAGTGAACTCCGGTGAGGCAGGGGAGCGAGCGGTGTGTTCATGTGCTCGCTCCCTGTTCACTCTCTGGAAACAACCTGGCGCTCTAGACTGGCGCTCTAGACTGGCGCTCTAGACTGGCGCTCTAGACTGGCGCTCTAGACTGGCGCTCTAGACTGGTGCGTTCGCTCTAGACTCTAACATGTTTCATGTTTCTGCAGGGACCACTGAAGAAGGACCGCATTTCCAAGGACGACACGGCGTGAAGTCCTGTTTCTGTCAAAGTTCAATAAAACAAAATGAAAACCTTCAGTGTCTTTTGTGCGTGAGGATCTCAACCACGTCATGCGTCAAGTCGGTTCTTGAGTCCCAAACACGGGTCCTTTTTTCTAAGTGGACCCTTTTGGCTGTGGGGGGGCCCAAAGGCGGACCGGCCCAAACGTTTTAAAGGAGCAACCGGTCAGAATCAAAGGGTTTTTCATGGTCCAGAGGAACTTGTCTGGTTAAAGGTGCAACTGAAAACACAAAACATGAAATCCAAAGAGCTCAAAACTATTCAAAACTACTTGAGTATAAACTTTACTCTGTACAAAAGAGTAAGTTACCTTCTGCTCTACAGGGAGTGAATGGTTGCAGTTGAAGTGGGAGGGGTTTAGAAGGGTTCATGGGGCCAACTACAGAAGGGGGTGGTCTTGAAAGGCCCATCATTATCGTGACCCTTTAAACTCCGGAGGTCCTTGGGTTCTGTTCTGACCCAGAAGTCTAAAACCTGCCTTGACTCCTGAAGATCTTCATTTGGCCTTAAGTTTACCGGACCCTAAATGACCCCTTACTCGTTCTGAATAATGAACTCTTCTGCAGAAAGCTGTGTGAGGTTGCCAAGCGTCTGAATGGGGGGCTGCGTGAGGGGCTGCGTGAGGAGACTGGCCCAGGTCTGACTTCGTACCGTAAATAAGTCTCAGACTTGTGAAGGAGCTTTTACTTCAGAATATTACAGGTGACTTTATTCAGGAACCCCTTAGAGAGAACCTTCAGGTTTGTTTAGGGTCTTTAACCCTGTCTCTTTGGTCAGCGCTACATGTTACAAGTGGTTTGGATCACGTGAGGCCCGTGAAGAAAGTCCCAGAACAAACAGCCGGATTCAACCTCTGCAGAGGGATGAAGCATGGCGGGTGAAGCATGGCGGGTGAAGCATGGCGGGTGAAGCATGGCGGGTGAAATCTGGAGAAAAGTCTCTCTGCTGACTGGTAGAGGGCGCTTGAGGTCTTTGAGCCCCCAAGCTCCTGTCCATGTTAAAGAGGCCGACACAGTCTCCGACACAGTCTCTTCATTTAAGACCAGGCTTCAAACGTTCCTCTGTGAAATGGCTTATGGTCAGACCAGTTAGGACCAGGAAGAAAGACCTACAGTTTCAGCTCCACTGCCCTAGGACCAACTCTGGGGGCAGTATGGAGCTGGAGCTCCTCCTCTGAAGACTACTTTTACTGTCATTATATATATATTTCCTTCTTCTTCTTCCACTTCCCCTCGGGGACTGGAGCAGGCACATCGAGGGTTCTCCTCCTGAGTGGGTCCAGCTCCTCTGTCTCTCTCTCGTCCTCCTGTCCCGAGGGAGGAGGATCTCTCCTTCACTGTGGAACTTCTCCAGGTTTCTACTTTTCCCCAAAGGAGGTTTGGTAGTTTCTCCTGCAGAAGGAGGGTCTCAGGACAGGGGGGCTTGGGACATGTGTCTGAGGACACGGGATGTGGGACAAGACCAAGTCCTGTGAACACTGTGTATTCTGTTTCTCACTGTTGTCGAGGAAACTGAGGTTGTTTTTGGGCGTGACAAAAATACATTGAATTGAATGAAACAATGTTCAGTTTGTGGTGGGAAATGACTAATGTTAAGACTCTAACGTTACGACTCTAATGTTGAGACTCTAATGTTAAGACTAATTTTAAGACTCTAATCTTAAAACTCTAATGTCAAGACTCTAATCTGAAGACTCTAATGTTAAGACTAATATTAATACTCTAATTTTGAAATTCTAATGTCAAGACTAATGTTAAGACTCTAATGTCAAGACTCTAATTCATTCTCCGAGTCAATGGCACAAGAGTTCAGTTCATTCCAGTGTTCATTTCTCACCAAGATCTCGTGTTGAGAACGTGACCAAAGCCTCATCCCAAAGATCTGGACTCTGACCGGACTCTGACCGGACTCTGACGTGTGAGCCTGAACTCTACTGACCCAAGGACCCCGACCTGACCAACGGCAGCCCCAGATCCCAGTGGTCCGGTGTGTTGTACTCCTGGTCAGTGCCCGCCTGTGTCTGCGTTTGCCCGACTTATGCCAAGGTGTGAACAAAGACCAAAGTGTGTTGGAGCCGTTTGCAAACCAATGATGGAGAGCTTCTTGTGAGCTTTAATGGAGTGTGGAACATCTGAATAAATGGCCTCCTCTCCTTCCAGTGACGTGGCCAGGCCTGGTTTCCTCCTGAGCGCTGATGGTTCTGTGTCTGCAGAACGTCCAGTCCGCTTGGCGCTGCCAGCTCTCGCCTCTGCCGCGCATCAATCACAGAGTTGGCACGCGCTCTGTGTCCCAGCATGCACTCTGGTCCTGCCATCACAGCTGCCACTCTGGCATGGGCGGCACCAGCAGGAGGCCGGTCCATGTTTAGTCCCGACTCTGACACCAGCAGGAGGCCGGACCACGTTTAGTCCCGACTCTGGCACCAGCAGGAGGCCGGACCACGTTTAGTCCTGACTCTGCGCGGCCCGTCTGCGCGGCCCGTCTGCGCGGCCCGTCTGCGCAGCCCGTCTGCGCGGCCCGTCTGCGCGGCCCGTCTGCGTGTTCCTGGAATGTGTTCAATGTGGTGCGTCCTGAACCACTGCCTCTGTGACACCAGAGGGCACTGCTCCTGCAGTGGTGCAGAGATGCTGTAGGTGTCGCTGTCGTTGATCGATCCAAATGTGCCGAGGGTTTGGATTCTTCAGGTCAAAACCAGGTCAAAACCAGGTCTGAACCAGGTGTAAACCAGGACTGAACCAGGTGTAAACCAGGTCTGAACCAGGTCTGAACCAGGACTAAACCAGGTGTGAACCAGGTGTGAACCAGTTCTGAACCAGGTCTGAACCAGGTCTGAACCAGGTCTGAACCAGGTCTGAACCAGGTCTGAACCAGGACTGAACCAGGTCTGAACCAGGTCTGAACCAGGACTGAACCAGGTCTGAAAACCAACTGAACCAGGACTAAACCAGACAAACCAGTCTGAACCAGTCTGAACCAGTCTAAAACCAGGTCTGAACCAGGTCGAACCAGGTCTGCAACCAGGTGTTAAACCAGGACTGAACCAGTTCTAACCATGTCTGAAACCAGGACTGAACCAGGACTAAACCAGGACTAAACCAGGTCTGAACCAGGTCTGAACCAGGTCTGAACCAGGACTGAACCAGACTAAACAGGACTAAACCAAAGGTCTTGAAACCAGGTCTAACCAGGTCTGAAACCAGGTCTGAACCAGGCTAGAACCAGGTACGGTGAGACCAGGGAAGTCTGAAAGGAGGTCTGAACCAGTTGACTCTGAAACAGGTCTGTTTTACGGATGACCAGGTCTGAAATGGTCTGAACAGGTAAAAGTTAACCAGGACTGAACAGGTTACAGTTGAACGGTTACAAGTCTGAACCAGGCTACCAGGAAAACCAGGACGGGCTGAACAGTTGAACCAGGTCTGAACAGGACTGAAAGCAAACAGGTCTGAACAGGCGACCGGTCTACCACTGAAACCCAGGTTGACATGACAGGTTAACCAGTGAAGAGCTGAACCAGTCGACATTTGAACCGAGGTCTGAACCAGGATCAGTGTGAACCAGGTCATTGAACAGGTCTGACGAGCTGACGGACTGAACAGGACTAACGTACAGTCGAAAGGGACTGCAGTGAACCCAGGACTGAAAGCAGGTCTGAACCAGGTTACCTGAGGAAACGCAGGTCTGAACCAGATCTGAACGCAGCGACTAAACCAGGTTGACATGGAACAAGGTCTGAACCCAGATTCTGAAACAGTAACAGACTAGAACAGTTCTGAAAGGACCAGGTTCTAAACCAGGGTTTGGAACCAGGTCTGAACCAGGTGCTAACCAGGACTGAACCAGTTGAACCGACTGAACAGGTTGACTTGAACCAGCGTCTGAACCGTCATGAACCTAGGCTGAACCAGGTCTGACAGTGCAGCTGAAACAGTTGACTGAACCAGTGCATGAACAGGTCTGAACGAGTTGACAGCGACTGAAGCCAGGATGAACCAGGTTGAAACCAGGGTTCTGAACAGGATGAACAGGACTGAAGTGAACCAGGTCTAAAGACGAACCAGGCTTGAACAGGTGAACCAGGACTACTGAACAGGCTGAACCAGGTCTGAACCAGGACTGAACCAGGTCTGAACCAGGTCTGAACCAGACTGAACCAGGTCTTTAACCAGTCTAAACAGGCTGAACCAGGTCTGAACCAGGACTGAACCAGGTGTAAACCAGACTGAACCAGGTGTAAACCAGGTCTTGACCAGGTCTGAACCAGGTCTGAACCAGCTGAACAGGTCTGAACCAGGTCTTGAACCAGGACTGAACCAGGTTGAACAGGTCTGAACCAGGTCTGAACCAGGTCTGAACAGCTGAACAGGTCGACAGGTTAACCAGGTCTGAAACCAGGACTAAAACAGTTGAACCAGGACTAAACCAGGACTAAACAGGATAAACCGGATGAACAGTCTGACCAGGTCTGAACCAAGTCTGAACAGGTCTGAACAGGTCTGAACCAGGTCTGAACCAGGTCTGAACAGGTGTAAACCAGGTGTGTAACCAGGTCTGAACCAGGTCTTGAACAGGACTGAAACAGGACTGAACCAGGTCTGAAACAGGTGTAAACCAGGATAACCGGGTTGACCAGGTGTAAACCAGGTCTGAACCAGGACTAAACCGCGGTCTGAACCAGGTCTATATCTCCGTGTAAATCCAGAGCGTCTGCAGAGGTCAGGGGGAGGTCATCGTCGGGTTTGATGGAGGTTATGTAACGCGAGCAGGTGGTCGTGATGTTTGAAGTGGCTCTACCACACGGGGGCGCTGTGTCCCCTCCAGGTCTCGTCCAAACGTGGGACCACGCGCCTGGAGGACACGGATCTTGTCCAAACGTGGGACCAGCGCCTGGAGGACACGGTCTTGTCCAAACGTGGGACCAGCGCCTGGAGGACACGGTCTTGTCCCAGCGCCTGGAGGACACGGTCGTCCAAACGTGGACCAGCGCCTGGAGGACACGGTTCGTCCAAACGTGGGACCAGCGACTGGAGGACACGGTCTTGTCCCAGCGCCTGGAGGACATGGTCTCGTCCAAACGTGGGACCAGCGCTTGGAGGACACGGTCTCGCCAAACGTGGGACCAGCGCCTGGGGGACACGGTCTTGTCCAGCGCCTGGAGGACACGGTCTCGTCCAAACGTTGGGACCAGCGCCTGGAGGACACGGTCTCCGTCCAAACGTGGGACCAGCGCTGGAGGACACGGTCTCGTCCAAACGTAGGACCAGCGCCTGGAGGACACGCGTCTTGTCCAGCGCCTGCGGCACGTCTCCAGCGCTGGAGGACACGGTCTTGTCCAGCGCGGGAGACACCTACGCGCCTGTGGAGGACAGGTCGTTGTCCCAGCGCCTGGAGGACACGGTCTTGTCCGAGCGCCTGGAGGGCAACGGTCTTGTCCCAGCGCCTGGAGGACACGGTCTCGTCCAAACGTAGGACCAGCGCCTGGAGGAACGGTCTTGTCCCAGCGCCTGGAGGACACGGTCTTGTCGAGCGCCTGGAGGACACGGTCTTGTCAGCCTGGGCACGGTCTTGTCCAGCGCTGGAGGCACGGTCTTGTCCAGCGCCTGGAGGACACGGTCTTGTCCCAGCGCCTGGAGGACACGGTCTTCAGCGCTGCCACTTCAGCGTGGCAGGCATGCCAGCGCCTGGAGGACACTGTCTTGTCCCAGCGCCTGGAGGGCACGGTCTTGTCCCAGCGCCTGGGAGGGCACGGTTTGTCCGCAGCGCTGGAGGAACGGCTTGTCCCAGCGCTGGAGGACACGGTCTTGTCCAGCGCCTGGAGGACACGGTCTTGTCCCAGCGCCTGACAGGGACACGGTCTTGTCCAGCGCCTGGAGGACCAGCGGTCTTGTCCCAGCGCCTGGAGGGCACGGTCTTGTCCCAGCGCCAGGAGGAGCACGGTCTTGTCCCAGCGCCTGGAGGACACCGGTCTCAGATTAGATTCAGATTACAAATTGATTTGGCGTTCACTTTCTGGCCGGACGTTTGGAGGTTTCATCTGTTTAAAAAGTGCCTCGTGTTGATGTGATCTGAGTCTTCACTTTGAGGTTCAAATCAGGTCCGCTGCAAGGTCCAATCAGATCTTTGGCCCAAATGCGACCAGATTCAGATGAATTTCATGACAGTGAGAACAGCCCGGACCACTTTCATATGTTCTGAACGAGAGCGACTTCAGTCTGAGAGTACGGCCAGAATTCTAACCAGCGCCTTCAGATTGAAAAATGACTTCTGTATGGCCGCTAAAACGTGTTTTCTTCCGTGCCAATCCTGGATGAGTGTAGACTCGTCTTCTTTTGACATTCCACAGCCCTTTGTTTGATGAGAAAACCAGGTCTGAACCAGGACCTCCAGCATGAGAGCTCCTGCGTACAGCAGCGTCCTCAGGCCGCGCTTGATTATGGTGCATTTTACAGCAGCAGGTTTTAACACGCCGCGGAGGATTTAACGTCTGACAACTCAGCGCTTATTTTTATGATCGTGCTAAAAGCCGAATTTAGCATTTCACTTCCCTGAAAGTTGCCACATCCAGCCATCTTTAATATGGTCGAGATAAAAAGCCTCGTCCTGTCTGCGTAGCGCCCCCTACATTCAGGTCAAAGCATTGTCAAAATACTCACTATGCAGGTGTTTGGGGTCTCTACTGTAATATTGAAGCAGTCGTGGCCTAGCGTCGTATCTTCTGGATATCGAAACGGCGTGGGCTATCGCTCGTATCTCTTGGATATCGAAGCGGTCGTGGCCTATCGCTCGTATCTCTGGATATCGAAGCGGTCGTGGCTATCGCTCGTATCTCTGGATATCGAAGCGGTCGTGGCCTAATCGCTCGTATCTCTGGATATCGAAGCGTCGTGCGCTATCGCTCGTATCTCTGGATATCGAAGCGCGTCGTGGCCTATCGCTCGTATCTCTGGATATCGAAGCGGTCGTGGCCTATCGCTCGTATCATCTGGATATCGAAGCGGTCGTGCCTATCGCTCGTATCTCTGGATATCGAAGCGGTCGTGCCTACGTCGTATCTTCTGGATATCGAACCGGTCGTGGCCTATCGCTCGTATCTCTGGATATCGAAGCGGTCGTGGCCTAGGCCCGTATCTCTGGATATCGAAGCGGTCGTGGCCTATCGCTCGTATCTCTGGATATCGAAGCGTCGTTGGCCTATCGCTCGTATCTCTGGATATCGAAGCGGTCGTGCCTATCGCTCGTATCTCTGGTATATCGAAGCGGTCGTGGCCTATCGCTCGTATCTCTGGATATCGAAGCGGTCGTGCCTATCGCTCGTATCTCTGGGATATCGAAGCGGTCTTGGCCTATCGCTCGTATCTCTGGATATCGAAGCGGTCGTGGCCTATCGCTCGTATCTCTGGATATCGAAGCGGTCGTGGCCTATCGCTCGTATCTCTGGATATCGAAGCGGTCGGGCTATGCTCGTATCTCTGGATATCGAAGCGGTCGTGGGCCTATCGCTCGTATCTCTGGATATCGAAGCGGTCGTGCCTATCGCTCGTATTCTCTGGATATCGAAGCGTCGTGGCCTAATCGCTCGTATCTCTGGATATCGAAGCGGTCGTGGCTATCGCTCGTATCTCTGGATATCGAAGCGGTCGTGGCCTATCGCTCGTATCTCTGAGATATCGAAGCGGTCGTGGCCTATCGATACGTATCTCTGGATATCGAAGCGGTCGTGGCCTATCGCTCGTATCTCTGGATATCGAAGCGGTCGTGGCCTATCGCCGTATCTCTGGATATCGAAGCGGTCGTGGCCTATCGCTCGTATCTCTGGATATCGAAGCGGTCGTGGCCTATCGCTCGTATCTCTGGATATCGAAGCGGTCGTGGCTATCGCTCGTATCTCTGGATATTCGAAGCGGTCATGTGGCGCTATCGCTCGTTCTTCTGGATATCGAGCGCGGTGGCCTATCGCTTCGTATCTTCTGGATATACGAAGCGGTCGTGGCCTATCGCTCGTATCTCTGGATATCGAAAGCGGTCGTGGCTATCGCTCGTACTTGGATATCGAAGCGTCGTGGCCTATCGTCGTATCTCTGGATATCGAGCGGTCGTGGGCCTATCGCTCGGTATCTCTGGATATGAAGCGGTCGTGCCTATCGCTCGTATCTCTGGATATCGAAGCGGTCGTGGCCTATCGCTCGTATCTCTGGATATCGAAGCGGTCGTGGCCTATCGCTCGTATCTCTGATTCAAACGGTCGTGGCCTAGTCGCTCTGTATCTCTGGATATGATAAGCGGTCGGGCTATCGCCTCGTTCTCTGGATATCGAAGCGGTCGTGGCCTACGCTCGTATCTCTGGATTATATCGAAGCGGTCGTTTGCGCAATGAGATCCCTATCGCCTCTGTATCTCTGCATATCGAAAGACGGTCGTGAGCCAGCGGTATCTCTCGATATCGAACGGGTCGTGGCCTACGCTCGTATCTCTGGATATCGAAGCGGTCGTGGCTATCGCTCGTATCTCTGGATATCGAAGCGGTCGTGGCCTATCGCTCGTATCTCTGGATATCGAAGCGGTCGTGGCCTATCGCTCGTATCTCTGGATATCGAAGCGGTCGTGGCCTATCGCTCGTATCTTGGATATCGAGCGCGTCGTGGCCTATCGCTCGTATTCTTCTGCGATATCGAAGCGTCGTGGCCTAGTGCCCGTATCTCTGGATATCGAAGCGGTCGTGGCCTATCGCTCGTATCTCTGGATATCGAAGCGGTCGTGGCCTATCGCTCGTATCTCTGGATATCGAAGCGGTCGGTCGCGTGACACATAATCTTTAAGGATGTAATGAATCGTAACATGGACAGACCTATATATTGTTTTTTAAAAAACAGTAATATTCTGCCTGTTGAGATTTTCTTCCCTCTAATTTTAAGTTCAGTTTGATTTTTGTATAAAGATCTTCCCACCAGAATCCTGTTATAGAAGTGGAATATTATATATCCTCGTCACAGAGAAAAGAAGAGACACGCAGAGAAACGAGGTGATTTGTTCCCCCTAGGGTTGGTATTTTATTCATCAGGACTTGATGCATCCAAGTATAGGATCATTCGGTTTTGGCACCTTTAAAGATTTCATTTTTCAAATCTGAACAACACATTTAAAAATCAAAAACAAAGAAATGACTAAGGCTGTGTGAGTTCTTTCCCTTTCAAAATAAAAGCACATACATATATATTTATAAAGAAATCCAACCAAACCGTTTAAAAAAAGCAGTTTTGTTCAATGTGTTTGGTTTTTTGTCTCTTTCACAAAAGCAATAAAGATCCAAATCAACCAAAGAAATAATCAATAAAAAACTATATTAAAGTTACACATGGAAACATTAATACGTTTGCGTCTTTGCTTTTTTCCCCTTAATAATTATTAACTTAAGTTTCTCAAGAGCAGAGCTGCGGTAAATTTTCTAGCATGCATTAAATTTCTGAAATTGTTGAGTCACTTAACTTCGTAACTATTTCATGTTGTGTTTTTTGATTTTTGGAGATTTGCATCCTCTTCTTTTCCTTCTCTCCTCTGCTCCTTCCTTTTGTGGGTTTTGAAAAGTCGCTGGAAGTCCTTTATTGTCGAAAATGTGCGACTTTTTCTGCACCGTCTTCTGCCAAACGATCCAAAAAGAAAGCGAACGAGGATTGAAGAAAAAGTTGAGAAGGTTTTGATTTTAAAAGAATAAATATTATTTCTACTGCTGCCTGCTTTCCACCGTGGGACAACCTTCAAATCAATACTAAAAGTCATTTCGCTCGTTACCAACAGTTTTTAATTAACTTGAATTTTTTTTTGTTGATTTTTTTGTCATTTTTTGCTTCTGTATCTCTTGATTATTAATAATTTATTTATAAAAGTAATACATATATATAGTACCTTTGTTCGAGATTACAGTTTGGGCAAATTCTTATTGAATACCCAGCTGTAACAATTCACAGTTTTAATGCAAAAAATCAATAATAGTAATCATAATAATTATAATAACAATAAATAATTTGTGGCTATATTCGGAGCTTGAATTAACGCTCCCGCCCAGAAGTCTCGGGCCAACAAAACGCCAAAAGAAAACAGCGCTATATGAAATCATGAAACTCCCGATAACCTTTGACCCTTCAACCCGTAGCCCCTTTGTCCTCACATAATGGGAAAAAAACACCATTATTTGCCGAAGACCTCTTAGCAACGCACTTCTTAGTCCAACGTTCAAAGCTCTCAACAATGGAAAATGGAAAGGTCATGCAGCTGAAACAGAAAACAACAAATGTCTATTTTTATAAACATGAAAATCCAACTGTTGCGTCTTCTCCTATGGCGAGCCCACAGGGGTTTCCTTGCATGGGTGTCTCCTGGGTTTTTGAAAGATTATATAGATATCTCTTTTTGAAATGGGCCCCTGTTGCTTTCATACGGGCGTGGTGCGACGGTTGGCTGTGTTGCTATGGCTGGAGTCTTTGAGATCTTTCTGAATGCAGTTGTGGACTTGCAGGAAGTTGGCGTGGTCCCGTTCAGAGTTGTAGGTGGCCGTGGGCGTGCCGGAGGACTTGAGCGTGTCGCGGGGCAGCGTGTACATGGAGATCTCGGTGGAGGGGAGCGCGCTGAAGCCTTTGAGACCCACAGGAGAGGCGTCCCGCGAGTGAGACGGGTCTGTGGAGCGCGACGAGGACCGGGACCGGCGTCTGCGGCGACACGAGGGTGAAAGAGAATCACATCAGGATGTTGTTTAGAGGTTTGTCGTCTACACTTTAAATAAAGCCAATCCAATATTCTGCATGACTTCTATAGTTTTGGCCTCTAAACACACTCTGCAGTGACGTGCCCTCGTCTGGATTTGTGTTGGAGATAGAACTGCTCTGGGGAATAAACCAAAGTTAGCTTTCACTCTGGGATCTTTAAAGGATCTGGCAACCCACATTGTTGAGTTAATCCTGCTTTCTGATTGGATAATGGACACTAAATGTAAGGATAAAAACATTTGTATCTTTTGTAATCACCAACATAAATTCTATCAGTAAATAAATATTTGATCTGTGAATGTTCACTTAAAGGTGCGTCTTGAAACTATCAAGTTTAAACAATGTTCCTCACTTTCCTTTACACGCATCTTAATTATTCATCACAATGAGTTTATAAGTGTGTTTCACAACATTCAGAGGTTATGCTAACAATAACTAGCATGCTAACTATGCAGCAGCGTTCTGTTGGATAAAAAGGCTTTGTAATTCGATGCAGACAGCACACAGCGGTCTCATTTGGACCTTAGGAGCTGCTGTTACATCTGCACTGGGCCAGAACAAACTCTACTTCAGAACATTTCTGGGAACATGACACATTTGTTGGAGCTGAGGGGGTGTGGCTCAGTGATTAGAGGTAGTTTTACCCCATGAAGAGTAAATGAAGATAAAACGAGCATGTCATTGTGTCTTAGCAGACGCTCTTGTACCTGTAGCGATAGCGGTAGCTGGGGATGCGTGTGATGGCTGAGCCCTGGAGGTAGTCGGCGGCGCGGGCCCCTATCCGGAGCTGCCGGTGCCGGTCGATGAACATGTGCACGGCCAGGACCCCCACCATCTCCGCCATGATGAAGGACAATGCCCCGAAGTAGAAGGACCAGCCATAACTGTAGCTGTTCTTCTTGGAGTCGCTCTTGGAGGGGTCGCCCGCGTTGGCTGATATGTACACGATGATCCCGATGATGTTACTGAGGCCTGCCAAAACAACACCTTTTTACAACAACCTACATTCAGCTCTTAAGTATCGCACTATCACATGGCGTCACCCTCTTTTGGGGTCTTTTTGTATCTCTTGATTATTAATAACTGGGCGACGTGATGATGATCGAGTGTTCATCGTCGAATGTCGCACCGAATCGCCAAAGCACGATCCGAATGGCAATAAACCTTTTCTGATTCTTATGATTTTATTTTGTCTCATTAAAGAAAATAAAAATGGCTTTCAATTGGAAAAACACTAATAATGCAGACACTTAATCAATGCCTTTTACCCTCCAAAAATAGTGACGTTTCTTACTCCTTTTACAGTCGTCTCCATCGAGAAATTATTACTAATTATATATATATATATATATATATATATAACATTAACTTACATTTAGAGACATTAAAAGGCAGCGTAGATGCGCAGAAAAGAGAAACCCAAAAACAGCTGACGACGACCCAAGGGTTTAGCCCTTAGTAACACAGGTCCAGGGGTCACTGCGCCACAGTCGCCCCATGAAACTCAACTCAACAGTCGCCCCTTAAAACGCAACTCGTCGCCCTATGAAACTCAACAGTCGCCCCATAACTGAACCCGGACTGAACCCGGACTGAACCTGGACTGAACCCGGACTGAACCCGGACTGAACCCGGACTGAACCCGGACTGAACCCGGACTGAACCTCGGACTGAACCCGGACTGAACCTGGACTGAACCCGTAACTGCTGAACCCTGCGACTGAACCTGGACTGAACCCGGATGGACTGAACCCGGACTGAACCCGGACTGAACGGACTGAACCCGGACTGAACCTGGACTGAACCCGGACTGAACCTGGACTGAACCCGGACTGAAACCTTGACTGAACCTGGACTAAAGGCTACGTTCAGTCACTGTCCCACACACCACATCCAAACGGGACCAAACGAGGACTCAACCTGGACTAAACCTGAGCCTGGACTAAACTTGAACCAGGACTAAACCAGGACTAAACCAGGACTAAACCAGGACTGAACCAGGACTGAACCAGGACAACTAAACCAGGATTAAACAAGGACTAAACCTGGACTGAACCAGGTCTAAATCAGGATTTAACCGGGTCTGAACCGGGTCTAAACCAGGATTAAACCGTGTCTGAACCGTGTGAACCGGGTCTACACCAGGTCTAAACTGGGTCTAAACCGGGTCTAATCCAGGTCTATACTGGGTCTAAACCGGGTCTAATCCAGGTCTAAACTGGGTCTAAACCGGGTCTAATCCAGGTCTAAACCGGAGCTAAAAGGACATGTGATCACAGCCTAAACGTCCTCGTTTAAAGCTCGTTTCTCGTTGTAAACACGTAAATTAAGGAGTGACAAAATGAGATCGTCCCAGAGGAAAAGCATCTTTTGGACTGAAACGCTGCGAGCTTCACTTTTCTGTCAAACCACCTCATGTGAGAGCTGATGTTCTAAAGGGTTTGTGAGAGCTGTAATGTTCTAAAGGGTTTGTGAGAGCTGATGTTCTAAAGGGTTTGTGAGAGCTGATGCTGTTCTAAAGGGTTTGTGAGAGCTGTTCTACTCTTTTTCGTGTAAAGAGGTTTTGTGAGAGCTGATAGTTTTAAAGTTCTAGTTTGTGAGAGCTGATGTTCTAAAGGGTTTGTGAGAGCTGATGTTCTAAAGGGTTTGTGAGAGCTGATGTTCTAAAGGGTTTGTGAGAGCTGATGTTCTAAAGGGTTTGTGAGAGCTGAATGTTTCTAAAGGTTTGTGAGAGTGATGTTCTAAAGGGTTTGTGAGAGCTGATGTTCTAAAGGGTTTGTGAGAGCTGATGTTCTAAAGGGTTTGTGAGAGCTGATGTTCTAAAGGGTTTGTGAGAGCTGATGTTCTAAAGGGTTTGTGAGAGAGAGCTGATGTTCTAAAGGGTTTGTGAGAGCTGATGTTCTAAAGGGTTTGTGAGAGCTTTATATATACAGGGTGTACTCCGAGAGCTTTATATATCTTGTATATACAGGGTGTACTCCGAGAGCGTTATATATCTTGTATATACAGGGTGTACTCCGAGAGCTTTATATATCTTATTTATACAGGGTGTACTCCGAGAGCTTTATATATACAGGGTGTACTCCGAGAGCTTTATATATACAGGGTGTACTCCGAGAGCTTTATATATACAGGGTGTACTCCGAGAGCTTTATATATACAGGGTGTACTCCGAGAGTTTTATATATCTTGCATATACAGGGTGTACTCCTGCTTCAGGTACTACGACTGTGATTCATTTGTATTCTTCTTTACTCTTCTTATTTGACTGGGATTTTAAGTATTGGAGAAAGAGGAGTATTCATATAAATACTTAGTTACCAGTACTTTTCTGTTTCCTGTGACGAATCAGAAAACCCAGTTAATTTGCATAAAAAGCTTGTGGTCTTCTCTGTGCACTTCTGGTCAGATATTTGGTCAGAGACGCACACAAACAATTCACGTTTTGAGACCTTTTTGGTCGATTAATTGTCTTTAATTTAGTAAGAAAGTCTTCAGTCGACGACAGCCCTAGAAACGGGTTAGTTAGGTTAACATAACTCCATGTCCTCCAGCTTTAGCAACAACCAGGTCCTTCGTGTTTGACCCCAATAATTCAGCTCTGGTCCTGAAGTATGAAGTACCTTCTAATCCTTTGTCGGCACATTTGATAACTTGTTGGTTTAGTTGCACTTGTGAGAGGCAGCGACAGTGAAAGTGGGTATCTGTGTCAGGGACAGCGTATTTTTAGAGAAGATCCCAGTGGGTCCTCGTGAGCCTCGTAACGGGATCAAGATACGAGCAGGAGACCAAGAAGAAGTCAGGAAACTAGAAACCAAACTCCTGCTGCAGCGGACAGTGATGTCAGTGGTAGGGTTAGGGTTCGGGTGTAGTATAGGTAGGGCGTATGTGGTTTAGGGTTCGGGTGTATATAGGCTAGGGCGTATGTGGGTTAGGGTTCGGGGTGTATATAGGCTAGGGCGTATGTGGGTTAGGGTTCGGGTGTATATAGGCTAGGGCGTATGTGGGTTCGGGTGTATATAGCTAGGCTAGGTGTGTAATGTGGGTAGGGTTAGTTCGGGTGTATATAGGCTAGGGCGTATGTGGGTTAGGTTCGGGTGTATATGGGCTAGGGCGTATGTGGGTTAGGTTCGGGTGTATATGGCTAGGGCGTATGTGGTTAGGGTTCGGGTGTATATGGGCCGTATAGGGTTGGGTGGGTATGGGTTTGGGGTATATGGCTAGGGCGTATATGGGGGGTTAAGGCGTATATGGGTTAGGCGTATATGGGCGTATATGGGTAAGGGCGTATATTGGTAGGGTATAGGCTTATGGCGGATATGGGTTAGGGTTATATGGTTAGGCGTATATGGGTTAGGGCGTATAAGGCTTAGGGTGTATATGGGTTATGGCGTATATGGGTTAGGGTGTATATGGGTTATGGCGTATATGGGTTAGGGTATAGTTAGGCTTATATGGGTTAGGGCGTATAAGGCTTAAGGGCGTATATGGTTATGGCGTTATGGGTTAGGGTGTATATGGGTTATGGCGTATATGGGTTAGGGCTTATATGGTTAGGGCGTATATGCTTAGGGTGTATATGGTTATGGCGTATATGGGTTTGGGCGTATATGGGTTATATATGGGTTAGGGGTATATGGGTTAGGGCGTATAAGGCTTAGGGCGTATATGGGTTATGGCGTATATGGGTTAGGGTGTATATGGGTTATGGCGTATATGGGTTAGGGCTTATATGGGTTAGGGCGTATATGGCTTAGGGCGTATATGGGTTAGGGCGTATAAGGCTTAGGGCGTATATGGGTTAGGGCGTATAAGGCTTAGGGCGTATATGGGTTAGGGCGTATAAGGCTTAGGGCGACTTCTGAAACAATTCATTTGCATGTAAAGGAGCTGCTCGTCACACACTGTTCAACAAAGAAAAAGCTCCAGTTTAGGGCTTTTATTATATGGACATGGGTTAGGGTTAGGGTTATAAGACCCACATAAGACATGGAGAATAAAGTGTGAACAGTTATCCAAGAATGCTAACGTTAGCTGCAGGCTAAATGCTATGGCGCAGCTAGTGCCGCTGTATTTTAACATCTACAGAACAATCTGTCCTTTTCTGAGGTAACACCAGGTCATCAACATCATCAAGCCTCAGTTATGACTTGATTTGAATTAGTTGAATGCTTAAAATTGACAAAATTCGCCATGTTGTATTTGAAGAGGAAAAGTTCCTCTTGAATAAACGTAGAGTTTTCCCCCTCGCCAGGCCACACCCCCTGAGGTGACGCTCTGCCAAATATATCCGTGCTTTGTCCTGCCGATTACTTTGATTTAAAATTTAAAATCAGATGATTCTTATTTTCTCAGAATACTTTTTATTTCTACTTAAGTAACGTCTTGGACTTCTACTTTTTATTCTGCTTGAGTCATTTCCTTTTAAGTTTCTGACCCGGAATTTGGAAAAGCAGCAATGTTTCTTTGACCTTTAACGAGGGGCGACGCCCACATTTTTGGTCATTATGGATTGATTGTTGATTTTTGTAATTCTGGGTGCAAAGAAACCAACATTAGGGACAATATCGCTTTTTAAAAAAATGATTGAATCAGACTGTGTAGTTTACTCACCCGCGGAGACAAAGAAGATGCCCGCGCTGAGGATGATGTTGTGGCGTGACTTGTAGAACTCACTGGCAGCTATACAGAGCCCACCCATGAAGAGCAGGATCACACTGAGGATGGGGAAGATACTGGAGGCTCGGACGGCACCTGAACACACAACATAAACACAGCTTCAACGAGACCATCAAGAGAGAGAAAATAGAAGCCATTTCATTCAAAGGTCAGTATTTAAAAGTGAAGACCACCCTGATGGTGCGAGATTTAAAAGAGCCTGGACCGAAAAGGCAAAACTTCAGAAATGTAACAAAAAACAGTTTAAAAATGTTCACAAAGTCTTCAAATCTATTCGAAAAGTGGAAGCTAAAACAGGAGTGATGCTGTCGTCTGCTTAACCAGTGAGAAGTTCTCAAAGAGCCCAACCCTAACCCTAACTAACCCTAACCCTAACCCTAACTCCCCTAACCCTAACCCTAACCCTAACTCCCCTAACCCTAACCCTAACTCCCCTAACCCTAACCCTAACTCCCTAACCCTAACTCCCCTAACTCCCCTAACTCCCCTAACCCTAACCCTAACCCTAACTCCCCTAACTCCCCTAACCCTAACTCCCCTAACTCCCCTAACTCCCTAACTCAACCCTAACCTAACCCTAACCCCCTAACCCTAACCCTAACCCTAACCCTAACTCCCCTAACCCTAACCTAACTCCCCTAAACCCCCTAACTCCTCTAACCCTCACCCCCCCTAACCCTAACTCCCTAACCTAACTCCCCTAACCCTAACTCCCCCTAACTCCCCTAACTCCTAACCCTAACTCCCCTAACCCTAACCCTAACCCTAACCCTAACTCCCCTAACTCCCCTAACCCTAACCCCTAACTCCCCTAACCCTAACTCTAACTCCTAACCCTAACTCCCCTAACCCCCTAACCCTAACTCCCCTAACCCTAACTCCCTAACTCCCCTAACCCTAACTCCCTAACCCTAACCCTAACTCCCCTAAACCCTAACTCCCCTAACCCTAACTCCCCTAACCCTAACTCCCTAACCCTAACCCTAACCCTAACCCTAACCCTAACTCCCTAACCCTAACTCCCCTAACCCTAACTAACCCTAACTCCCCTAACTCCCCTAACTCCCCTAACCCTAACTCCCTAACCCTAACTCTCCTAACCTAACCCTAACTCCCCTAACCCTAACTCCCCTAACCCTAACTCCCCTAACCCTAACTCCCTAACCCCCTAACCCTAACCCTAACTCCCTAACCCTAACTCCCCCTAACCCTAACTCCCCTAACCCTAACTCTCCCTAACCCTAACCCTAATCCCCTAACCCTAACCCTAACTCCCCTAACCCTAACCCTAACTCCCTAACCTAATCCCTAACCCTAACCCTAACTCCCCTAAACCTAACTCCCTCTAACCCTCCCCTAACCCTAACCCTAACCCTAACCCTAACCTAACCCTAACCCTAACCCTAACCCTCCACCCTAACCCTAACCCTAACCCTAACCCCTAACCCTAACCTAACCCTAACCCCCTAACCCTAACCCTAACCCTAACCTAACCCTAACCCTAACTCCCCTAACCCTAACCCTAACCCAACCCTAACCCTAACCTAACCCTAACCCTAACCCTAACCCTAACTCCCCTAACCCTAACTCCCCTAACCCTAAACCCCCTAACCCTAATCCCCCTAACCCTAACTCCCCTAACCCTAACTCCCCTAAACCCTAACTCCCCTAACCCTAACTCCCCTAACCCTAACTCCCCTAACCCTAACTCCCCTAACCCTAACTCCCCTAACCCTAACCCTAACCCTAACTCCCCTAACCCTAACTCCCCTAACCCTAACTCCCCTAACCCTAACCCTAACCCTAACTCCCCTAACCCTAACTCCCCTAACCCTAACTCCCTAACCCTAACCCTAACCCTAACCCTGGCCAGCCACAACAGAGAGCTACTTCTACTGTCGCCATTTCAAAAGTTTGAACAAAATGAAAGTGTGATTCTCGAGGGTCCACATCATGATCGCGCCTCAGTGTGTGACCTGCTTCATCAAAGCACACTTTCCCAATCATTCAAACAGCGAGATAAAAAACACTTTACGTTTAGGTTTAGTTTTTTGCTAAAATAGTCACATTTCTTTTAATTGAGCTAAAAAAACAAACAAAAATGGTCACCTTCCAATCCAAACTGCACATTCCAGTATTAAAACGATGGGGCGGTGGTCGGGCGATATTATGTCTTTAGACGTGTTAGTTAAGGTTTCGGGGTGAAACTAATGTGAAATGTCGGTAAAAGAGTCAGAAAAGTGCAGAACTATCACCTTTTATCACTTTTCACATGTTTATTTGTAATCGGCTCTTTTTGTAGCTTTTTTTTTAAAACTAAAAACGAATAGAAGAACGTATAAAGGATATTGTCTAAATTTCATCGATATAAAATGTATTAAAATAATAACGTGTCTTGTGCTTTATCTCGTCCAAAGCCGCACATTAAAGTCCCATATCTCTGTTCCTAATCAACACCCGGCGTTGTGTGAAAGACTCCATCAACACTAGCTCCAGAGAGAGGCCGCGCTGCCAGGCCGTGTTACCCAGACTTATGTAACCGCGGCTGGGCTTGGCTCCGGCGCCGCTCTCCTCCCCCACGGCCACGCTCACATGTCCCGGCCCTCCTCGAGCGCAGGGGACGACCGGCGATGTGCACAGTCACGTAAAAACAGAAGAACACAGCAGAAACACTGCTCTTTTTCATTTGTCCTCGGTTCACACTTTGCATCAAGTCGAGGTGACGTAACCGCGACCCAGATTTAGATCAATTCAGTGTTTTACGATCTCGAAATAAGAACAAGCTGTTTTTTCTCATTTGTAAAGCCAATCACACTTTATTTCTATTGTGCGTTAAAATATAGTCATATAATAATAGCATTAAATAATATTCAAATATGGCAGTATGTTTGCACAATACAACAAATATTTTTTCTCCCAGATAAATACAATCTGTGAATATTTCTGTTTTACTTTAAGTTCAGATAGATTTGTGGCCCTTGTGTGGATTTTAAAATCTGAATTTTAGGCTTATTCACTTTTTGCATATCTTCAAAACAACCTTCATAATAATGTCTACGTCTCCTTGCCCGCCTCCGGTACCTACGTCTCCTTGCCCGCCTCCGGCGTCTACGTCTCCTTGCCCGCCTCCGGTACCTACGTTTACTTGCCCGCCTTGCCGCTCCGGTACCCTACGTTTCCTTGCCCGCCTCCGGTATCTACGTTTTCCTTGCCGCCTCCGGTATCTACGTCCCGCCTTACTACGTTTCCTTGCCCGCCTCCGGTACTCATACGTTTCCTTGCGCCCGGTAATCTACGTCTTCCTTGCCCGCCTCGCGGTCATCTACGTTCCTTGCCCGCCTCGGTACCTACGTCTCCTTGGCCCGCCTCCAGGGTACTCTACGTCTCCTTGCCCGCCTCCGGCGAGTCTGCGTGGACCTACGTTTTACTCTTGCCCGCTCCGGTACTACGTTCCATTGCCGCCTCCGTATCACGTTCCTTGCCCGCTCCGGTATCTACGTTTACTTGCCCGCCTCCTTGTACCTACGCCTCCGCCTCCGGTATCTACGTCTCCTTGCCCGCCTCCGGTATCTACGTTTACTTGCCGCCTCGGTACCTTACGCCCGCTCCGGTACCTACGTTTACTTGCCCGCCTCCGGTATCTACGTTTCCTTGCCCGCTCCGGTATCTACGTTTCCTTGCCCCGCCTCCGGTACCTACGTTTACTTGCCCGCCTCCGGTACCTACGTTTCCTTGCCCGCCTCCGGTATCTACGTCTCCTTGCCCGCCTCCGGTATCTACGTCTCCTTGCCCGGCTCCGTTCCGTTCTCGCCGTAGTATCGTTATCCCGCCTCCTGCTCGTTCTTGCCGCCGTCAGGCCGTTCGATCTAAGTTTCCGCCCTTGATCTTACCGGCCCGACAGTGGCCGACTAGTCCTCGCCTGTAGTACTCTCTGGTTAGCCCTCAGTTTTTTTTAGTGTAGTAAAAGAGTGTTTTTGGAGCTTCGACGACTCAGACACAAAACTAACTGGATAAAAACTGCTCTGGCCACGCCCCCCTGCCTCTGCTTCGCCTTCTTCGGCTCCTCCTCTGGGACGCCGGGGTTTGTGGGGGGCCGCGTTTCACAAGATTAAATGCTAAACCTTTTCTCAGAGTCGACTCTTCGTCCCGCTCCCAAACCCCAAATGTGCCTCTTTAAACGGAACAGATCCAGTTTTCATGGCATCATCCTCCACACGCCTCAAAGAAGTCATGCAGCGGTCAGCTTCATGAATGAGAACCTCTGCTGCTTATTAACAGGCCCTTTCCCAGCAGATTAAATAAGGCAAAAACAATAGCTTCTTGCGTTGAAGTCTGTTTAGCTGCATAGTGTTGGCAAGAGATTGTGCTCTAAAGTGAGAAAGACTCGGGTGGATGGGTAGAGGAATACAAAAAGAGCTCTTTCCGAAGTGCCATCCAATGACATCACGCAGTGGAATCAAGTGGAGGAGAAGGTTGTTTGAAACAACACAAGGGCCAGAGTTTGTTTTGGGTGAGTCGATCTAGAACCAGTGGGACCAAGGATCCAAATATGTGAGCGTGTTGACATGTGATGACCATGTGATGACCATGTGATGACCATGTGATGACCGTGTGATGACCGTGTGATGACCGTGTGTGATGATGTGATGACCATGTGATGACCATGTGATGACCGTGTGATGTGATGACCGTGTGATGACCGTGTGATGACCGTGTGTGATGACCATGTGATGACCATGTGATGACCATGTGATGACCGTGTGATGACCGTGTGTTGACCATGACCGTTATGACCGATGACCATGTGATGACCGTGATGACCGTGTGTTGACCGTGTGATGACCAATGTGTTGACCATGTGATGACCATGTTATGACCATGTGATGACCGTGTGATGACCGTGTGATGACCGTGTGTTGACCGTGTGATGACCATGTGATGACCATGTTTCGTGTGATGAGTGGATGACGTGGATGATGTGATGACATGGTGATGTACGTGTGGGATGACCGTGTGATGACGTTGTGGATGACCATGTGATGCCATGTGATGACCATGGTGATGACCGTGGACTGACCGTCGTGTTATGTTTGACCATGTATAGGTCGCGTACGTGTGAAATGACCGTGTGATGACCGTGCTGGATACCATGGTGTTGACGCATCGTGATGACATGTTATGACCAATGTGATGACCGTGTGATGACGTGTGATGAACCGGTGTTGACGCGTGTGATGACCCGGTGATGACCATGATACATGTGATGACCTGTAGCTGACCGTGTGTACTGTGAACGTGGAATGACCGTGTAGATGACATGTGAGACATGTGATGAATGTGATGACCGCGTGATGACATTGTTATGACCGTTGGATGACGCGTTCGATGACGTGTGTTGACGGTGAGTTTGACCAATGGTGATGACATGTTATGACCGGTGATGACCGTGTGTGATGCGTGTGATGACCCGTGTGTTGACCGTTCGTGTGACCGTGTGATGACGATGTGAATGATGCCATGTGAATGAACCGTGTGATACCGTCTGACGACCTGTTATGACCTGTGTGATGACATTGTGTGACATGTTATGACCTGTCGATGAGACCTGTGTGATCGACCGTGTGTTGACCGTGAGTTAACATGTGATGACATGTGTATGCGTGTGGATACCGTGTGAATGACCATGTTATGGACGAGTGTAGACATGTTATACCGTGTGATGACCGTGTATGACCGTGGCGTGTTGACCGTGAGTTGACATTTATGGACAAACATGGGTTATGCCGTGTGTTGCGCGGAGTTGACTATGTTATGATGTGTGAATGACTGTGTGATGACCGTGTGATGACCGTGGTGTTGACCAGTGGGATTGACCATAGTTATGACGGTGATGACGTATGTGATGCGTGTGCATGACCGTTGTGTTGACCATGGGTTATGAACTGTGTGATTGATGTGTGATGACCGTGTGATGACCGTGTGTTGACCGTGATTGACATGTGATGAACCATGTTATGACCGTGTGATGACGTTGTGTTGACCATTGATGACCATGTGATGACCATGTGATGACCGTGTGTTGACCATGTTTATGACCGTGTGAGACATGTGATGACCAGATGTGATGACCGTGTGACGACCGATGGACGGACCAATGTTATGACGTGTGATGACCCGTGGTGTTGACCATGTTAATTGACCGTGTGATGGACCGTGTGTTTTGACCGTGGTTGACCAGTGATCACATGTTATTGGACCGTGTGATGACCGTGTGTTGACATGTTATGACGTGTGATGACCGTGTGATGACCGTGTGTTGACATGTTATGACGTGTGTGACCGTGTGTTGACCATGTGTATGACCGTGTGATGAACGGCGTGTGATGAACCGTGGTGTTTGACATGTGATGACCATGTGTATGACCGTGTGATGACCGTGTGAATGACCGTGTGTTGACCGTGAGTGTGACCATGTATGACCATGTTAGTGACGCGTGTGATGACCGTGTGTTGACCATGGTGATGACCATGTGAGTGACCGTGTGATGAGTGTGTGACCATGTGATGACGTGTGTTGACCAGTGTGGAATGACCGTGTGTTGACGTTGTGATGACAGTGTGTTGACCCATGTTGTGTTGACCGTGTGATTGACCGTGTTTGACCATGTGATGACCATGTTGATGACCGTGATGACCAGTGTGTTGACCATGTGATGACGTGTGATGACCATGGTGTTGACGTGTGGACCGTGTGATGAGTAGGTGTTGACCGTGTGTTTGACCGTGTGTTGACTGTGATGACGTAGTGTTGACGTGTGACCTTGATGACCGTGTGATGACCGGTGTGTTGATGACCATGTTGATGACGTGTGATGACCTGTGACTGACCGTGTGTTGACCATGTGATGAACGTGTGATGACCGTGTGTTGACCAGTGATTGAAATGTTATCCGTGTGGTGACCATGTGATGAACCGTGTGTGACCTGTGTGTGCCCGATGTGAGCAGTGTGATGAATAGTGCTGACCGTGTATGACGCGTGATGACCTGTGAAGACCAGTGTGGACCATGTGATGACGATGTGATGACCATGTGATGACCGTGTGTCAGTTGACATGTTTGACAGTGGACCCATTACTGCCGTTGATGACGAGTGATGACGTGTAGCAATGAGCCGCGTGTGTGACTTGATGACGTTGTGTTGACCATGTGATACCTGTTTGGCCAGGGTGTTGATCCATGTGATGACGTGTGTTGACATATATACGTGTGATGACATTGTTGACCTGTGTTGACCATTGATGACCGTGTGATGACGTGTGTTTGTACGTGTTGACCGTGTGATGACCGTGTGTTGACCATGTGATGACCATGTTATGACCGTGTGTTGACCATGTGATGACCGTGTGATGACCATGTGATGACGTGTGATGACCATGTGATGACCGTGTGTTGACCATGTGATGACCGTGTGATGACCGTGTGATGACCGTGTGTTGACCGTGTGATGACCGTGTGATGACCGTGTGAGAGCCAGGACTGAGAAAACGGAGACCCCAGGTTCAATATGAGAGCCAGGACTGAGAAAACGGAGACCCCAGGTTCAATATGAGAGCCAGGACTGAGAAAACGGAGACCCCAGGTTCAATAACAAATATCATGCATTCTTTGTATTGCTATAAGACTTTAAACATGCTCTTTTGTACTTCTGCATCTCATGTTCAGAAAAGAAAGGGTTTAATATGAACTAATGTGGGATTTTAAGCTTTTTCCATGCCAGAAATTGAGTTAGAGCTCCTTCTACTGGCAGCAAAGGGAATTACAAAGGGTAGATAAACAAAGCTAGCTTGCCTCCGACAGAAATGATCAGAGAGCGAGAGAGCCTGGCGATGATTTCTGGACTTAAAAACTGTGCAAAAGATCTCGACGTTTTAGAAATGACATCACAAAACTGGGAAATTTGAAATGGATTGTTTTTTGAGGCTCAAAGGGAGACTAAACAGGATAAAAGAAGCAAGCAAGAATCAAGCTAAAAACAACTCCAGGAATGTTTTTGGCGAGGGAACAATGTCTGAACATGGTTAAAAGAGTTGCATAATATGTTCTCATTAAAGTCAAATCAAAGAAATATCTTCAGAATGATAGAAATCACGGCCCAAATGAGTGGTTGTTGAGGGGGCCGTGTGGTGTGAAGGTGACAGAAGGAGCACTCGGATTGAGATGGAGCAGGGCGAAGGGAGCCTTAAAACCACTGGAGGGTTTTGCATTGTTCCTCTTCATAAAACTATCTCTGCTCAGTTAAACCCATCGCAATGTCAGCGCGGACGAACCCTAGCCCCCCAATCAGAGAAAACATACGAACATGCAAATCGCGTGAGCGTCAGAGAAAACATCAAATAGGAGGTGGTTTCTGTCTAGATCACATGATCTGATGTTGAGGTGAGAATGGAAACCTTAACATTTGTTTTATATTTTAATATTTTTGCAACAGAAGCCCCCGATGAATAGAATTACATCAAGGCCAGTTACGTCGCCCGGATTGGCGTTACCGGGGCCCCACCCTGGAGCCAGGCCTGGGGTGGGTGCTTGACAACGAGCGCCTGGTGGCCGGGCCGGGTGCAACCCAAATGAGTGATGTGGGGCCGTCCTCCCGTGGACCCACCACCTGCAGGAGGATCCGTAAAGGGCTGGTGCAGAGGGATCTGGGCGGCAGTCGATGGCAGGGGCCTCGACGACCGGATCTCTGGACACAGAGACTAACTCTGGGGACGTGGAACGTCACCTCGCTGGGGGGGAAAGAGCCTGAGCTTGTGCGGGAGGTTGAACGGTTCCTCACCTCCACGCACAGTTCGGGCACTGGAACCCATCTTCTCGAGAGGGGCGGGACGCTCCACTTCTCTGGTGTTGCCCGCGGGGAGATGCGGCAGGCTGGTGTGGGTTTGCTTATTGCCCCACAGCTCAGCTCACCGGGAGAGCTTCTCCCAGATCCCGGGGGAGGCTGGGGACATTGAGTCAGAGTGGATCATGTTCTCAACCTCCATGGTCAATGCGGCTGCTCGGAGCTGTGGTCGTCAGGTCTCAGGCCTGTAGCGACGGCAACCCCTGAGCCTGGTGGTGGACACCGGAAGTAAGGGATGCCGTCAGGCAGAAGAAGGAGGCCTACCAGGCCTCTTTGGCTTGTGGGACTCCTGAGGCCGTTGACGGGTATCGGCGGGCCAGGCGTACTGCAGCTTGTGCTGTCACAGAGGCAAAAACCCGGGGCTGCAGGAGTACGGGGTCCCTGTCTGACCGGAGCAGGAGCAGTGTTCGCATTGCCGGCAGTAAGTCAGACCTGTTCCCAGTGCGTGTGGGACTCCGCCAGAGCTGCCCTTTGTCACCGGTTCTGTTCATTATGGACATAACTTCGGAAGGAAGGATAGAGCCTGAGATTGACAGGCGGATCGGACTGTTGTGATGAAGAAGGAGCTGAGTCCAAAGACAAAGCTCTCGATTTACCGGTCAATCTACGTTCCTCCCTCACCTTTGGTCATGAGCTTTGGGTAGTGACCGAAAGGACAAGATCGCGGATACAAGCGGTCGAAATGAGTTTTCCTCCGCAGGGTGGCTGGGCGCTCCCTTAGAGATAAGGTGAGGAGCTCAGTCACACGGGAGGAGATCGGAGTAGAGCCGCTGCTCCTCCAGCTGAGGTGGCTCGGGCATGTGTTCCGGATGCCTCCTGGACGCCTCCCTTGGGAGGTGTTTCGGGCATGTCCCACCGGAGGAGGCCCCGGGGAAGACCCAGGACACGCTGGAGAGAGACTATGTCTCTCTATTTTTATTTTTATTCTTATTTTATACTATAGTAATTTTAAATTGTCCCTTAAATGCCCTTTTTGTTTTGATTGAATATATGTTGTTTTATTATTGCTCAGTGTTTTGTGTTGCACCTTCAGGCCGAGACAAGTTCCTATGTCTGTGAAGTTTGTTCATTGACAATGGCAATAAACCCCTTTCTGATTCTGATTCTGATGTCTCTCGGCTGGCCTGGGAACGCCTCGGGATCCTGCCGGAGGAGTTGGAGGAAGTGTCTGGGGATAAGGAAGTCTGGGAGCCCCTGCTTAGGTCTGCTGCCCCTGCAACTCAGCCCCGGATAAAGCGGAAGAAGATGGATGGATGGATATTTTACAACATACCCGTATTTTCCGCACTATAAGGCGCACTTAAAAACATTTATTTTTTCTCAAAAAATGACAGTGCGCCTTATAACCCAGAGCGCCTTATATATGGATTAAATTCTGGTTGTGCTTACTGATCTCGAACCGATTTTATGTGGTACACTGTGCTCAAAAATCCGTCAAAATGTTTTATCACAACTTTGGTAAACTACAAAGCCGCACCACTTCCAGCATTACGGTTACCGTAGCGAGGAGCGTCGCGGAGTAATACTGTGGCTTCACCATAACATTACAGTGTGTGTATAAGGAATTTGAAGGATTTGTGGACGAGGGAATAACTGAAAAAGTGAGTGTATTATGTTTTATTTTACGTGATATAGTGTTAACTGAACAATTTTGAGTTATTGTGAATACGCAACGTTTAATTTAGCGGTATCTGACTGTTTTTTTTTTTAACGTGTTGGTACTGAGCCATTTTGAGTTACTGTGAATACGCCAACGTTTGATTTAGCGGTATCTGACTGTGTTTTTTTACGTGTTATACTGAGCCATCTTGAGTTACTGTAGCTGTGAATACGCTAACGTTTGATTTAGCGGTATCTGACTGTGTTTTTTTTTACGTGTTGTACCTGAGCCATTTTGAGTTACTGTGTAATAACGCTAACGTTTGATTTAGCAGTATCTGACTGTGTTTTTTACGTGTTATACCTGAGCCATTTTGAGTTGCCGTACTTATGAATACGCTAACGTTTGATTCACCGGTATCTGACTTGTGTTTTTTTACGTGTTATACTGAGCCATTTTGAGTTACTGTGAATATAACGCTAACGTTTGATTTAACGGTAAGTCCTGACTCTGTTTTTTTACGTGTTATACTGAAGCCATTTTGAGTTACTGTGAATTACGCTAACGTTTGATTTAGCGGTATCATGACCGTGTTTTTTTACGTGTTAGTACCTGAGCCATTTTGAGTTGCGTAAACTGTGCATACGCTAACGTTTGATTCTACCGGTATCTGACCGTTTTTTTTTTACGTGTTTACCATGAGCCATTTTGAGTTACTGTGATATGCTAACGTTTGTTTATAGCGTATCAGACTGTGTGTCAGAACTTGTATTTCCATTGAACAAGGTTGGGACGGTTTTGTTTAGCTTTAATGCGCCTTGATCGTCCGGTGCCGCCTTATATATTGGAACAAGTTCAAAAATAAGACATTCATTTGACAGTGCGCCTTACATCCAGAGCGCTTATAGTGCAGACAAATACGGTAAATCTAAAAGTAAAAGCCACTTTCTCTCATTTTAGTTTGATTAAAAGCCGGAGTATGATTTCACACCTGCATGTATGTTTGGGCCCCTGTTTTAGTCCCGCATGCAGTCCTGACTCGGGTCTTCAGTTTTAGTCCCGGTGTCCTGAGCGGGTCCGTGTTTAGTCGGTGTTTTCAGTCCCGTCGACTCAGTTTTAGTCCCTGCAGTCCTGAGTCGGGTCTTCAGTTTTAGTCCCGGTCAGTCCCGGTGCAGTTTTAGTCCGGTGAGTCGTCCTGAGTCGGGTCATCAGTTTTAGTCCCGGTGCAGTCCTGAGTCGGGTCTTCAGTTTTAAGTCCCGAGTCAGTCGGGTCCTGAGTCGGGTCTTCAGTTTTAGTCCCGGTGCAGTCCTGAGTCGGGTCTTCAGTTTTAGTCCCGGAGAGTCCTGAGTCGGTCTTCAGTTTTAGTCCCGGTGCAGTCCTGAGTCGGGTCTTCAGTTTTAGTCCCGGTGCAGTCTGAGTCGGGTCTGCAGTTTTTAGTCAGCGTGCAGTCCTGAGTCGGGTCTTCAGTTTTAGTCCGGTGCAGTCCGTCGGTCTTCGAACGTGCAAGTCTGTCGGTATCGTTTTCGTGAAGTCCTGTCGGTCTCGTGCTCAGTCCTGAGATCGGGTCTTACAGTTTAATCCCGGTGCAGTCCTGAGTCGGGTCTTCAGTTTTAGTCGGGTGCAGTCTGAGTCGGAGTCTCATTTTTAGTCCCGTGCAGTCCCTGAGTCGGGTCTTCAGTTTTATTCCCCGGTGCAGGTCCTGAGTCGGGTCTTAGTTTTAGTCCCGGTGCAGCTCTGAGTCGGGTCTTCAGTTTTAAGTCCGGTGCAGTCCTGAGTTGGGTCTTTCAGTTTTAGTCCGGTGCAGTCCTGACTTCGGGTCTTCAGTTTAGTCCGGTGAGTCAAGTCGGCTAGTTTAAAGGTCAGTTGAGTCGCTATTATCATACGATGTTTGTTAATCCCGGTGCAGTCCTGAGTCGGGTTCAGTTTATTACCCAGGTGCAGTCTGAAGTGGGTCTTCAGGGGTGGTGTCTTCAGTCCTGAGTCGGGTCTTCAGTTTTAGTCCCGGTGCAGTCCTGAGTCGGGTCTTCAGTTTTAATCCCGGTGCAGTCCTGAGTCGGGTCTTCAGTTTTAATCCCGGTACAGTCCTGAGTTGGGTCTTCAGTTTTCAGTCTTAAAAGTTTAAGAAAAGGGTCTTAAAAGTTTAAGTAAAGGGTCTTAAAAGTTTAAGAAAAGGGTCTTAAAAGTTTACTAAATCGATGTTTTCGGAACGTTAAAGAACAAAATGCATTGAAATGTCATGTTCACAATGCCCTAAATATCAGAACCATTAGTTTATGAATAACTCTCTTTTTCAGCCTTAATGTGTGAGTTTATCAAAGTGTGTCACAGATTTAACATTTTAAGACAATTGTAAAGGACATTTATTTCACGTATAATTTCATGTTTATTTGTAACTATTAAAAACACAAGTCATGTATAAATACTAAAAGCTTTACACTTACATATTTACAAAGAATCATTTCTATTTCATTCCTATACTGCACGGAACTGTCCTGTTGTTCTTTTGGAAAGAGTCTGAACTTTGACCTTCAGTTCCTACAAAAAAACCCAAACTGTCGAGGTGTATAACCCTGCAATTTATAACCAATTAGCAGGATTTAAAATGACTACAATATGCATCCCTCTATCGATACATGCCATGCCAAAAAATCTGTCACAGTATATTGCCGTATGTAGAAATCCAACCCCCGAAAAGCTGCTGGACCAGACGGTATCTCCTCCACCACTCTGAGACACTGTGCATGAGAGCTGACCCCCGTCTTCACAGACATTTTTAACACCTTCCTGGGGTCAGGAGGAGGATCGGAGGCAGTGCGTGCGCCTGGGGAAGAATATCTCAAACACTTGGACTATCAGCACAGGATCTCCCTCTACAGGAGGGAGGTGGACCGGCTGGTGTCCTGGTGCTGCGGTAACAACCTGGAGCTCAAAGCCCAGAAGACAGTGGAGATGATCGTGGACTTCAAGAAAGTCACAGCCCCCCAGCCCCCCCTCATCATGACAGACTCCCTCATCACCACCGTGGACAACACCCGCTTCCTCGGCACCACCATCACCCAGGACCTCAAGTGGGAAGCCCTCCATCAGCTCCCTCATCAAGAAGGCCCAGCAGAGGATGTACTTCCTGCAGCAGCTGGAGGAAAGCCAAGCTTCAGTGCAGATGATGGTGCAGTTCTACACGGCCATCAGAGCGCCCTCTGCTGGAGCCACAGCCAGGGACAAACAGAGACTACAGCGCCCTCTGCTGGAGCCACAGCCAGGGACAACCAGAGACTACAGCGCCCTCTGCTGGAGCACAGCCAGGGACAAACAGAGACTACAGCGCCCTCTGCACAAACAGAGACTACAGCGCCCTCTGCTGGAGCCACACGCCAGGGACACGAGACTACAGCGCCCTCTGCTGGTGCCACAGCCAGGGACAAACAGAGACTAACAGCACCCTCTGCACAAACAGAGACTACAGCGCCCTCTGCTGGAGCCACAGCCAGGGACAAACAGAGACTATAGCGCCCTCTGCTGAGAAGGTGATCGGCTGCAGACTTCCATCTCTGCAGGACCTGTACGTCTCCAGGGCTCTGGGACGAGCAGGTCGGATCACAGCTGACCCTTCCCACCCTCTGGCAGGAGGCCACTCCCCTCAGGCAGGAGGCCACTCCCCTCAGGCAGGAGGCCACTCCCCTCAGGCAGGAGGACACTCCTCCCCTCTTGCAGGAGGCCACTCCCCTCAGGCAGGATGCTACGGTCCATCCGGACCAGAACCTGCCACAAGAACACTTTCTTTCCCTCGTTGGACTCATGAACCCTTCCAAACCCTAACCCTGACTATTATTTACTCAACCATTCACCTTCTGCACTACATCTGTACATTTCAATGTACATACTAAGTCTATTTTTTCCCTATTGTAAATTGTAACTGTTTTTCTTGAGTGCATTACTTCTGTTGCACAGAATCACCAAAGCGAGTTCCAGCTTGTGAATATTGTTCACAGACGATGACAATAAACCTTTTCTAATTCTGGTATTAGCCAATAAGATGATACATGAAGCTTAATATTTTAATACATAACCCACCAATCTTGGCTTAATTTGTACAGATATTTTTTTACTTATTTCATCCAAATTTTAACCATCTGAAACCCAAAAGAAATCACAATTTTAAGCTCAAAACCTAAATCAAGAATTACAGTCAAATTGCTCCAACATTCTGTCTGTCGAGTCTTGTGAAGATGCTAAAAGTCAAACAAAGCTAATTAGTATCAGCAACTGTAATGTGCACATCTCCCCAATTACCACCAAACAGACCCTGCACCAGATGTCGTGTCAAAACTTTCCTTCAAGTGAGGCAGGCTCTAAATATAGCAGTACAGAAAGAGCAAACAAACTACTGTGTGTGTTAGATTCCATTAGTGCAAAACATCTATAGTTCCAATATCTATGGTTCCAATATCTATGGTTCCAATATCTATGGTTCCAATATCTATAGTTTCAATATCTATAGTTTCAATATATATAGTTCCAATATCTATGGTTCCAATATCTATAGTTACGATATCTATAGTTCCAATCTCTATGGTTACAATATCTATGGTTACAATCTCTATGGTTACAATATCTATAGTTTCAATATCTATAGTTTCAATATATATAGTTCCAATATCTATGGTTCCAATATCTATAGTTCCAATATCTATAGTTCCAGTCTCTATGGTTACAATATCTATAGTTTCAATATATATAGTTTCAATATCTGTAGTTCCAATATCTATACTCCAATATCTATAGTTTCAATATATATAGTTTCAATATCTATAGTTCCAATATCTATAGTTCCAATATCTATAGTTTCTATATCTATAGTTAGAATATCTATAGTTTCAATATCTATAGTTTCAATATCTATAGTTCCAATATCTATAGTTCCAATATCTATAGTTCCAATATCTATAGTTTCAATATCTATAGTTCCAATATCTATAGTTTCAATATCTATAGTTCCAATATCTATATTTTCGATATCTATAGTTACAATATCTATAGTTTCGATATCTATATTTTCGATATCTATAGTTACAATATCTATAGTTACAATATCTATATTTTCGATATCTATATTTTCGATATCTACAGTTAAAGGACACCTATTATGCATTTATTGTTTCGAATGTGATCTTGAGTATCTTCGCTTTGGCATTTCATGTTTTAGGCTTAAAATAAAATACCACACATGACTTTCAGTCAGGCATTTTCTCATGTGTTTGCCCTCTACTGGGGACAAAGGGAATTATCGTGGAAAATAAACAGAAGCTAGCTTTCCCCCGACATACTAATGCAAGCATCTAGTTGAAACTTAAAGCTAAAAAAAAGGACATTTTGTGTAATATGTGTCCTTTAAAGGTGCACTGCGTAACTTTTTAAGTTTCATTGTTTTGCCTGAAACAGTCCAAATTTAACTTTATTCAGTACCAACAAATACCTTGAAAAACACCTCCAAATATTTAGATTATTTGACCTGCTAACTAAATGTTTCCAGGTCTAAATGAACCAGGACTACGGAGAGACAAGACCACGGGTCTAAACCGGGTTTAAATGAACCAGGACTACGGAGAGACAAGACCACGGGTCTAAACCGGGTTTAAATGAACCAGGACTACGAGAGACAAGACCACGGTCTAAACCGGGGTTAAATGAACCAGGACTACGGGAGGACAAGACCACGGGTCTAAACCGGGTTTAAATGAACCAGGACTACGGAGAGACAAGAACCACGGATCTAAACCATAAAAACGGAAACTCTTTTTTTTGACCAGTTTTTTCCCTTATTTATGACTCCAAAGTCACATGACAGCTGCCCTTAACGACTTAGAAATTGTGCTAAAAGTGTTAACTCTGGGTTAGCTAACCCTAACTAACCCTGTCTCACCTTTTCACTTAAACTAGAAGAAATGTGAAAAACCTGCTGTAACTGTATAAGATTTGCATTAATGGCACTGAGTCATGATCAGCTGATTCAAATGTGCTGAGAATGCGACCTCAGAGTTCATGGAGAACAGACGCGACCTCAGAGTTCAGGAGAACAGACGCGACCTCAGAGTCAGGAGAACAGACGCATCAGATCAGCGAGAACAGACGCGACCTCAGAGTTCAGGAGAACAGACGCGACCTCAGAGTTCAGGAGAACAAAATGGCTGACGCGACCTCAGAGTTCAGGAGAACAGACGCGACTCTCAGAGTTACAGGAGAACAGACGCGACCTTCAGAGTCTCAGATCAGAGCAGAGAACAGACGCGACTCAGAGTTCAGGAGACGACTCAGAGTTCAGGAGAACAGACGCGACCTCAGAGTTCAGGGAGAACAGACGCGACCTCAGAGTCAGCGAGAGAAACAAGACGCGGACCTCAGAGTTCAGGAGAACAGACGCGACCTCAGAGTTCAGGAGAACAAACGCGGACCTCAGAGTTCAGGGAGAACAGAACTCGACGCGACCTCCAGAGTTTCAGGAGAACAGACGCGACCTCAGAGTTCAGTGCTGAGAAACAGAACGCGACCTCAGAGTTCAGGAGAACAGTACCGCGACCTCAGAGTTCAGGAGAACAGACGCGACCTACAGGAGTTCAGAGAGAACAGAACGGCGACTCAAGTTTCAGGAGAACAGACCCGCGGACTCAGAGTTTTCAGGGGAGAACAGAACGCGACTCAGAGTCAGGAGAACAGAGAACAGACGCGACTCAGAGTTCAGGAGAACAAACGCGGGACCTCAAGAGTTCAGGAGAAAGACGGCGACCTCAGAGTTTCAGGAGGAACAGACGCGACCTCAGAGTTCAGGAGAAACAGCGCGACGCTCAGAGTTCAGAGAACAGACGGTTCTGTTATTGTGACATCTGGGAACAAGAATCACATAACACAAATGCTGCACCAGAAAAGTGAAGAGAACTGAAGGGGTTAGGGTCAGGGGTTAGGGTCAGGAGTTATGGGTCAGGGGTTAGGGTTTCAGGGTTGGGGTCAGGGTTTAGGTCATGGGTTAGGCCGGGGTCAGGGTTGGGGTCAAGGGTTGGGTGGGTTAGGGTCAGGGTTAGGTCAGGGTTAGGGTCAGGGTTAGGGTCAGGGTTAGGGTCAGGGTTAGGGTCGGGGTCAGGGTTGGGGTCAGGGTTAGGGTTGTTCAGGGTTAGCGTTAGGGTTAGGGGAGTTAGGGTTAGGGTTAGGGTTGTTCAGGGTTAGGGTTAGGGGAGTAGGGTTAGGGGAGTTAGGAGTTAGGGGAGTTAGGAGTTAGGAGGGATCTTTAATCAAGGCTATTCAATTTAAGGCCCGGGGGCCAGATCAGGCCCGCCAAAAGATCTGATCTGGCCCGTGACCCATCTTCTAAATGTTATCATGATCGATTTTTTTTCTTGTTTTCTGGTTTGGATTCGTACAAGTTTAAACCTGGTTTTCTGGTGTTTCTGGATTAGTCCTTATTTAATCCTGCTTCAGACCTGGGTTGGACGTGGTTTGGACTTGGTTTGATACTGGGTTAGTCCTGGGTTAGTTGTTCAATGATACAGACGACTAAAAATGCCTGGTGTAAGATTCAAGCCCCAAACTGAGTCTGGTCTCTTTGTCTCACAAACGCGCACTATTCTTGACAAATCATATTCCGATGAACTGATTTAACACCGAGTCACAGCCTTCGCCTCGTGATTCCATTACAGTGACATTAACTTTGCATTAAGGACAGATGCTAAACGGCGATTAGCATTTAGCCGCTCGGCCCTAGCGTCTCGGCCCATCACTAGGACGTCCTGATAAAGTTGTAACCCGGTGCAAACGGCTCACAGCGCGCTTGACCCCTTTAGCGTCTGTAGCGACATGAAAGGAAGCTCAGTGTGATTAGCCCAAGGTCGTGGATTTGATTTGGGTCTAGGTCAGGTTTTAGCTCATGTATTCATGGATTCACAGATAGAAGCGTGCTGTGTCGTTAGCACATTAGCATTAGCAGGCGTTTTGATGGACTTTAGTGCACTTTTGAACTGAACATTTGACACCTTTAAACAATGCAGCTGCCAAGCATTTCTAGAAGGTGTCACCTCACTTTCCAGCAAATGAGGTGAAGAACAATAGCTGCTTTGTGGTTGAGATGCAATTTTAGCTTTGAAATGACTGGAGTCTGGTGAAGGTTAAAGAACTTACAAAACACAAAGGAGCTCCTCCTCGATGACCAGGAGAAGAAGGAAGTACCAAAGTAAAAGTACTTAAGACACATTGTTGGTATCTGTGCTGAAGGATGTGTACTTTCTTCTCCACTACATTTTTGAACTGGGCTCAAAAGTACGTTCCATTTGGAGAACATCTGCCCAAAGGTTTAGAGCACATCCAAATACAAACATGAAATTCAGAAGAAAACTTTAGAAGCAAAAACAAACATCAGCTCAGTTCTTTCTCAGCAGCTTTACGTTCAACGCTAAAACTAAATCTGTGTGAAATACAAACTTTTTTTTACTATAAAATTACGACTTCAATAGATTTTTTTTATGTGATACTTTTACTTTTTTTACTTTTTCCACCCCTGGATTACCACCCAATGACATCACAAGGTGTAAAGACTCCTTTTGCATTAGAAAGAGTGATACAGCCTATGGATATTTTAGACGTCAGAAAGATGTTAACCCCGACAAAAAACCAAGTTCTACAATCATATTGGACCTGAGCAGAACGTTTGAATGACGTCATGGGTTAGTCATGGTTAGGGTTAGGGTACTATGGTTGCCATAGTAATAGCACCAGTAAAAAAAGAAACTCAAAGATGGCGTCGCTGACAGATGCCCTTGTGTTTGGGTGCGCTTTGTGTTCTGTTTTTGTGCGTGCCCTGACACCCGTGAAGGGCTAATCAACCCTTTATAACCCTAACCCCGTATAACCCTAACCCGTATAACCCTAACCCCGTATAACCCTAAGGTTGTACAGGGTTAGGGTTGTACAGGGTTAGGGTTATACGGGGTTAGGGTTGTACAGGGTTAGGGTTATACGGGGTTAGGGTTATACGGGGTTAGGATTGTACAGGGTTAGGGTTATACAGGGTTAGGGTTGTACGGGGTTAGGGTTATAAAGGGTTACGGTTATACGGGGTTAGGGTTATAAAGGGTTAGGGTTATACGGGGTTGGGGTTATACGGGGTTAGGGGTGTAAAGGGTTAGGGTTATACAGGGTTAGGGTTATACAGGGTTAGGGGTATAAAGGGTTAGGGTTATACGGGGTTAGGGTAATACGGGGTTAGGGTTATACGGGGTTAGGGTTATACAGGGTTAGGGTTGTACGGGGTTAGGGTTATAAAGGGTTACGGTTATACGGGGTTAGGGTTATAAAGGGTTAGGGTTATACGGGGTTAGGGGTATAAAGGGTTAGAGTTATACGGGGTTACGGTAATACTGGGTTACGTTATAAAGGGTTAGGGTTATAAAGGGTTAGGGTTGTACGGGGTTAGGGTTATACGGGGTTAGGGTTATACAGGGTTAGCCCTTTATAACCGTAACCCTGTACAACCCTAACCCTTGGTCTGGGTTTTCTTTCATTCTAAGAACGAGTGAATCCTCCTCGTTTATTTGCCATGTGATGATTGGCATTGCCGCTTTACCACGGCGGGCTCTGAATCTGGCACCGTGTTCGGGTCCAGATGGAGGAAACCGTGAAAACAGGCTGGACACGGGCCAAACGGGGATCTCCCAGTCTGCGCCGAAATGCCAGTCTGAGTCTGTGCCAGTCTGCGCCGACGCCGCCATACTGAGTCTGTGCCAGTCTGCACCACCACCATACTGAGTCTGTGCCAGTCTGCGCCGACGCCGCCATACTGAGTCTGTGCCAGTCTTGCCACCATCATACTGAGTCCGTGCCAGTCTCGCCACCGTCATACTGAGTCCATGCCGGTCTCGCCACCATCATACTGAGTCCGTGCCAGTCTCGCCACCGTCATACTGAGTCCGTGCCAGTCTCGCCACCGTCATACTGAGTCCATGCCAGTCTCGCCACCGTCATACTGAGTCCATGTCAGTCTCGCCACCATCATACTGAGTCCGTGCCAGTCTCGCCACCGTCATACTGAGTCCATGCCGGTCTCGCCACCGTCATACTGAGTCCATGCCGGTCTCGCCACCATCATACTGAACTGTAGTTTGTCTATTCGGATTCATCAACTTGTGCAAAGTGTCATTTTAGAACAAAAACAGAGCATCGTTAAAGGACTCATATTCCACTACATTAAAGGACTCATATTATACTAATTAAAGGACTCATATTATACTAAATTAAAGGACTCATATTATACTAATTAAAGGACTCATATTATACTAAATTAAAGGACTCATATTATACTAATTAAAGGACTCATATTATACTAATTAAAGGACGCACATTATACTACATTAAAGGACTCATATTCCACTACATTAAACGACTCATATTATACTAATTAAAGGACTCATATTATACTAAATTAAAGGACACATATTATACTAAATTAAAGGCCACATATACTAAATTAAAGGACACATATTATACTAAATTGGCTCTCTCTTTTAAGCCTGTTCTCACATTGTCCCTCATCACAATCACAGCTGGAGCACATTTAACTTCATTCACAGTTTTTAAAAATAATGGTTGGAATGTCCTCTCCCTCCGAGCCTCAAAAACACTCTGTTCTGAATCTCCCCTATAACTGACGTTTTCTCCATCTGTGATGTGGCTCTGAGAATCTTCTGCTGTTTTTAACTCCATAAATCCTCTTCAGACTTGTTCTGAGCATTTCTCGGTCTAATCGCGCACAAAACTACTTCTGCTGAGACCAGGAAGTGAGAAAACAACTTCAAATGTGCTGAAACTGTGTAATTCCCTCTGCAGCCAGTAGACGCTGCCAAACCTAAGTTAGTCCGAGGAGAAACAGCATATTCAGAGAGCCAAATGTAATTTTATTTGTTATAAACAATAACAAACTAAAGGGACTCAAGAGCAGGTTTAAAAGGTAATGTTAATTTGAATCCAAATGTCAAAAAAACAAATTGCCGTTTTTCATAAATATTCGCCATCTAAAGGCCCTCACAGCAAACCTCAACCTCTATTTGGTTGATAGTGTATTTAAAAAGGCTCAACGTATAATAAAAATAGTGAGACTTGTCGACTGTGAAAATGAACGTTAGTTGTCCTGTGTTAGTGTGTTTTCACTTAATAATACTTTATTACTGCAAGCCTGGGCTGCAGTTCAATTGGCATTGTTACACAGATCCTAATGCTTCTAAAGAGTTAAGACAATTTGTTATTAAATCTTCAACAAACAAGGCTATTTTATTCATTATTCAACATTAGTTGCTACATAAATTAGGTTTTCTACAGAAGTGCCTCGCCTCTGCATCCGCCGGCTGTTTTAAACTAAATGTTTTAGTTATATTTCTGACTCAAAAAGATGAGTTCATCTGCCTTGGAATGAGTCCAAATTGTCATAAGGGAAAACAGTAAGTTAACATATTAGTTAATAAAAAAGTTTTACTTAAAGAATATTGTAGAAAAAGATTCAGTTGTAGTCAACTTTAGGAATATTGTATTGACTTTAAGGAATATTGTCAAAGTACTAAAGAACTCTCTGGTTAGAACGATTGGCGCTAGTGATTTCTGCAAAAATGCAGAAAAACAAAATCAATCTAAATGAGCAAGAAACACAAACATCTGAAAAACATTAAAATCTTATAATATTTTGACATGAAGTTTCATTTGTAGATTTACTTACAGTGAGAAGAGAAAAAACACTTTTACTCAAGTAAGAGTTACTACAATAAAAATATGACTCAAGTAAGAGTAAACATATAGTGTCAGAAAGTTACTCCAAGAAGTACAATTTCAAATACCAGTAACGGCCACTGCTCTGTCCACGTTTCTCCTGCAGCTCTAACCTCAGCACCCTTCCATCCTGATGAAGTCATAGATTTATTTAGATGTTTAAAATTCTGTTTATTGCTTTTTCTAAGACTCTGTCTTTTTAGAGGTCATTGTAAGATTTGATTTCTGTTTTGGACTGGAATGATTTTACATGTTAATGAGCTCCCATAGAGGTCCCTGTGCTGCATGTTGGGACACTCTGTTGTAGCGCGTGAGCGAGACAGAACATCCTCTGGAATATTTTAATGTATTGATTGAACAGTAGCGGTTTGGGCTGGTGTCCACGACAACACTTCCACTGGCAACGGACAAACAATACTCACACTGAACTACATTTTTGAACACACAACATAACATCATATTAGAAACAAGTCGGTGTAATTCCTCATTCCTCCAGGAGTGTTCCACATGATATTAGAAATTGTATTTATTTATTGCAAAGACTAAACTAACGCTAATCCAGGGAAAAACAACACAGAAAAAGTTGTTCTAATCTTTGTACATTAATCCTTGTGTTTGAGTCAAGTGACCTATCTGTGGTCACATGTTGCAGACAACACGTGACCTGTCCGCGGTCGCATGTCGCAGACGTCACGTGGCTTGTCTGCGGTCGCATGTCGCAGACGTCACGTGACTTGTCAGCGGTCGCATGTCGCAGACATCACGTGACTTGTCCGCGGTCGCATGTCGCAGACGTCACGTGACTTGTCCGCGGTCACATGTTGCAGACGTCACGTGACTTGTCTGCGGTCTCATGTTACAGAAGTTCTGGGCTTTGGCCCTTTTCTACAGCGGCGAGTCGCTGACACTTAAAAGACAACGATTTGGGACAGTTGGAAATCAGGCTCCTTAAAACTGTCTGCAGTAGGCTAACGTTTATTAGCATAGCCACTAGCATTAGCCGGCTGCTAACAACCTGAAACAGCTCAGCCTCAGTCTGCAGTGATCTCTCTAAGTCCGCTGGTCCCTCCTGACCACAGGAACACATTTGTGGACAAACCGGGTCTTTGGGGACGTGACAGAAGAGAAACAGCCCACAGTGAACATGCAGCTTTTGTCCTCCAGATGGCAGTGTAGAGTGTGTGACGTCACTTCGGACCCACTAATACATTTCATCCTTAAAATAAGCTCTGGAGTTCCTGCACCATGTGACTAACGCTGCGTTCCAGTCGTTCCTCTGAGGTCAGATTTTACGAGCCCTAACTTTTCACTCTCTTTTCACTCTCTTTTCACTCTCTTTTCACTCTCTTTTCACTCTCTTTTCAATCTCAAAGTCCTTCTCGGAAACTCGGACAACATTTCAGAACCTCGAGTTTATCCAAGTCAGACAATCTAACATGTCTGCTCTCCTGCGTTTGGATAAAGTTTAACATTCGACTGGTAAAATATTGATAGTTCTTGTGCGTTTTTTCTCTCTCTACTGCCCCCTGCTGTCTGTGAAGCTGTTCCTGCTGTTGAGCCTCTGCAGTTGAAAAACTCTGTGATGCTAATGTTGCTAACATCAGCACTCAGACAATGCTTTGTAAACTGTTCCTGTAATAACCTTGTTTGTCCCTTTCCTGCTTGCACTTGTTTTCAGTCGTTAATGTTCATAAACTGTAATCCACAATCATAAACTCACAGTTGTTTCAGAATCGATATTTGTTCAAATGCGTTTCTAGTTTCGATATTAGTGTTAATTTCGATTGTCGATACAAGAGCTGCAGTTTTGGAGATGATTCTTTTATCTATCAATCGCAGTTTGGTGCAATTTTGAACCTTTCTCCTGAGTTTGTCTTTAATTGTTACAGTGACAGAAGCGATTCTGAAACTCAACAAACCACCATCTTTTGCCGTTCCTTTTCCAAGTTTTTCACACGCACTTCTTTCTTTCTTTCCCTCTCTTTAACTTTGTGTGTCTCCTTCATCAGCTCCGGGGGGGAAATTTGCATTGGCTCTTAATCAGCTCCAAATGTGCTGATGCAGAGGACAGGGTCATGCTCGTCAGGCAGTGCATTGATTTAATACTACAAACGCCTATTAATCCCCCAACACACGCGCACACACACACACACAAACACACACACGCGCACGCACACACAGTTCTGTAGCATTGTCCTCGCACGTAGCCTCGTTAGCGACAACTTCCTCATCAAATATGGCATCAAAGGTGTGCCGAAAACGCAGTGGAACGGAGCGCGATTGGCACCTGGCCGCGTGGAGATAAGCAACGCGCATAAACAAAGGTAAATTAGCTCCGGTGGTAGCGCAGGGTTTGAGGGGGAATTTACACAACCGCTGACAAAGCCGGTTTTAAAAAGCTCCCGACGACGCGCGCTGAATTTAATGTGACTTTGAATTGATTGGAAATAAACACAGGTCTTTTTCACTTTGGAGTCAGGGTTTGGGTTTGGGTTTGGGTTAGGGTTAGGGTTAGGGTTAGGGTTAGGGTCTGGGTTAGGGTCTGGGTTTGGGTCTGGGTTAGGGTCTGGGTTTGGGTTTGGGTTTAGGTAAGGGTTAGGGTCTGGGTTTGGGTCTGGATTAGGGTCTGGGTTTGGGTTTGGGTTTGGGTTTAGGTAAGGGTAAGGGTTAGGGTTAGGGTTAGGGTTAGGGTTTGGGTCTGGGTTAGGGTTTGTGTTTGTGTTTGTGTTTGTGTTTGGGTTAGGGTTAGGGTTTAGGGTTTGGGTTTTGGGTTTAGGTTAGGGTTAGGGTTAGGGTTTGGGTTTTGGGTTTGGGTTTAGGTTAGGGTTTGGGTTAGGGTTTGGGTTAGGTTTGGGTCTGGGTTAGGGTTAGGGTTAGGGTTAGGGTTAGGGTTTGTGTTTGGGTTTAGGTAAGGGTTTGGGTTAGGGTTTGGGTTAGGGTCTGGGTTTAGGTTTGGGTTTGGGTTTGGGTTAGGGTTAGGGTTAGGGTCTGGGTTAGGGTTTGTGTTTGTGTTTTGGTTTGGGTTTAGGTTAGGGGTTAGGGTTTGGGTGAGGGTTAGGGTTAGGGTTTGGGTTAGGGTTAGGGTCTGGGTTAGGGTTTGTGTTTGGGTTTGGGTTTGTGTTTGGGTTTGGGTCTGGGTTAGGGTCTGGGTTAGGGTTAGGGTTAGGGTTAGGGTTAGGGTTAGGGTTTGTGTTTGGGTTTGTGTTTGGGTTTAGGTAAGGGTTTGGGTTAGGGTCTGGGTTTGGGTTTGGGTTTGGGTTAGGGTCTGGGTTAGGGTTTGTGTTTGTGTTTGTGTTTGGGTTTGTGTTTGGGTTTAGGTTAGGGTTAGGGTTTGGGTGAGGGTGTTGGTTAGCACCTGCGGTGCTAATGGTGCCAGAGGTTTGCATTTCATTGGTCGAGCACTCAAACCATCAATTCTAAAACATTTACTCTTTTCAAATACAATATCAATATAAAATTAAGGATGAAATAGTGAATTCTCTTTTGACATTTTTTCAATGCAATAAAGATCCAGATACTTTTGTATCGTATCGTACTCCATTTATCGCAATACTTTTTGAAGCATGTTGTTTATCATAAAGCTGCTGCTTTTGAAGTTAAAGCTTTTGAAGTGACGTGAATCTGCCGAACAAGTGGTTTGTGTTTGATGGAGTCACAGGAGGACTAAAGAAGGACTAAAGGAGGACTAAACCAGGTCTAAACCAGGTCTAAACCAGGTCTAAACCAGGACTACAGCAGGACTAAAGAACAACTAAACCAGGTCTAAAAGAAGACTAAAGCAGATCTAAAGCAGGACTAAAACGGAACTAAAACAGGACTAAAACAGGACTAAAACAGGACTACAACAGGACTGAAACAGAACTGAATCAGGATTAAAACAGGACTAAACCAAGTCCTGTTTTTTTTTAAAAATGATTTTTATATGCTTTAAAATCATATAAAAGTTTTGTCCAAGAACAGGTTTATTGTAAAAGCTTCTGTTCAGGTGAAAATGAGACCACAAACCCTAACCCTAACCCTTATCAAACAGAACCAGTCAACACCAGGACTCAGCAGCTCCAAACCAGGTCCAAACCAGGTTTAAACCTTGTCTAAACCTGCCTTACGTAACTATATGTGTCTGTGCAGTGGAGAGGAGCCTTTGAGGAGAAAGAAAGATGTGAGAGAGAAAGAGAGAAGATGGTGTGAGCGAAAGAGAGAAAAAAAAGAGACAGAGAGAGAAAGAAGAGATGTATTAAACAAAGAGGAAGAAAGAGGAAAGAGAGAGAGAATGTGTGAGACACGGAGGACAGGATTAAAAAGGAGAGGGAAGCTGAGTGAGAGAGAGAAGAGAGTGAAATATGAGGAGAGTGAGGAGAGAGAGAGGAGAGAGAGGAGACAGAGGCTGAAGCTCTCAAAACCTGCAGTGAGGACCTCTAAGAAGTGGACCAGTGAGGCAGTGGAGGAGCTCCGTGCGTGTTTGGACATTACAGACTGGGAGGTCTTCAGAGCTGCCACAGAGAGTTTGGATGAGGACACGGACACTGTGACGTCATACATTCTGTGAGGACAGCGTCATAGCAACACAAACCAAAGTCACTTTCAACAATGACAAACCCTGGTTCACACCAAAACTGAGGCAGTTAAGGCAGCAGAAGGAGGCAGCGCACAGGGCTGGAGACAGGGGGCGCTACAAAGACGCAAAGTATGGATTTAGCAAAGAGGTTTCTCGAGCGAGATCACAGTACAATACGCGTCTGAAGCAGCAGTTCTCTGACAACAACCCCGCCTCCGTGTGGAGGGGGCTCCGGCTCCTTACCAACCACAAGCCCGAGCCCCCCCTGCTGCAGACAATCGAAAACTGGCTGAGCAACTTAACACCTTCTACTCCAGGTTTGATGTGACCACCCCCTCCCCCACGGTGGCCACCTCCGCCAACCCAAACCTGGTCCCCCCACCTCCCCACCGCCCTCTCAGTTCAGGAACAGGATGTTCACAGGCTATTTCGGAAATCCAACCCCGAAAAGCTGCTGGACCAGACGGCGTCTCTGCCGCTACATTACGACATTGCGCAGGAGAGCAGACCCCCGTCTTCACAGACATGTTTAAACACCTCCCTGGGGTCATGCCACGTCCCAGCCTGCTTCAAGTCTGCCATCATTGTCCCTGTCCCCAAGAAGCCCCGGATCACTGGACTTAATGACTACAGGCCTGTGGCGCTGACGTCTGTAGTCATGAAGTCATTTGAACGCCTGGTCCTGCCCCACCTCAAGTCCTTCACCTCCTCCCTGCTGGACCCCCTGCAGTTCGCCTACAGAGCCAACAGGTCTGTAGACGACACCATCAACCTGGCACTCCACTTCATCCTGCAGCATCTGGACTCCCCGGGAACCTACGCCAGGATCCTGTTTGTGGACTTCAGCTCTGCGTTCAACACCATCCTCCCTGCTCTGCTCCAGGACAAGCTCAACGTGCCTGACTCCACCTGCAGGGGGAGCACTGACTTCCTGACGGATCGGAGGCAGTGCGTGCGGCTGGGGAAGAATGTCTCAGACACTCGGACTATCAGCACCGGAGCTCCTCAGGGCTGTGTACTTTCCCCTCTGCTCTTCTCCCTGTACACAAACTGCTGCACCTCCAGCCACGACTCCGTAAAACTCATCAAGTTTGCGGACGATACCACCCTCATCGGGCTCATCTCGGACGGGGATGAGTCTGTCTACAGGAGGGAGGTGGTCCGGCTGGTGTCCTGGTGCAGCGGTAACAATCTGTAGTTCAAACGCCCAGAAGACAGTGGAGATGATCGTGGACTTCAGGAAAGCCACAGCCCCCCAGCCCCCCCTCATCATGACAGACTCCCCCATCACCACCGTGGACTCCTTCCGCTTCCTGGGCACCACCATCACCCAGGACCTCAAGTGGGAGCCCTCCATCAGCTCCCTCATCAAGAAGGCCCAGCAGAGAGGATGTACTTTCTGCTGCAGCTGAGGAAAGCCAAGCTGCCAGTGCAGATGATGGTGCAGTTCTACACGGCCATCATTGAGTCCATCCTCACCTCCTCCATCACCGTGTGGTACGCTGGAGCCACAGCCAGGGACAACAGAGACTACAGCGCCCTCTGCTGGAGCCACAGCCAGGACACAACAGAGAGACAGCGCATTGTGCGCTCTGCTGAGAAGGTGATCGGCTGCCAGACTTCCATCTCTGCAGGACCTGTACGTCTCCAGGGCTCTGGGACGAGCAGGTCGGATCACAGCTGACCCTTCTCACCCTGGACATGGTCTGTTTGAACCACTCCTCTCAGGCAGGAGCTACGGTCCATCCGGACCAGAACCTCCGCCACAAGAATAGTTTCTTTCCCTCTGCTGTTGGACTCATGAACACTTCAAAACACCTGTCACTTTAACTGCAATATTCAACCACTCACTGTCACTTTCTGCACTACAACTTTAAACATAATTGTAACTCTTGTGTACATAGAAATGCCTATTTTTTATTTTTATTGTATAGTAATTTTAAATTGTTTCTTAATGCATGCCCTTTTTTGATTGAATATTTGTTTTTATTATTGCTCAGTGTTTTATGTTGCACCTTAAGGCCGAGACAAGTTCCTATGTTTTGTGAATTTTGTTCATTGACAATGGCAATAAACTCTTTCTGATTCTGATTCTGATTCTCTCTGAGAGAGAGGAGAGAGAGAGAAGAGAGAGTGAGGAGAGTGAAGAGAGTGAAGAGAGTGAAGAGAGTGAAGAGAGTGAAGAGAGTGAAGAGAGTGAAGAGAGTGAAGAGAGTGAAGAGAGTGAGGAGTGAGGGGAGTGAGGGGAGTGAGGGGAGTGAGGGGAGTGAGGGGAGTGAGGGGAGTGAGGGGAGTGAGGGGAGTGAAGGGAGTGAAGGGAGTGAGGGGAGTGAGGGGAGTGAGGGGAGTGAGGGGAGTGAGGGGAGTGAGGGGAGTGAGGGGAGTGAGGGGAGTGAGGGGAGTGAGGGGAGTGAGGGGAGTGAAGGGAGTGAAGAGAGTGAAGAGAGTGAAGAGAGTGAAGAGAGTGAAGAGAGTGAGGAGAGTGAGGAGAGTGAGGAGAGTGAGGAGAGTGAGGAGAGTGAGGAGAGTGAGGAGAGTGAGGAGAGTGAGGAGAGTGAGGAGAGTGAGAGAGTGAGGAGAGTGAGGAGAGTGAGGAGAGTCACCGGAGCGTCACACACGTGTTGGACATGAAAACACGTCTGATTGGTTTTGAGTCAAGTCCGTCGGTTCTAAAGGGTTCACCATCGACTCTGAATTGTCTGAAGCCAAAACACGGGTCCTTTGCGTTTTAGGCGTGTATTTGAAAGATTACCACTTGACCGCATCCCACCGCTCTGAAAAGGGGCAAAGGCTCATGGTCTTTGGAGTTCCCTTCATTACAGAACAACACGCTTATATCATGACAGGCCATTATTGTAACATCCACTCCCACCACCGCTGTAACATCCGCTCCCACCACCGCCGTAACAGCCGCGCTCCCACCACCGCCGTAACATCCGCTCCCACCACCGCCGTAACATCCGCTCCACCACCGCCGTAACATCGCCCACCACCCGTAACATCCGCCCACCGCCGTAACACCACCGCCGTAACATCCGCTCCCACCACCGCCGTAACATCCGCTCCCACCACCGCCGTAACAGCCGTTCCCACCACCGCCGTAACATCCGCTCCACCACCACCGTAACATCCGCTCCCACCGCCGCCGTAACATCCGCGCCCACCACCGCCGTAACATCCGCTCCCACCACCGCCGTAACAGCCGTTCCCACCACCGCCGTAACATCCGCTCCCACACCACCGCCGTAACATCCGCTCCCACCGCCGCCGTAACATCCGCGCCCACCACCGCCGTAACATCCGCTCCCACCACCCGTAACATCCGCTCCCACCACCGCCGTAACATCCGCTCCCACCACCGCTGTAACATCCGCTCCCACACTGACACGCCGCCCGCGCTGACCCATATGAGAAGCAGGCTAAAATATTTATGGATATGAGTGTCCTAATTGGAGAGCCACAGGGAGCACTGCCGCCTGCTCCACCAATCACAGCGCAGCAGAGGTGAGGCCACGAGAGCCAGGGTCCGAGCGCCGCGAGAAAACTTTATCTGTCGAGCACTTTTTACGGTTAAAACGTGCGCCGGAAACTCCAGTCATTTCTCAAACAAACTGTGGGTTTGAAGGATGAAAAAGAGAAACTACAAACGTACAAAAGTAATCTCATACGAAATTTGACCTTCAGAACGAGAGCAACAATTCTGTTCTATGGGATTTGAAAGAGCCTGAACATGGACGAAGGTCAAGCACGTGAAGGATGAATAAAAGCGTACGTCAAAGACATCATCACAGTTTGAGACACCCTGGATTATTATGAAGACGGTGCTTCTCACATCATGTTCTGCAGCCGGTGCTTCTCACATCATGTTCTGCAGCCGGTGCTTCTCACATCATGTTCTGCAGCCGGTGCTTCTCACATCATGTTCTGCAGCCGGTGCTCCTCACATCATGTTCTGCTGCCGGTGCTCCTCACGGTGCTTCTCACATCATGTTCTGCAGCGGTGCTCCTCACATCATGTTCTGCTGCGCTCATCGGTGCTTCTCACATCATGTTCTGCAGCCGGTGCTCCTCACATCATGTTTCTGCAGCCGGTGCTTCTCACATCATGTTCTGCAGCCGGTGCTCCTCACATCATGTTTGCAGCCGGTGCTCCTCACATCATGTTCTGCTGCCGGTGCTCCTCACCGGTGCTTCTCACATCATGTTTGCAGCTGCTCCCATCATGTTCTGCAGCGGTGCTCTCACATCATGTTCTGCAGCCGGTGCTCCTCACATCATGTTCTGCAGCCGGTGCTTCCTCACATCATGTTCTGCAGCAGGTGCTCCTCACATCATGTTCTGCAGCCGGTGCTCCTCACATCATGTTCTGCAGCCGGTGCTTCTCACATCATGTTCTGCAGCAGGTGCTCCTCACATCATGTTCTGCAGCAGGTGCTCCTCACATCATGTTCTGCAGCCGGTGCTTCTCACATCATGTTCGGCAGCCGGTGCTCCTCACATCATGTTCTGCAGCCGGTGCTCCTCACATCATGTTCTGCAGCCGGTGCTTCTCACATCATGTTACTTCCCTCAAGTTTGTTTCAGCTCGAGACGGTTCTTTGGTTTGAACTGTTATTTATATTATGAGGTCTTCATCAGACTGATGAAGAGCGCCCGAAACGTCACTGTCTCTCACTCTAGTTGTGCGGATCGTGATCCTGCACAACCCGAACCCGAACCCGAACCCGAACCCGAACCCGAACCCGAGTCTTTTTAGTGTCAAGTACACGGGAGCAGCCAAAAAGTATGTGAATTACTATTACTATTACTGCAACTACTACCACTTCTACCGCCACAATGACTACTACTGCAATTCTTTTATTCATTTAAGTATTCTACTACTACTACTACAATTAATACTACTTGTACTATTACTACTACTACAGCTAATACGACTACAATTAATACTACATGTACTTCTACTTCTACTACTACAATTCTTTTATTCATTAAAGTGTTCTACGACTACTACAATTAATACTACTACTATTACTACTTCTACTACTACTATTACTACTTCTACTTCTACTAGTACTAGTACTAGTACTACTGCGTTTGTTTAGCTGTGCATTCGACTGAAAGCGTTTGATTTGCGCTCTTCTCTTTTATTTCTTTATCTGTTTTTGTGATTTAATGTTTTTTTTTTGCGTGAAGCACTTTAAATTGCCTCGTGTTCGAATTGTGCTCTACAAATGCCTAAATCTGGACTAGAACATCCATAACCCATGACACGCGTGGACGCCGCCGCTGTGGTGTATCGGCCTCTGTTTGGGAGTTACGTCCAGGTTGTTTTGGGGCGTTTTGGTCCAACGACGCAGACAGATAATGATGGTTCTGAGCGCTGCGTGGTCATGTGTTCCAGACTCAGGACATCCCGGGACATCCCGGGACATCCCAGGACATCCCGGGGAAAACTGACTACGTTTTTATTAGCAGCCCTAACCCTAACCCTAGCATCTGAGAGCTTTTAAAATAGTATTCAAGCAAAATGTTGTCCATATATGTTTATATATACTAGTGTTGAGTCTAAAATGTGCTTGGAATGGTTGCAACCTCTGCATTAATGTGGTAATGAAAGACTAACGCATGAGTCCAATATGAGTTCCTGGATGTTGGCCGCTTAGCTTTGTCGGGTCTGTCGGGCTGCGGTCGAATTTGTTGGATTTCTCCGCCTCCATCCACATTATGTCTGGGACGGGCGGCCCCCGGTGGAGTCCAGGAATGAGCTCGACCCAGTGATTATGGCAGCTTTGCGGGAGATAACTGATACGATCACAAAGGCAGTAGATGCAGCGCTGGGGGAAATGTGTGATTTTAAAGCTCTGCTTTATCCTGCAATGCTGAGGAGCAACGTGAATGGGAAAATAAAAGGATTCACTACAGCAGAAGAGGCGAAAGAGACCTGGACTGTACTGGAGACATGTGAGTGTTTGCCCAATGTGGGCCAGTGTGGTCCAACTTTGGTTTGTAAAGGCCCAGGTGAAGAAGTTATATCAACCCGACCAGTGGGCCTTTGTTTTTTTAAAGCTAGAAAATGGTTTCCCCTCCACCCTCTGATCTTTTTGGATCAGTCTGTGAGCTCTTTGCATATTTTTTTTGGGATTTTGTTTGTTCCATTGTGTTTGTTCCATTGTGTTTGTTCATTGTGTTCAGGTGTTGCGGTTCTTATGGTTGTGAGTTGTTTGGACCAGAGAGCTGTGTTACAAAAGCAGATTTACAAGCATGATTTCAACATGGTTAATACAATGGCTGTGGCTCTTTATGCCCCAGCGTGTGCTGCCACCTTAACCACTCAACCACCAGGCAGCACTTATGAAAAAAGTTTCACCAATATATCAGGAAGTAAAGAAGAAGAAATCACATTTTCTGGAGACTCAGTTTACCCGCCATGACCGAAGAGCAAAACAAAAAATTTGGTGCTGAATTAACAACTTCTGAAATTCAAAATGCAATCAAAAGAGTAAGAAACACTAAATCTCCAGGAGCGATGGGTTCACCTCAGACTGGTCTAAAGCTCTAATGACACACTTCCTCCATTGCTTTTATCAACCTTTAACTAAAAAAGCTCAGATCCTCAGAGTGTGAAAGAAGCCATCATCTCCTTAAGACCTAAAGAGGGGAAGGACCGACTTGACTGTGCCTCACATAGACCCATCTCAGATCTGAATGTGGACTATCGTTTCTACACCTCAATTCTGTCCAAAAGAATGGACCAAATCCTCCCAAATGTGATCCACAATGATCAGACCGGATTTATGAGCAAACGACAAACACAAGACAACATCAGACCATCTTTACACACAATGAGCCAAATACACACACAACAAAACAAAGTGGAATAAGAAGTCTGGACCTGAGAAGGTTTGGATTCTGTGAGCTGGACTTATTTATTTAAAGTGATGGACATATTTCAAATCGATGATTCATAATAAAAGACATTGAGGCTCTTTACGATGGACCAACATCAGGAATTAAAATGACCGGTCACATGACAGACTCACTGACTTTGGAAAGAGACAGGGCTGTGCTTGGTCCCCTCTGTTGTTTGCTTTGTATTTGGAACCATTGCCCTAACCCTAACCCTAACCCCTAACCCTAACCCTAACCCTAACCCTAACCCTAAATATCAGTGACTGTTGCACAGCAGCACGTTGGCTTTCACACGTCATGTTGCTGCTTTAAATTCCATATCTCCCTCAAAAACTGGACTCATTTTGCAAAAACGTGCACCTCCTCTTTCCAAAAGCGTATTAAGCCTTCCAGATTGCCTCTTAAAACACAAATCCTTCCAAATTCCAAAAACAAGTCCAGGATTTTCTGAGCTGCCAAAAACATTTAAACCAAAACTTCCACGAACGCTCGAGACGGTCAAAGAAAACAGTTACCAAGGGGGCCGGACCGTTACTGTGGAAACCGCTGCGGATGCTACAACTGCACCGGTTGCCCTGGAAACGCAGGCCCTGCCAACAGTTGCCGTGGAAACGCAGTATCCTCCGGGTCCGGCTCCAGGTCTGCTCTGAACCAGTGCAACTTTTTAAAGTTAGATGTAAAAATACAACTCAAACTAACCCTAACCCTAACCCAAACCAAAGTGGACCTCTGGGTTGCATCCTGCTCTAAGCCTTTCATCCTGCTCTAGTCCAGGTTTAGTTTTGGGTTTAGTCCTGGTTCTGGTTTTGACGTGATGTATGTGTCAGATACTAATATTTCAGTTTTTCTTCCACTTCTGGTTTAGTTCTGGTCCAGTCTAGGTTTAGATCTGAGTTCAGTCCTAGTTTAGTCCCACGTTCAGTCCTGGACCATCTGCAGTCCGTCTGTGGGGGTAGGATCTCTGCTTCACTGTGGTTCTCCCCAAGAGGGTCTAAGGATAGGGGGCGCTAGGAGACATTTGCTAAGTTCCTGTGTAGGGTTAGGGTTAGGGTTAGGGTTAGGGTTAGGGTTAGGGTTAACCCCGTGGGTTAATCTGCCTTTCTATTATTGACCAATGACTGTTTGACTGTTTGATTTGACAGCGGGAGCCAGTGTGCCTGCTGTGTGTGGACACACCCAAAGAGGGGGGTCTTTGTGTGACCTAAATATACAGACATTTAAATAAAATATTTAAATGAGCTCATTATGAACTTTCAATCAAAATAATGAAAGTTCAACATTGTGGATTTTTCTGTTCCTAGATTTCAGTCTCAGCCTGAAACTTGACCCCACAATAAAATGGTTGCCCCCCGGTCTGTGGCATGAGGAGCTGTGTTGTGTTGTTTGTGTGTCTCTCGGCGCCTCAGTCCTGCTCGAACACGAGCAGAAATCGATGTGTTTACAGCCACACAGCTGTTCCACTGCAGCTCCCGTTACACAGAGGAGCAACAACACAGGAGCAGGGCCAAGGGTGGGCGCAGACCCCACCACAAGTACTTTAGTCAGGTCAGTACGCCCACTAACCAAGAAGTTCTGGAGTCGGTCAATGACCGATGTTGTGGTCTTGTTTTGCCTCCTGAACGTGATGTTTGGTCCATAGAACGCAGAGGTAGATCCATCACAATTTAAAGAACTATTGCACAGAATAATCTAAAGTCAAGTGCTAAACCCTAACCCTCTAACCCTGAACCCTAACCCCTAACCCTCTAACCTCTAACCCTAACCCTAACCCTCTAACCCTAACCCTAACCCCTCCTAACCCTAACCCTAACCCCTCTAACCCTAACCCTAACCCTCTAACCCTAACCCTAACCCCTCTAACCCTAACCCTAACCCCTCTAACCCTAAACCCTAACCCCTCTAACCCTAACCCTAACCCTCTAACCCTAACCCTTCCCTTCAGCTAAACAGATAAGAACGTTTGAAAAATAGAACTTTACGGACACACAGAATTGTCCGATTTATAAATTTATCTCACTGTGATCGCGACACAGCCTGGAGAACGTACGTGAGAATGTACGTGGAATGCACGTGGAGAACGCACGTGGAAGAACGTGGAGAATGATACGTGGAGAATGTACGTGGAGAATGTACGTGGAGAATGTACGTGGAGTACGTGGAGAATGTACGTGGAAATGCACGTGGAGAACGCACGTGGAGAACGTACGTGGAAGAATGTACGTGGAGGAATGGTAACGTGGATTGAATGTACGTGGAGAATGTATCGTGGAGAATGTAGCGTTGGAAATGCACGTGGAGAAATGCACGTGGAGAACGTACGTGAGAAAAAGTACGTGTGGGAAAGAAAATTTTTTACGTGGAAATGTACGTGGATGAATGAGTGGAGAATGTACGTGGAAATGCACGTGGAGAACTACGTGGAAATGTACGTGGAAATGCACGTGGAGAATGTAGCGTGGAGAATGTACGTGGAGAATGTACGTGGAGAATGTACGTGGAGAATGTACCGTGGAAATGTACGTGGAAATGAGCGTGGAGAATGCCGTGGAAATGTACGTGGTAGAATGTACGTGGGAATGGTACGTGGAGAATGTCGGTGAGTGGAAATGTCGGCACGTGAGAATGCTACGTGAAATGCACGTGGAGAACGTACGTGGGAATGTACGTGGAGAATGTACGTGGATAATGTACGTGGAGAATGTACGTGAGAATGTACGTGGAAATGCACGTGGAGAATGCGTACGTGGAGAATGTACGTGGAGAATGTACGTGGAGAATGTACGTGGAGAATGTATGGAAATGCACGTGGAGAATGTACGTGGAAATGCACGTGGAGAATGTGGAGAATGTACGTGGAGAATGTGGACGTGGAATGTACGTGAGAATGTACGTGGAGAATGTACGTGGAGAATGTACGTGGAGAATGTACGTGGAGAATGTACGTGGAAATGCACGTGGAGAATGTACGTGGAGAATGTACGTGGAGAACGAATGTACGTGGAGAATGTACGTGGAGAATGTACGTGGAAATGCACGTGGAGAATGTACGTGGAGAATGTACGTGGAAATGTACGTGGAGAATGTCGTGGAGAATGTACGTGTGGAAATGCACGTGGAGAATGTACGTGGAGAATGTACGTGGAAATGCACGTGGAGAATGTACGTGGAAAATGTACGTGGAAATGCATGTGGGGAATGTACGTGGAGAATGTACGTGGAGAATGGAGAATGTACGTGAGAATGTATGTGGAAATGCATGTGGGGAATGTACGTGGAGAATGTACGTGGAAATGCACGTGGAGAACGCACGTGCACAAACACAGAAGACGTGGTACTCACGTAAGAAGTACTCTGAAGGGTCCGCCTCGTAGTCCGTCTCCTCAGGGAAGTGGTCTATCTGTTTACACATGCCTTTGAAGTTTCCTGTCGGACACAAAAACAACACTTTTACTCATCGCAATAAAATACGACGATTATTATTATTATACAATCGATTCTTTTATTTCTTTAGACTCAAAATACCTTTTTGACCAAACAAAGGTGAAATAGTTTTAGAGATTTAGAGATTATGAGCATGAATGTCACTGTCTTTGACTGTGTTTTAGAGTGTTGAGGGCAAATGACCATTAACCAATGATCAAAATACAATCGAATATTCATGATTATTCAGATTCATTTTCTGAATCGTCAGGATTTAAGAAACAAAATGAAATGTTTTTTATCTGATTGTTTACTTCACATTAAATTGACTTCATTTAGAAAGTTTAGTTTGAGAAAATAGTAATAATAATAATAATAATAATAATAATAATAATAATAATAATAATAATAATAATAATAATAATAATAATAATAATATATTGACCGAAGTCGATGGAGAATTAATCGTATAATTGATGAAAATGTCCTATTTTTCTCATTCTTTTTGGACATTTGATTCAATAATGCAGCTGTTAGAAAAGCTCGTTTGACATGAGATTTACAGTCTGTATCGTCCGGGCAACGATTACAACAAAACTTTGATTCTATTTTCGTTGCAGTTCTCAAACATGAAGCACCAGTTCTGAGGCCTCTAAAATGTGTGCCCCCGGCCCACTTTAAACCCTCTTCCCCTCCCCTCCCCCTGCGTTTCCCATGATGCCGAGCTGCCAAAACCTTCATCTGAAACACCTGGCGCCATGGCGACCAACACCTGTTTGTGTAATGGGGGCCGGGGAGATGGAGAAGTTAATGAAACGCTAATGTGGTCCGATCAAACGCGCGGGCAGCTGTCTGTTCTCTGTAATGGGCCGCCTCATGACCCACCTCTGAACCGGCCCAGTTAATGAGTCCGACACTGAGGTACAGACACTAGAGGGCGCTGTGGGGAAAGGACAGGGTGGAAGAGCTGCTAAGGCTGAACAAGGACTAAACCAGAATTAAAGCTGGACCAAACCAAGACAAAGTACTAGACTAGGTCGAAACTAGAATCAAACCAGGCCAAAACCAGAACTAAACCAGGCCGAAACCAGAAACAAATCAGGCAAAACCAGAAACAAATCAGGCCAAAACCAGAAACAAATCAAGCCTAAACCAGAACCAAACCAGGCAGAAACCAGAAACAAATCAGGCCAAAACCAGAAACAAATCAAGCCAAAACCAGAACCAAACTATGCCGAAACCAGTACCAAACCAGGCCGAAACCAGGACTAAACCAGGCCAAAACCAGGACTAAATCCGAGCTAAATGAGGACTAAATACAAAATCTAAACTCAGGACTATATCAGTGCTGAATCAAATAAGAAAAAGAGTGAAAAACACTTCACAGAATGACAATGGAACCTTTTTCTTAACAAAATCTTACAATTAAAACATAAAAAGCAAATCTATTCATAATTGCAAAGATTTCGTATTTAGATTCCAAAAGTGATAAATGTTCAAAAACACAACAAGTTTTTCGAACGTATCAAGTGAAAATAAAGATTAAAATTTAGGTTTTTGTTCAAAAATAAAATAAATATGTCTTTCTTTTACAATGAAAGTAAAGAGTAGACAATGAAAAACAGAGACAGTACTAAACAACATAGTTTTCCAATCTGCTCCTGAAGATATTATTTCATTTAATCCAGATTTGCATATAAAACATTTTTATTAAAAATGCATTTTAAAAAAATGTTTCAATTGGATCGATTCGACTCAAATGCTAAAAATAAGAAATCCAAAATCCCTTCATTTTTTTCTGTAACTAATATGTCAACAAAATAAATCAGTGAATTTAAACCGGGTTCTGTCAATTTTTCAGATTTTATGGCAGAATGAAAAACGTTTAAATTGAGCAAATGACAAATTGATATTGTTCAATTTCAGATTTTGTCTTTCATTCACACACGACACGCGTTTGCTGAGGATTGGCTAAAATGTGATTAACTGCACAGCCCTGAGCTAAATACGTTAAGGTTAGGGTTAGCCTGACGTTAGGGTTAGGGTTAGCTGACGTTAGGGTTAGGGTTAGCCTGACGTTAGGGTTAGGGTTTGCCTGACGTTAGGGTTAGGGTTAGCCTGACGTTAGGGTTAGGGTTTTGCCTGACAGGGTTAGGGTTAGCCCTGTTAGGGTTTGCCTGACGTTAGGGTTAGGGTTAGGGTTTGCCTGACGTTAGGGTTAGGGTTAGGGTTAGCCTGACGTTAGGGTTAGGGTTAGGGTTAGCCTGACGTTAGGGTTAGGGTGCGGGTTAGCTGAGGGTTACTGAGTTAGGGTTAGCCTGGTTAGGGTTAGGGTTTGCCTGACGTTAGGGTTAGGGTTTGCCTGACGTTAGGGTTAGCCTGACGTTAGGGTTACCCTGACGTTAGGGTTAGGGTTTGCCTGACGTTAGGGTTAGCTGTTAACGTTAGGGTTAGCCTGGTTAGGGTTAGGGTTTGCCTGACGTTAGGGTTAGCCTACGTTAGGGTTAGGGTTTGCCTGACGTTAGGATTAGGGTTGCCTGACGTTAGGGTTAGGGTTAGCCTGACTTAGGGTTAGGGTTAGGGTTATGGGTTAGGGTTAGGGTTGCCTGACGTTAGGGTTAGGGTTAGCCTGACGTTAGGGTTAGTTAGGGTTAGCCTGACGTTAGGGTTAGCCTGACGTTAGGGTTAGGGTTTGCCTGACGTTAGGGTTAGCCTGACGTTAGGGTTAGCCTGACGTTAGGGTTAGGGTTAGCCTACGTTAGGGTTAGCCTGACGTTAGGGTTAGGGTCAGCCTAATGTTAGGGTTAGGGTTTTAGGGTTAGCCTGACGTTAGGGTTAGGGTTAGCCTGATGTTAGGGTTAGGGTTTGCCTGACGTTAGGGTTTGCCTGACGTTAGGGTTAGCCTGACGTTAGGGTTGCGTTAGGGTTAGCCTGACGTTAGGGTTAGCCTGACGTTAGGGTTAGGGTTAGGGTTAGCCTGATGTTAGGGTTAGGGTTAGCCTGACGTTAGGGTTAGGGTTAGCCTGATGTTAAGGTTAGGGATAGGGTTAGCCTGACAGGGTTAGGGTTAGGGTTAGGGTTTGCCTGACGTTAGGGTTAGGGTTAGGGTTAGCCTGATGTTAGGGTTAGGGTTTTTTTTTGAGCTAGGTTAGGGTTAGCCGGTTAGGGTTAGGGTTAGGGTTGCCTGTTAGGGTTAGGGTTAGGGTTAGGGTTAGCCTGATGTTAAGGTTAGGGTTAGGGTTAGCCTGACGTTAGGGTTAGGGTTTGCCTGACGTTAGGGTTAGGGTTAGGGTTAGGGTTAGGGTTAGCCCTGACGTTAGGGTTAGGTTGCTGACGTTAGGTTAGCCTGACGTTAGGGTTAGGTTAGCCTGACGTTAGGGTTAGGGTTAGGGTTAGCCTGACGTTAGGGTTTAGGGTTTGCCTGCTTAGGGATTAGCCTGATTTAGGGTTAGGGTTAGCCTGACGTTAGGGTTAGGGTTAGGGTTTGCCTGACGTTAGGGTTAGGGTTTGCTGACGTTAGGGTTAGGGTTAGCCTGATCGTTAGGGTTAGGGTTAGGGTTTGCCTGACGTTAGGGTTAGGGTTGCCCTGACGTTAGGGTTAGTTAGTTACCTGACGTTAGGGTTAGTGACGGATTAGAGGTATGTTAGGGTTTGCCTGACGTTAGGGTTAGCTGACGTTAGGGTTAGCCTGACGTTAGGGTTAGGGGTTTTGCCTGACGTTAGGGTTAGCCTGCGTTAGGGTTAGGGTTGCTGACGTTAGGTTAGGGTTAGCCTGACGTTAGGGTTAGGGGTTAGCCTGACGTTAGGGTTTAGCTGACGTTAGGGTTGACGCTGACGTTAGGGTTAGTGGTTAGGTAGGTCCTGACGTTAGGGTTAGGGTTAGCCTGACGTTAGGGATTGGGTGCCTGACGTTGGTTAGGGTTATGCCTGACGTTAGGAGTTAGAGTTACTGACGTTAGGTAGGTTTGCCTGACGTTCAGGGTTAGGTAGAGTAGGGTTAGCCTGACGTTGTAAGCTGACGTTAGGGTAGGGTTAGCCTTGACGTTAGGGTTAGGGTTTGGTGCCTGACGTTAGGGTAGGGTTCCTGAGTTAGGGGTTAGCTGACTGTTAAGGGTTAGGGTTGTCCTACGTGTTAGACATGACGTTAGGGGTAAGCTAGTGTTAGGGTGGTTGTAGCCATAGTAGGGTAGCTGTGGGTTGGTTTACCGTGACGTTAGGTTGCGTTAGTTTTGGTTACCATGACGTTAGGGTCCGTGACGGTGCTACGGGTTAGGGTTGGCCTTTAGTGGGGGTCCTGGTTAGGGTTAGGGTTAGAGGTTAGCTGTGTTAGGGTTAGGGTTAGGGTTAGGGTTAGGGTTAGTGAGTTAGGGTTAAGGTTAGGGTTAGGGTTAGCGAGTTAGGGTTAGGGTTAGGGTTTGTGAGTTAGGGTTAGGGTTAGGGTTAGTGTTTAGGTTAGGGTTTCGAGCCTGACGTTAGGGTTAGGGGTTTAGCTGACGTAGGGTAGGGTTAGGTTAGGGTTTTGCCGTGACATTTAGGGTTAGGTGTTAGCCTATGTTAAGGTAGGTTAGGGTAGGGTTAGTGTTAGGTTTAGAGGGGTTAGGTTTAGGTTAGAAGGGTTAGGTTAGCTGACGAAGGGTTAGGGTAGACCTGAGTTAGGTTAGTTGAGGTAGTTATGGCTAGAGGTTTTAGGTTTAGGTAGGCCTGAGTTAGGTTAGATGGGTTTAGGTAGGGTCTCCAGACATGAGTTTAGGAGTTAGCTGACGTTAGGTTTAGGGTTTGCCTGACGTTAGGTTTAGGTATAGCTGACTAGCGTTAGGGTTAGCATTAGGGTTAGCCTGACTAGGGTTAGGGTTAGCCTGACGTTAGGGTTAGGGTTAGCCTGATAGGTTACCTGACGTTAGGTTAGGGTTAGACACTGACGTTAGGGTTAGGGTTAGCCTGACGTTAGGGTTAGGTTAGGGTTAGGGTTAGCCTGACGTTAGTTAGGGTTAGGACGTTAGGGTAGGGTTAGCCTGACGTTAGGGTTAGGGTTAGCCTGACGTTAGGGTTAGGGTTAGCCTGACGTTAGGGTTAGGGTTGCCTGACGTTAGGGTTAGGGTTAGGGTTAGGGTTAGCCTGACGTTAGGGTTAGGGTTAGCCTGACGTTAGGGTTAGCCTGACGTTCTGATACGCTGCAATGCGATCTGTAACAGCGGAGTGGCCCATTGGGGAAACAGCTTCACTTATTATGCTAAAAGATTTATGTGCCACTTAACCGGGCTCTTTCTCCGCCAAATGTAACCTTTGAATGTTTCATAACCGTATTTTCATTTGTGCAGGACGTGAGAGAGCGAGGGTAAGGTGAGGTGCACGAGACGAAGCGCTTCAGACAACTGATTCTTCAAGAACAGGGCCTAATCCAAGCGAAATGGCAGTTTGAATGGTCGTGTCCAATGGAAAAGGCTGCAAGAAACAAAATACCCCATAAAAAAATAACAAATTATTATTATTGTAGTAGTTTAGCAACGTTTTGGCATTCTCTCAAATGCTAGAAAGGCTGTCCTGTTTTTTTTTTACCTTTGTTTCATTTAGCCACATTTATGGCTAAAATTAAGTATAGGTATGTTCATGGAAATGACTAAAAAACAAATATCAAATTCAAAATTGGGATCGACTAGTATGAGGTTAAAAAAACCCTCTTGATTCACTTTGTGGTCGTATTGTTGTAGTAGTTCATCATTATTAAGCAGTGTTTGAACTTCTTTTTGCAGTGTAGAAGTACAAAGTACAATATAAAAAGTCAAATAATGTCAGATGCGTCCCAATGTCCACACTGTCCTACAGAGGGCACTATTTAGGGCTAACGCCATTTTTTAGTGCCGCCTGAATCTCCAGCAGGGGAAAGACTTGTGCACTCAAAATTTCCCACAATGGGTTAGGGTTTAACCTAACCCTAACCCTAACCCAAAGTAGTGTCCAGCGCTGGTCACTAGCTCGGTCAATTCAGACCATTGTGAAAGTCGGGAAAACCACTCTGGACACAACGCGAGTGACACAGAAGAGCTGCTAAAACAAAGCTCTGACTCGAGAATATGAACAAAACACTTAAATAAACCGTTAGCTTACTAGCGCTAGCCGCTAACCTTAGCTTCAGATCAACACAGGTAAAAGGTGGAATAATCCAGTCCATTTGTTCAATGTGAGATCCATGACGAGTGATTATTAGTCAGTAAAAATGTGTCAGATGGATTTGACCAATATTTAATACAGAAATACATTTTTATCTGCGTTTGTCAGACTTTTTTCCACTTAGACGCCAGAGTCACATGAGCCGCAGCGAGGACAAAGTAGTGTCCAAGTGGCTCTGCGATTGAGTCACTCTAAAGTAGTGCAGGACTGTGGAGTGAACGAGGGTTAGGGGCTGGGGAGGACATTCAGTGTGTTTTTGAATACAAACATATCCAAACATACAATCCACAAATGTTATTGGCTCCACAAACTTCACATAATCATCTCAAGGTGAAAGGTTTTGCATGCAATTTTTTGCAAAATAAAAACAGGTCAAACATCTGCGATCAGACAAATGTTGTAATGTCACACGATCACAAACTGGAGTCTAAAATCTCTCGTGGTTGAAGTCATTTGATTCCAGATTCTTGCACAAAGAGCCTCCACTCTGAATCCCACTAATATTGAACACAGTAATAATATCATCCCACACCACTGTTTCAGATCTGACCATCGCTTCCACATAGGAGGCAGTTTCCATGGCGACTGTGCTATACTCCGCTTTAGCAAAACCGACTTACTATCAGTGTTTGAAGAATTAAAAAAATAAAGTTCATGCCCACAAGCTCCACGAGCCCACACAACACCAGGGACGTGACTTTGGAAACATTTCAGCTTCTCCCCAAACTTCTTTATCGAACGTGTGACCTTTTTTAAGAAACTCAAGGGTGTAAAGTTTTTACACTGACTGTAACTCTTCATGTTAAAGATGCAGTAGATTCAACCTTGGGGGGTTTAGTTTAGGGGGCGACTTTATGTGTCTGTATCCAGTCGCTCCCATTACGCACATAATGTGCAGTGGGTAGGGCATCAAGTGCTCTGAGGGGCATCGAGGGGCACCAGCCTGAACGGGCAGTTTAGACCGTGGGGCACCAGCCTGACCGGGCAGTTTGGGCCGAGGGGCACCAGCCTGACCGGGCAGATTGGACCGTGGGGCACCAGCCCGACCGGGAAGATTGGACCAAGCGGCACCAGCCTGACCGGGCAGTTTGGGCCGAGGGGCACCAGCCTGACCGGGCAGTTTGGACCGAGGGGCACCAGCCTGACCGGGCAGTTTGGGCCGAGGGGCACCAGCCTGGCCGGGCAGATTGGACTGAATGACATAATGGGCTATTTGTGCAGCAGCTGCATGATTCCTTTTACAACTGAACAGGGAGCATACAGTAGACATACTCTGTCTTTAGTTCATTATCAATTTAAAAGTACCTTGGACTCTCTCCATGGCAAGTTGGAGATGCATAAGGGCAGCTACACAAGCTACAGTTTAAACAGACGCAGAGTGATCAGGGGCACAGTGGGAGTGGTTTATTTTAGGAACCACAAGGAGCAAAACAGTCTTCAAATGATTAAAATTGGGTTAGGGCCTCATATTCAATTAGAGAGTATGAAGCAAGACGTGCGATGTGCACAAAGCCAAAGTGGTTCAACTATATTATGATTTGATTTATGAACGGATTAATAGTTTCAGCCTGTAGTGTTTTCTAGAGCCTTGATCTGTTCTGCAGAAGAGCAGGCAAAGGGCTGGAGCAGGGGCGGAGCAGGGACATTTAGGCACTGTGGGGGGCCCTCATAATAAAAGAGTAATGAGTTGCAAAATAAATACAAAAAATTATATGATTTTTGTTGAAAACCTCTTGGTTGAGGGCTCAGACCACACTTGGGATTGCGATGAATGCAATATTAATCAAATTACATAAAAAAAAAACCCTTCAGAAATAGAGACCTTAAATTTGTATTCCAGACAAGCCCCCAAACGGCTTGTAGCGGCCCTGTCCATATGTCACACAGTTGTTGGCATTGAAAATAGTCATTGGTCATTCTTACGTGGGCTGGTCAAAGTTGCATTCAGACACTAGAACAAATGGTTTTAACGCTCACACAAGTCGGGAACTCTTCTCATCAACACTCAGAGCAAACGTCACTACGTTCATGTCTTTACGTCAGTCGTCCATATCATTGGAGCAACAGATTTGTGCAAAACACAATCTTGCTCATTTAAAAAGTACAGTAAAAAGGTACTTCTACTTTCTTTGTTACCATGTTGTCTTATACTAGTTCTAAAATCATTCCAAAACTGTTCAGGAAAGGTCAGATTTCGTCCTGTTTGTGTGATTCACATTTTCAGTATCGATACTTGTTCTAACAAGTATTTAGTTTTGATACTACTTTTAGTGAAGATTTTATGAGAAGAAACATCACAATTACATTTATTCATGCCAAGTCTACAGGCTCATCGTTCTTCACACGCTTCAACATGTCACATGTCAAGCGTTCTATTGTCACACGAACAGCTCGACTTGTTTTTGTGCAATGTAACTTTTTAGAACGGCCTTTTGCGACGCGCTGGGGCAGGTTATAGAGGCGGGTCGCAGTAATGTTTGCGGCCTGTTCTCTGCCGCAGTGGGGTCACTGGCTGATCTACGCTCTAACCTCTGTGTCCGGTTCAGTCTTCAGATCCATAAAGCACCACATTACCCTTCGTCGTGCCCACACCGGAGCTCACAGGACGGGGCAGAAGGCCGAGCTCTGGAGACAGGATTTATGGACCCTTTAAGACTTTAAGGTACCACAAAACCTTTTCATCACGCCGCAAAACTGGACCCTTTTGCTTTTGTGTGTTTGTTTTCTGCGCACAAAAAACACACTTGGACAAAAACACATCTATAAACTAGTCTTAACCAGGATTTAACCAGGATTTAACCAGGATTTAACCAGGATTTAACCAGGATTTAACCAGGATTTAACCAGGATTAACCAGGATTTAACCAGGATTAACAATGATTAACAATGATTAACAATGATTAACCAGGATTTAACCAGGATTTAACCAGGATTTAACCATGTTTTAACCAGGATTAACAAGGATTAACAACGATTAACAATGATTAACCAGGATTAACCAGGATTTAACCAGGATTTAACCAGGATTTAACCAGGATTAACCAGGATTTAACCAGGATTAACAAGGATTAACAATGATTAACCAGGATTAACCAGGATTGAACCAGGTTTGAACCAGGATTAACCAGGATTTAACCAGGATTAACAATGATTTAACCAGGCTTGAAGTAGGATTTAACCAGGATTTAACCAGGATTTAAGAAGGATTAAACCAGAATTAACCAGGATTTAACCAGGACTGAAGCAGGATTTAACCAGGACTGAAGTAGGACTAAACCAGGACTGAAGTAGGACTAAACCAGGAATGAAGCAGGACTTAACCAGGTTCAAACCAGGACTAATACGATTTATAAGGACTTATTTTGGAAAAGTTCTTTAGGACCACAACAAACTACCTGAACTAAATCAGGTCTGAACCGAGACTAAACCATATTTTAACCAGGACTAAACCAAGATGAATGCGAGATTACGCAGTGGATACACATGGGTGTCACGATATACATTTTTGTATCACAATTTATATATTTTATTCTTTGTGATTATTGACATTGACTCACAATATCGAAATAAAATAGCAGAGAGAAAACATAAAACTGAATAATCTTGATTTAGTCACATTTAGACCCCGTTTAGTCACATTTAGACCCAGTTAAGTCTCATTTAGACCCGGTTTAGTCTCATTTAGACCTGGTTTAGTCTCATTTAGACCCCGTTTAGTGTCATTTAGACCTGGTTTAGTCTCATTTAGACCCCGTTTAGTCACATTTAGACCCAGTTAAGTCTCATTTAGACCCGGTTTAGTCTCATTTAGACCTGGTTTAGTCTCATTTAGACCCCGTTTAGTGTCATTTAGACCTGGTTTAGTCTCATTTAGACCGTTTAGTTTTAACCCAGTTAAGTCTCATTTAGACCCGGTTTAGTCTCATTTAGACCTGTTTAGTTTAGTCTCATTTAGACCCGGTTTAGTCTCATTTAGACCCCGTTTAGTGTCATTTAGACCTGGTTTAGTCACATTTAGACCCGGTTTAGTCTCATTTAGACCTGGTTTAGTCACATTTAGACCCTGTTTAGTCACATTTAGACCCTGTTTAGTCACATTTAGACCTGGTTTAGTCTAATTTAGACCTGGTTTAGTCACATTTAGAGACCTGGTTTAGTCTAATTTAGACCTGGTTTAATCACATTTAGACCTGGTTTATCCCTAAATAGACCTGGTTTAGTCTCATTTAGACCTGGTTTAGTCTAATTTAGACCTGGTTTAGTCACATTTAGACCTGGTTTATCCCTAAATAGACCTGGTTTAGTCTCATTTAGACCCGGTTTAGACCGTGTTTGGTTCTGGTGGTGGTCCTTGGGGTGAAAAGTGTGTGAAAACAGTTTTTCAGTTTGTTTGTTCATCTCGTCACACGACCCTCGTTTGTTCATGCAGAAGAACCAAGACAAATGCTGGTTTTCCTCCCTGCTCTCCTTCTTAAAATAGAAAAGCACCTGAGGCTGAGGACGCTGTGCAATTTTCACCAAAAATTCACCCATTAACTGGCACCACAGGTCTCCTTCTGTCCCTAATTCAGACGCCTTCGTCACACATTTAAGATCGAAACTAGACCAACAAAGAGCCAGAGTGGCCACGCTTTATGCAAAATACCACGTTAAAACACGCCATAGTGTTCAAGGCATCCATCACCAGAGGGTTAGGGTTAGGGTTACCCCCTAATCCTAACCCTAACCTCAACATTTACAGCACATTTTTGCCAAAATATCACCAATATCACCTACTCTGACAAGTCATAGGAGCTTGTATCTCAAAAAGCTTCCAACGCTGCCGTTCAAATGTTTTGTGTTTTATGTTTGGTGAATAAATCCATTTGATAAATACCAGAAGAGGCTGAGCCACATGGGTTAGGGTTAGGGTTAGCCGCATGGGTCAGGGTTAGGGTTAGCCTGCATGGGTTAGGGTTAGCCGCATGGGTCAGGGTTAGGGTTAGCCGCATGGGTTAGGGTTAGGGTTAGCCGCATGGTTGGGTTAGGGTTAGCCTGCATGGGTCAGGGTTAGGGTTAGCCTGCATGGGTTAGGTTAGCCGCTGGGTCAGGGTTAGGGTTTAGCCCGCATGGGTTAGGGTTAGGGTTAGCCGCATGGGTTAGGTTAGGGTTAGCCTAGGGTTGGGTTAGGGTTAGGGTTAGGCCTGCAGGGTTAGGGTTAGGGTTAGCCGCATGGGTTAGGGTTAAGGTTAGCCTGCATGGGGTTAGGGTTAGGGTTAGCCGCATGGGTTAGGGTTAGGGTTAGCCTGCATGGGTTAGGGTTAGGTTAGCCGCATGGGTTAGGGTTAGGGTTAGCCTGCATGGGTTAGGGTTAGCCGCATGGGTTAGGTTAGGGTTAGCCGCAGGGTTAGGTTAGGGTTAGCCGCATGGGTTAGGGTTAGCGCTATGGGTTAGGGTTAGCCGCTATGGGTTAGCCGCATGGGTTAGGGTTAGCCTGCATGGGTTAGGGTTAGGGTTAGCCGCATGGGTTAGGGTTAGGGTTAGCCGATGGGTTGGGGTTAGCCGCATGGGTTAGGGTTAGCCGCATGGTAGGGTTAGGGTTAGCCGCATGGGTTAGGGTTAGCCGCATGGGTTAGGGTTAGGGTTAGCCGCATGGGTTAGGGTTAGGGTTAGCCGCATGGGTTAGGGTTAGCCGTATGGGTTAGGGTTAGCCGCATGGGTTAGGGTTAGGGTTAACCCTAACCCTAACCCTAACCCTGCATGGGTTAGGGTTAGAGTTAGCCACACTGATGGAACATTCCAGGCAAAGCAATATGTTTATGGATCAAGCAAGCGTCACTAGAAAGGTTCGGCTCCATGGTACTTTTCTGATGGGTTAGTGTTAGGGTTATTGTCAATGAATAAAAACAAATATTTTATAATACATAAATCAACCAATGATAATAATAATAATAATAATAATAATAATAATAATAATAATAATAATAATAATAATACTACCACTAATAATAATAATATTAGAAAAACAACAACAAACATAAGCGACTCAAGCCAAAGGACACCAACATGTCAATAAGACAAACCATGATGTGCAAAGATCCACAGGGTTTGGGAATGTTCCACAGTATGGCATTAAACTTGGGTTAAGACGTTGGGACAGGTGGATTCGACACTCTGAGGAACATGATTTGGCATCTGCGTTCTCTGGTCCGGTTCTGTTTATTGTATCTGTTCTGTGCATTCTTTTACATTTCAAAGGTTCTGACCTGAAGATAGATACTTTTAATGCTATACTGTGGAACATGCCAGGCAAAGCAATGACCACCAGGTGGGTGAAATCGACACAAATGAATGTGGGATATTTTAACAATGCAACAGGAATGTGCTCAAACGTGAGGCACAAAAGGTTCAAAAGACACAAAACAAAAGTGCAGAGCTCTCACTTTGCACCGTTGTTTCGGAACATTATACGAGGCATTTCTGTTTCTTTTTTATGCCATGTTATTGTTTCAATTCTAGGTGATACACTTGATATTCTATTATTACGTGTTTCCATAACAACAATCCTCTAAGCAGGTTGCACATCAGAAAAGTTACAATGTGCAGCTTTGTTTGTATAGAATTGAGTAAACGTAGAGGAGGCAGAGGAGCAGCAGCAGTAATCCTGGCCGGTCGCCGGAGGAGAGACAGGGCCATCCTCTGCCCACACACACAGGTTTGATGAGGCACCGACAAGAGAGGTGCATGCTGGGATATGGGGGTGTTGGGGGGAAGGGGGGGGTCATTGAGTGGGCGGTGCTTTTGAAAAAACACATAGAGAAACAGTCAACGCTGGGAACCCTCGTCGTATTCACGAGTGGGCGGCTTCAGCTTTGAGAGTGCGAGGCGTTTGAGATGATGAGTAGCTACATGCTAACGGCTAAAGCTGTAGAAAGCACTGACATTCAGAGACACAAAATCTTCCATCTTCTGCCCGTTGCTCAAAATCAAGCACCTGACGGACGCTAACGTCAAATCAAATGTGCCAACAGAGATAAATGAATTAAGCCACTGCCCACATACAAATATATGTGTGTGTATATATATATATGTGTGTGTGTGTGTTTATTTAATGATATTTACCTTCAACCAACCTAACTTTAGGGGCCACTAGATTCTTACTAAAACAATCTGAAATGTGAATGGGCTGTAACTCATTTTTACTGTTATGAAATGTGAAAAACTAGTTCATGTTCCGGATCTTTTGAGCAGAAGTACGATAAAAGCACCTTTCAGAAGTAAATGACACAGCTCTTTCTCTCAGCAAAGCCGGGGTTAGCAAACCCTAACCCTAACTCTAAGTATATGTCTGTGGTATATACCCTAACTCTAAGTATATGTCTATTACCCTAACTCTAATTATATGTCTGTGGTATAAGCCCTAACTCTAAGTAAATGTCTATTACCCTAACTCTAAGTATATGTCTGTGGTATATACCCTAACTCTAAGTATATGTCTGTGGTATAAACCCTAACTCTAAGTAAATGTCTATTACCCTAACTCTAAGTATATGTCTGTGGTATATACCCTAACTCTAAGTATATGTCTGTGGTATAAACCCTAACTCTAAGTATATGTCTATTACCCTAACTCTAAGTATATGTCTGTGCGGTATTATACCCTAACTCTAAGTATATGTCTATGGTATATACCCTAACTAATTATATGTCTGTGTATATATCCTAACTCTAATTATATGTCTGTGGTATATATCCTAACTCTAATTATATGTTTGGTATATATCCTAACTCTAATTATATGTCTATGGTATATATACCTAACTCTATATATATGTCTATGGTATATATCCTAACTCTAATTATATGTCTATGGTATATATCCTAACTTCAATTATATGTCTATGGTATATATCCTAACTCTAATTATATGTTATGGTATATATCCTAACTCTAATTATATGTTTATGGTATATATCCTAACTCTAATTATATGTCTATGTATGGTATATATCCTAACTCTAATGATATGTCTATGGTATATATCCTAACTCTAATGATATGTCTATGGTATATATCCTAACTCTAATGATATGTCTATGGTATATATCCTAACTCTAATGATATGTCTATGGTATATATCCTAACTCTAATTATATGTCTATGGTATATATCCTAACTCTAATTATATGTCTGTGGTCTAAAGCTTACAACGTTGCTTTGAATACTAAGAAAAGATAGAAAATATGTACAAACATCAGCTAACATACTGTAAACAAGCAGAACAATGCACTTTTATGTCCTTTGCAAAGAGAAAACAGTTCGACACTTTATTTGCGTTGTCTGGAATGTTCCACAGTATGGCATTAAGCCTATCTTTCTCCATGGAGACGAGCAGGTGACTCACTAGACCAAGTGGAACTCTACTCACACTAAAAATGGAGGTTTTCAAGGGATTTTTTAAGCAACAAAAACGCCCTTCTTTGAATAAATGCAAGATATATTTAATGCCATGGCCAGAAACATTCTAAGTGGAGCAATAACATCTCCATGGAGACAAGCAGATAGGGGACCCTCCTCAAGAGGTTTTATAGCATGTCTTTAAATATGCAGCCATGGTAAAATGTTTACCTGTTGTGTACCTTTTGCTTCTTTGTTTATCGTAGCTTATTGGTCATTTAAAGTTTTGTCATTTGTTGATTTGTGATCTCTACAACTGCTGTTGCCATGGAGACGGGAACTGAACAGGAAGTACAAGATTACATAACATGACGAATGTGAGTATTTTGTATTTTTACTTGTCCTCTTGTAGGATTGTGACACAGCAGGTTAGCGTGCGTCCGCTAACAGGACATAAAACGTGGAAAAATCAAATAAGATTGTATTTCTGTCCACCTGTTACTGTCAGCCAATCGCAGCACTGATAAATACAGTACATACGTTTAATGCCATACTGCGGGACATTCTAGCCAAAGCAATAACATCAGGTGGCGGACCCAGCAGAAAAGGATTTTGGATGTTTATACAAAAAACAAAACAAGCTATAGAACATACATAAAATAGTCTTAAAAGTCTTAGTAAGACAGAAGTGCAAAGTAAAATGTTACATAAATAGAGTCACAACAAGACATATTGAGAGACATTAGACAAATATTCAATGTCATGTCCTTCAGAAGTGATAAAGACGCAAAATAAGACTTTAGGAAAGTTCCATATTCCACCTTTACATGTACATTTCAATGCATTTCCTGGCTGCGCTGACACTGTGCTGTGTGTAATTATTCTCTCACACTCCTGAGTCATTATGATGATTAAGTAACAATGCTTTCTGCACTTGCACTCAGGTAACTCGCAGTGTCCTGTCAGGTCAAAAACATAAACCATGAATCCAGTCCACCGTGGAGAAAGATTTACTGCTCCTACGGGTCATTTAAGCACATAAATGAGCCCCACCGATGCTCGTACGCTCTCAAGCCCCCCGTATATTTAAGGCCTTTTGTTTTTTCAGCCGATGCCGATAACTACAATTTGAAGACGTAAATATCAACGTTGGAAATCTATGGAAAGGTCCAGAAATAGTTTAAAACTGCATTAACATTTACAAATCATCTTTTAATGTTTCTATTATTAGGGCAGGAAGATTAATAACATGTTAATCAAATAAAGAATGATTTCAAATTGTTAATGATTAGCTTCTAATGCTAATCCTTTGTCAGTAAAACTGTGTGGTTTGGAGCTTATGTTCATAAAATGCATTTCAAAATATTGAGTGTTGAGTTCTTAATTCATTTTCATAAAAAAATAATAAAATATATATATATATATTCTAAAACACACAACAAAAACCAAGAGCACGACCAGAGAGTAAACAAATATGTCCATTGATTATGTCCATGAAAGAGGCTACAAAGCCCAAATGCACTGGTCCCAAATGGAATGGCATGTTCAAAAACAGTCTGCAGCCGTCCCAGCAACCACAGTTTCTCCAACAATTAGTTTGACACGGTGTTACGAAAAAATGTGTCAAACTTTTCCAACAGAATTCCCTCCAAACATGTGACCCTGTGGTTCTCCACCTGGATATACACCCACTCTCCCATTCTTCTTCTGTCAAAACAAAAAACACACTCTCTTTCCCATTTTTTTTTCTTTTTTCTTGCCGTTGGATCAATTTTATTGATTTTGCCATCAATCATTTTCAATTGACTCCAAACTCTCTAGTCAAACATAAAATACCAAGAAAGGAACCACAAAAACATGAAACAGAAGAATAACATACAAAACAAAAGGGGTTAATGCTAAAAACTTGCACCGAACCCAAGAACCGCTCATGAACACGATCGAAAAGTTGAGGGAAGACCATTCCTAATGACGGGCCCCTGGAAAGTCCCCGCCACTCCTGGCTCCAATCCCACCAAAAACAGGACACGCCGCATCTCCAGTCCACCGCGTCCCCCCGCTGCCCTCAACATGTAATTTGACCAGGTGCTGGTCTTTTTTGGCCTAATCGATGGGGTCTTTCTATTGTGATGGGGGGGACAGAAACTCCTGAGCCCGAAATTAGCTCAGGAATGACCTTCTCAAGAAAGTTTTCTGTATTTTCACCTTCTTCTCCCTCCGGTGGCCCCACAAGTCTGATATTGTTTCGGCAATATCTGGACTCCAATTCCAGGATTCTCCCCCCTCATAGTCATGACCTCCTTCTGCAGTGCCACTACCTCGGCCCGCAGCGCCCGCAGCGCCCGCAGCGCCCGCAGCGCCAGCAGCGCCAGCAGCGCCAGCAGCGCCAGCAGCGCCAGCAGCGCCAGCAGCGCCAGCAGCGCCAGCAGCGCATCTGTGTTATTTGTAATATGCTGCTCAGACCCATGTGTACTCCATGCTGCTCTCCTGCAGCGTTTGACTCCTTTACTCCTTTGTTAGATCCCATTTGATCACGTGGGACCGCTCTAACCACCTCTCTCACCTCAGCTCCTACCCCGTTTGACACCTTTGTGTTGGAGACCACCTGGACAGGTCGGCCTGTGCCAAGCATCACTTGCATTTCTGCCCTCAGCGCCGCCATGTCACGAAGCATTTCCCTTTTCATTTCATGCAGCATAGGGGAAAACTGGTGTAAGGCAGTTCTTCTCAAATAGTGGGGCGGTGATGCCAAAGCGTCTGACGCTGAAAAGTTGGACAAAGCTGAACTTTTTTACGGTGGGCGCGGTGCAGCAACCAATCAGAGATTACGCTCCAGTGACGTGCGCATTACCCGGAAGAAGGACCAAAACAAATCCCGCACCGCTAAAAATTGCGCCAATCCTCCGTTTTTGGACTTTGTAAAGTAAATACACCAAAGCCATTCTCTAAACCTGAACTGCCATTCCCGTAGCGTTCCCGTAGCGTTTAGTTCCCGTAGCGTTTAGTTCCCGTAGCGTTTAGTTCCCGTAGCGTTTAGTTCCCGTAGCGTTTAGTTCCCGTAGCGTTTAGTTCCCGTAGTGTTTTGTTCCCGTAGCGTTTTGTTCCCGACGTTCCCGTAGCGTTTAGTTCCCGTAGACGTTTAGTTCCCGTAGCGTTTTATTCCCGTTAGCGTTTAGTTCCCGTTGTTTTGTTCCCGTAGCGTTTTGTTCCCTAGCGTTAGTTCCCTCTTATTAGCGTTTAGTTCCCGTACTAGCGTTCTAGTTCCCGTAGTGTTTTGTTCCCGTAGCGTTTTGTTCTCCGTAGCGTTATCTTGTTTTCCAATTTGCTCAAATTTTACTCCTCGTTTTTTGGGATTTTTGTGGGTAAAAAACTGGTAGATACCATTTCAAGATACAAATCTCAGGCAGCGGGACTGAGCGAGCAGCAGCGGGCTGCAGCGGCCAGCAGCCGGTGCGCAGCGGCCTGTGAGCGCTGCAGCGGCGGCAGCGCGGGCAGCGGCGGCAGCGCGGGCAGCGGCGGGCAAGCGGGCAGCAGCTCTGAGCGGGTCTGACCTGAGCGGGCTGACGGGCACAGCCTGAGCGGGCCAGCACCCTGAGCGAGGCAAGAGCGGCGGCCAGCGGGCAGCAGGGCGAGCCACAGCAGCGTGGCAGCAGCGGGCAGAGCTGGTAGCGGGCCAACAGCAGAGCTCCAGCAGCGCTGACGGGCAGCAGCGCAGCAGCACGACAAGCGGCTGAGCGGGCATAGCGCTGAGCGGGCAGCAGCGGGCTTCCGAGCAGAGTCCTTAGCTAGAAGCTCGTCACGATGTCGCTAGACAGCGGCAGCATGCTAGCCGGGCACCACGCTAATACCAGCCGTAAGTCTCTCCATTGTATTATTTTAAAATGACAAAAACAAAGATTTATATTTCATTCTTTCATTATTAAAAAGAAATCAGCACTAAGATCAATATCCTCCCAACTTTCTCTTAACCTTCAAAACGACTAGAGTGCAGTACACAAACAGAAATGCAGTACACAACAGTGCAGTACACAACAGTAAAAAAACAGCGACACAGAAAAGGCAAAAAGTAAATAAATACAAACACACTGTAAAAACTAAATTAAAAGCTCATAAAATGTCAATAAAAACAAGAAAAGAGATGAGTTTTAAGCCGCTGACTAAAACAGAGTGAGTGGCCGTGCTGACCACGCGGTTATGGACCAGTGACAAAAATGATGAAATGGAGCAGAAAGAAGAGTACATCGCCCCTTTACACGTAACACTGGAACATTACAGGTCAATAACGTGCTAAATACACAGAAACAAATTCACCCTTAAACTATCACGAAATACTAGATTTAACATACTAATTTTTCCTGTTCTCTGAACTTCTGGTCCAATGCAGGGTCTGATCAAACCAAACCATGAAGAGTCCAACATTGTCTCCAACCACAGCCCCTATTGTTAAGACTCTCTAATGCGAATATTCTCGTAACCTTTAAAAAACACAGATACAGAGAGTTCAGCCTTTCATTACTTGTAATGCTCTAACAAGTTTCTCAAACTGTGTACTGGCCAAAAAAATACATTCTTTTTCGTTCCCCTTTTTTGAGGTAATCATTACTTAGAACCTTATCCATGGTTTGACTATTTGTAACCTGGTTTAGCCTTTGGGGTCTTTGACATTAGTCCTATTTAGACCCGATACAATCCGGGTTTGAATTTGGTGCACCTGATCTCAGTGGTATTTGTGTGAAAGGTCTGGTGAAACTGTTCTCGTCTGGTCAAAAGACATTCGGCTGAATAAAAATGGACCAATATCTCGAAAAAGAATTTCAACAATGTCCGAGATTAGCACTCCCATCCGTGTTGAGAAGGTCCGTGAGCAGGTCCGGTTGAGAAGGTCCGGTGAGAGTCGTGTGAGAAGTCCTTTGAGCATCCGTGTGAGCAGCCGTGTGGAGCAGTCCGTGGGAGCAGTCCTTCTGGGAGCAGTCCGTGGAGCAGGTCCGGGACAGGTTCGTTGTGAGCAGGTCCGTGTTGAGAGTCCGTGAGCAGCATGGTCCGTTTGGAGCAGATCCGTGTGGAGCAGGTCCGTGTTGAGAAGGTCCGTGTGAGCAGTCGTTTTGGAGCAGGTCCGTGTGTCCGCAGGTCCGTGGAGCAGGTCCGTTGAGCAGGTCCGTTGAGCGGTCTGTTTGACAGTCCGTGTGACAGGTCCGTGTTGAGAAGGTCCGTGTGAGAGCAGGTCCGTTTGAGAGCAGGTCCGTGGAGCAGGTCCGTGTGAGCAGGTCGTTTGAGAAGGTCCGTGTGGAGCAGTTTCCGTGTGGAGCAGGTCCGTGTGGAGCAGGTCCGTGTGGAGCAGGTCCGTGTGAGCAGGTCTGTGAGCAGTCCGTTTGAGAAGGTCCGTTTTGGAGCAGGTCTGTGTGGAGCAGGTCCGTGTTGAGAAGGTCAGTGTGGAGCGTATCATGTGTTGAGGCATGTTACCGCCTGACATCTCCCATAATGCTCAGCGGCGGTGACTCAAGGCCATGGATCTACTATAATAACTGGATAAGGCACGCCCCCTCTGTTCGCGATCCAAATTGAGTAGTGGCTGCTCCGCGGTACTGCAGCCTCAGGCACCGTTTCAACAGTTCGGCCTGTAAAATTACCGAAAGTGCGAAATTCTTTTTAGTCTAAAAAGAAAATAGAAGGAATGTCACTCTTTTGCCGTTTCTAAAATCCTTAAAAATCACACGAAACATGTACGCGCTCTGGCCGCGCACGCACTCCTCGTGAACGAGCCTCAGAAGAGCGCGTGTCGGACGGAAACCAACAGAAGAAGACGAGACCAACGAGACACGAACATTGTGTTTTATGTCATTTCACACGTTTTCACACATGAAATGTGTAAATGAACGATTACACAGTTCACACAAGCTAACACAGGCTAACACAAGCTAACACAAGCTAACACAAGCTAACACAAGCTAACGTCTAGCTACACAAAAAGAAGCGTTCATGAGTTCACGGCTCATGCTTTCTGCAAAGAAACCATTCTTTTGGCTTTACAACATGAAACCTTTATATTATAGATATAACAGTTCATCATTCACATGTCGTAACCATTTCAAGACCTCAGACTCCAAAAGTCCGCTCTAACTGTCCTCAGTCTTTCT